>JAEAOA010002321.1:630000-1039807 GCA_016746295.1 Potamilus streckersoni
TGTGTCACTCCTGTCGACAAAGACTTAAAGAGAGGTAGGCATGTTATATACAGGTCTATTTAATGACTTGTTACTGAATTACCGAATTTATGCTATTTATTGTGGTATTAAACTTTTTCAGTGCAACAGGATGAATCTGAAATGATGTTGGATTTAACGAAAACAATTTCGAGAATCAAATGTTTGTTTATAAATGTAGACACGTGTTGGCGTTATTATTTCCCTTTTTATGCCTTGGTATCCCTCCTGACCATCCCCTGCTTTTAACAGCAGTAGCGACTCTTGGAAAAGCTTCTTTCATTTCAGACAATCGGGCAAGATATGGCCTCAATCCTTACATGCGTAACACTGCTTGTAAATATATCATTTGCATCCATTCAAAATCGTAATTATTTCGCTTTATAATGTTAAGACTCTATAATCACAAACTAAGTAACAGAAAGAAGCAAACCCAGAAAGTTTTGTAATTATCAAAGCTATAAATTGAAATATTTGAGGGACTTACCGTATTATGAAATGAATCAGGTATAATCTTGAAATATTCTATTGATGACCAAAAGAATGAAAATTTCTATACAAATTTCGGATTCGGAAATGTACTGATCCACCAAAAACGAGACGTTGTCAAAATGGCGATGTCCAGAACTACTTTGAATAATTAAAAATATTTCAATATTATATTTTAGTCCAATGAGCACTTTCTGTTTCCACTATAATTCCAAACAAATATTACTCTTAAAGATATATATGTAAGTACAACAAAAACTCACGTCTACTTGACTTGATGCTGCCACAGGAACACAAGAAATAAGAATGAATCCAAATAAGAATGAAAATCTAATTACCATGTTTTCTACTAAGTGTCTAGCACGACCATATATCGCGATATACCCTATGTAACAGATGTTACAACTCAGTCTAATAGTTCAAAATATACTGATTCGTGAAATCTTTGTTATTATAATAACCAGTTTCGTTCATGATGCTGTTTTCAGCATTACTAATCCCACAGACGTATAAAAAATTCTAACATTACTCATCATTAAATAATTAATACATTCAATCAGTTAATATACGTGATTGTTGAATTTTAAAACAAATGGCTACCTTGAAACAGATTATAGTCTATTTGATATAATAGCGTCATACAACATATGTCTGACGTTCTGTAAAATTTTGAATAAATACTTGAACATCCAATATTTCCAATTCTATAAGATTATACGGATGGCGTATATTAGCACATGTATCTTCTGCTTCCTAAAAGGATATTGGTATGTCTCTTTTTCAAGACACAATCAAGACCTGATTTTGTTTGGCAGAGTCTGCTGTATGATATTTTGCCATACTGGGATTTTTTTTTTCAGGGATCCATCAGTAAAGGTAATATGATATTTTTAACACACAATCTACGCCAGATTTGGTTTACTTAACAGCTACTGAATATAATAGAAACAAGTAAATGAAATACCTTTGAGATAAAATATGTCACAAAAAAATCCAGTCTTGATGCAATAAAGAAAAAAATCATTTTAATATAAATAAAAGATAGAAAAATTATATTAATAAAATCAAAGTAAACATAAAATTTCTTCGTAAATGGAGGGAGAGAGTGGATAAATAAAATCATTTTTTTTTTCCAAATGGCTATTGTTACTTATATGTGATTAAATTGATTGTGTGTAAGTTTTAAAATCATTTTTACTTCATTGTATTTTATAACAATGAATATTTTGTGAAATTCGTGATTATTTTTTCAGTCATGAGATATATTTTAGCAACGTTTGTTTGTTTAAGACGAAGAAGTATTTCGTGAGAATTATATTTTAGTTCGTCTTGGGCTGGCACCAATGTCAAAAGGAAGTTAAAATGATTGGTCAGTATCAGGGACATACATTCTTTGTGTGATCACTATGCATAAACAACATTTTTTATGATTGGTTCTTAAGTGGGGACAAATTGGTCTACGTGCTAAAGTTAGTGTAGTAAAAGACAACATGGCCGATCTCGCGAGAATTGAAATGAGGTTTTGGGGGTTAAAATACGCAATCTTATTTTTTTCGGGCAGAGTCATTCTAACACCTTGAAGGAATAAGGTGAATTATTTTTTGTTGCCAGGATAGTTTGTTCTTCGTCTGATATTTGGATTTAATAAGTTATTCCCCTGGAAACTCAACAAGTTGACTTTTCTATAAACATTCTGAAAGATACTCATGGAAATTTGTTCTGGAATTATTCGGAAACAAAGACTGATTCAAGTGAGGAGTTGTTATTTGTATATTGGACAACATCTGACGTCATCGCCAACATATTTGTACGTAGTCCGGACTAGAACCTGGATTCTATAGGAATTTTTAGCGATAGAACTTGTGTGTTCATTCTTAGATTCAAATTTTGGATTATATTCACAAACTGTAATTGTTATTTACCAATTTTTACAATGTTGTCTATGGAAATAAATTTTGCTAAAATTTACAAAGCTTGTTGGTTTTCACTCTTTTCTTTGTTACTGGATACGCGCCCTTTTCGCGTAACACTATAGCGACTGAAGGTCAGAATAAGAAAGACTACAATTTTTCAAATGATAAATAATGAACAAAATGATAACATATTCGATTGCATTACTTGAAGTTTGAAATAAAACTCTTTTTCAATATAATACGTATTCTCTAACTTTATATTTATATTTGAACCAAGATCAAAAATACTCCTGAAATTGTCTTTCGACTTTTTCTAAATTCATGTTAGTTACAAATATATCACAGTGTTATGGGCTTCAATTTAAAAATCCAGTTTAATTAAAAGAATTTGAAAAGATGGACATTGACTTACAAAGAGATTCTCGACTGACGCTAGCACCTAATGTAAATGATTCAAGATTTTGTTTTGCCCTATCAGTATGAACAAAGAAAAGTCAGGAGAATTAATATTAAAGAATATGGAACATTTGCTCATTATCTTGAAGAGAAAATATTTTTGTCATATACAGAAATGATCAAAGTGAGGAACAATTTACAGTTTCATGATGGTGTATGCATTGCTTACAACTAAATGGCGAAAACTAACATTATAAGATTTGGAAACGGCAGAAACTTGGACACCTTATCCTTCATAGGAAGAAAATTCTATTTTGGTTATTTCATACTGGTGTAAATGATGGAAGAGTAAAGTTTTGAAATACGGTTTGGTTACACTGAATTAATTTGGATGTGGAATTTAATTTTAATTCAGGTGATGGTTGCGATATAACTAAAGAGTGTAACTATTTCAATTGAGGCAAATAAGATTTTATTTTTATTTTTAATCTTTATTTTTATTTTGGTTGTTACAACTAAGTAATATTATACCTCCAGTCTTGTGATTTAAGTTATCGTTTCTTACATATTTACTCTAGCACGTTTGGGATTAGATCATTGCGTTTTTAATTACTTGATAGTTTTGTTGCATTTCATTATTTCTTTAATTTTTCTGTCATTGTAATATGAATTTGGTTACTGTTTCCATTTCATCCTTTAAAGCGTATATTAGTTTATTGTTTTATTTGATTAGGTGAAAGTATGGATGGATACCATCTGGTATTTTACTTACTTCTTCCTTCACGGTCTGCATTACTTAAACTGCATTAAACAATGTACTAATTCTCTTCTGAATTTTGTCCAGCAACATTGAAGATATCTTTCTTATTGTCATCAACATTTTGCGCAATTTTTCTGTATGATTAGATCTTTCGAACATAATCTAAGTCACACCTATCATCTTGTTCAGGTTTGTGTTTGTAATTTTTGTAGATTTTCATCTTCTAACTTCTTATGAATTTGATCATCAATTGGTTTCTGTACGAAACCCTAAACAATCTCCATGAAACTTTCTGTGGGACCTGTTAAATTTTAATACGGTTGTTATTCAGTTTAACCTGTTAAATTTTTTAATACAGTTGTTATTCAGTTTTAGTCGTTGTTATGTGCATAACTTACTGAGGAATTCACTTCCTCTTCTTTCTCCGACTAGTTCACTATACACTCTTAGATATAGCTTTACATCATAATAAAATTTATTTAATATGAATTTTTAAATTGTTGAACTACGAGAAATACCCAGGTATTAGCCATACAGTGAAGGTCTATTATGTGTTTCCCTTCATTTCTAATGGTGACAATAAACATGTTCATAATACCTACTTGATAATTTATTGATATTTCCATTAACATTGCATAAAAGTAAATCACAGTGGAAAACATTTTTAACAGGTAGAGGCTCTACAGTACTTTATAAATAGACGTCAAAGCGAACCTACCGATGTAGTAATGGCTGGTGTTATTTGTTTCCTAGATGAAAACAAATATATTTACAGCTTTCAAAGATGTCCTGGCTGTATTTAATTCAGTATATAGTTGCATATTACTGGACTAACAATAGCAAATTGTGTAAAATGTTTAAGAGAAGGGCGAAAGGACGAGAGAGAGAGAGAGAGAGAGAGAGAGAGAGAGAGAGAGAGAGAGAGAGAGAGAGAGAGAGAGAGAGGAAGGGGAGGGAGGGAGGGAGGGAGAGAGAGAGCAGTTTACAGTGAAAGTAGATATTCCTTTACTAATAAGTTAGGAGACGTAAGCAAACTATTACAACGTTTCGTTTTCTTGGTGGCATTTTCATTTTCAGTGTAGTAAGATGATTTTTACAATAACTGGAAAAGTAATTTCTGTGTTGACTTAATGCCTTAATTTAATATATAGATTGAGATAGCTCCAGCAGTCAAAGTCGTACGAATAATAAAATTGTGTTGTACTATGACCCATGTATTTTAAGCCATGACATGTAGATCGATATTTGTAGGTACTGTCGTCCTTGTTCAAAAACCTTACACCCAGATTGTAGCTGGTACCATCCAGATTGTAATACCATTCTGATTGTAGGTACTTCCATTCTGACTGTAGATACTACAATCCTGATTTTATACCACGTTGGTTCTAGATACTATTTTCCTGATTTTAATATAACGTTGATTGTAGATAATACATTCCTGATTTTAATATCACGTTGATTATAGATACTATATTCCTGATTTTAATACTACGTTGATTTTAGATACTACATTCCTGATTTTAATACCACGTTGATTATAGATACTATTTTCCTGATTTTAATATAACGTTGATTATAGATACTACATTGCTGATTTTAATGCCACGTTGATTGTAGATACTACATTCCTGATTTTAATATCATGTTGATTATAGATACTACATTCCTGATTTTAATACCATGTCGATTGTAGATACTACATTCTGATTTTAATACCACGTTGATTGTGGAGATTATATTCCTGATTTTACTACCACGTTGAATGTAAATGCTACATTCCTGATTTTAATATCACGTTGATTGTAGATACTACCTTCCTGATTTTAATACCACGTTGATTGTAGATACTAAATTCCTGATTTTAATATAACGTTGATTATGAACATTATATTCCTGATCTTAATACCACGTTGATTGTAGATACTACATTCCTGATTTTAATACCACGTTGATTGTAGATACTACATTCCTGATTTTAATACCACGTTGATTGTAGATACTAAATTCCTGATTGTAATACCACGTTGATTGTGGAGACTACATTCCTGATTTTCATACCATGTTGATTGTGGAGATTATATTCCTGATTTTAATACCACGTTGATTGTAGATACTATATTCTTGATTTTAATATAACGTTGATCATAAATACTACATTCCTGATTTTAATACCCCGTTGATTGTGGAGATTATATTCCTGATCTTAATACCACGTTGATTGAAGATACTACTGTCCTGATTTTAATACCACGTTGCTTGTAGATACTACATTCCTGATTTTAATACCTTGTTGGTTGTAGATACTACATTCCTGATTTTAATACCACGTTGATTGTAGATACTACATTCCTGATTTTAATACCACGTTGATTGTAGATACTAAATTCCTGATTTTAATACCACGTTGATTGTGGAGACTACATTCCTGATTTTCATACCATGTTGATTGTGGAGATTATATTCCTGATTTTAATACCACGTTGATTGTAGATACTACATTCCTGATTTTAATACTACGTTGATTGTAGATACTACATTCTGATTTTAATACCACGTTGATTGTGGAGACTACATTCCTGATTTTAATACCATGTTGATTGTTGAGATTATATTCCTGATTTTAATACCACGTTGATTGTAGATACTATATTCTTGATTTTAATATAACGTTGATCATAGATACTACATTCCTGATTTTAATACCACGTTGATTGTGGAGATTATATTCCTGATCTTAATACCACGTTGATTGAAGATACTACTGTCCTGATTTTAATACCACGTTGCTTGTAGATACTACATTCCTGATTTTAATACCATGTTGATTGTAGATACTACATTCCTGATTTTAATACCACGGTGATTGTAGATACTACATTCCTGATTTTGATACCACGTTGATTGTAGATACTACATTCTGATTTTGATACCATGTTGATTGTAGATACTACATTCCTGATTTTAATACCATGTTCATTGTAGATAGTACATTCCTGATTTTAATACCATGTTGATTGTAGATACTACATTCCTGATTTTAATACTACGTTGATTGTAGATACTACCACCCTGATTATACAGCAGTCCAGATTGTAATACCTTCCTAACTGTAGCTTCCACCATCTTGATTTTTCTACCGTTGAGATCGTAGTACCATCCTAAATGTAGGTACTTCAATTCTTTTTGCATGATCTTCCGTCTTGTTTGTACATTTAACTGTACTAACATATAATGGCAGATACTACTATCCTCATTGTACTACCATTTTGTTTGTACTTACTACCATTCTGACGTCATCCTGACTGTAGATACCACCGTCGTGATTTTACTGTCATCATTCTGGAGGTAGATGCAAAGAAAGAGACATAATTGAATTTCAATCAAAGTCTCACAGAAGCGAATGGCTCTAGTAGCCTGACACCAACGGAGGCTTGACAAACCAAGCTAAATGAACAATGTGAATATTACAGTAAAAATGCACAATTACTATAGTTTTGTGATCTCAAGGTGAAACACTAGACAATAAAGAACAATTCGTCAAGCACTTTATAATCTCAGCCATATATAGATGCATTAATTCATGTTGCAATAATATTTCATAATTTGGTAAAATTCTGAGATCTCGACGTTTCATACAATGCATGTATACCTTCGTTTAGTGGTTATTATTTACAAAACAACAGTCATGCTTGACAGACTGTAAACTAATTCGACTGTGAACGGATTAGACGTGCCTTAAAGTTCAAGTAGGCTATCTGTTGATCAAACAACCATTTAAATAACAAAATATACTACCCAAAACGGTTTCTCATAGCATGATAACCAATAATGGACATATTCCATAGATTCAATCCAAGATACAAATTTGATTGGCTGCCTTGGTTTTATTGAATTCATATAGTATTATTGTTAATCTTTGAAACCTATTTGCGGACACTTCTATTTCATCTCGAATTTATAATGGGTTGGGTATCAAAAGATATAGTTAGAACAGAAATTATGGGCTATAAAACTCTGTTTAATAGTCAGTCTGAGTCTCAAGATAACCAGTTAATATATCAGTACTCCAGTCTCTAGATGGGATAGTATGGACTAAATGATGACCAGTTAATTATCAGATCTCCAGTCTCTAGATGGGATGGGATGGACTAAATGATGGCCAGATAATATATCAGTACTCCAGTCTCTAGATGGGATGCTATGGACTAAAAGATGACCAGTTAGTATATCAGATCTCCAGTCTCTAGATGGGATGGGATGGACTAAATGATGACCAGTTAAAATATCAGTACTCCTGTCTCTAGATGGGATGGGATGGACTAAATGATGGCCACTTAATATATCAGTACACCAGTCCCTAGATGGGATGCTATGGACTAAAAGATGACCAATTAATATATCAGTACTCCATTCTCTAGATGGGATGGGATGGACTAAATGATGACCAGTTAATATATCAGTACTACAGTTTCTAGATGGGATGGGATGGACTAATAGATGACCAGTTAGTTCTAGTCTCTTGATGGGATGGGATGGACTAAAAGATGACCAGTTAATATATCAGTACTCCAGTCTCTAGATGGGATGGTATGGAGTAAATGATGACCAGTTAATATATCAGTACTACTGTCTCTAGATGGGATGGGATGGACTAAAAGAGGACCAATTAATATATCAGTACTCCAGTCTCTAGATGGGATGGTATGGACTAAAAGATGACCAGTTAATATATCAGTTCTCCAGTCTCTAGATGGGATGGTATGGACTAAATGATGACCAGTTAATATATCAGTACTCCAGTCACTAGATGGGATGGCATGGACTAAATGATGGCCAGTTAATATATCAGTACTACAGTCTCTAGATGGGATGGGATGGACTAAATGATGACCAGTTAATATATCAGTACTCAAGTCTCTAGATCGGATGCTATGGACTAAATAATGACCAGTTAATATATCGGTACTCCAGTCTCTAGATGGGATGGTATGGACTAAAAGATGACCAGTTAATATATCTGTACTCCAGTCTCTAGATGGGATGCTATGGACTAAATGATGACCAGTTAATATATCAGTACTCCAGTCTCTAGATGGGATGGTATGGACTAAATGATGACCAGTTAATATATCAGTACTCCAGTCTCTAGATGGGATGGTATGGACTAAATGATGACCAGTTAATATATCAGTACTACAGTCTCTAGATGGGATGGGATGGGATGGACTAAAAGATGACCAGTTAATATATCAGTAATCCAGTCTCTAGTTGGGATGCTATGGACTAAATGATGACCAGTTAATATATCAGTACTCCAGTCTCTAGATGGGATGGTATGGACTAAATGATGACCAGTTAATATATCAGTACTCCAGTCTCTAGATGGGATGGTATGGACTAAAAGATGACCAGTTAATATATCAGTACTTCAGTCTCTAGATGGGATGGTATGGACTAAATGATGGCCAGTTAATATATCAGTACTACAGTCTCTAGATGGGATGTTTTGGACTAAAAGATGACCAGTTAATATATCAGTACTCCAGTCTCTAGATCGGATGGTATGGACTAAATGATGACCAGTTAAAATATCAGTTCTTCGGTCTCTAGATGGGATGGGATGGACTAAAAGATGGCCAGTTAATATATCAGTACTCCAGTCTCTAGATGGGATGGTATGGACTAAAAGATGACCAGTAATATATCAGTACTCCAGTCTCTAGATGGGATGGGATGGAATAAAAGATGACCAATTAATATATCAGTACTCCAGTCTCTAGATGGGATGCTATGGACTAAATGACCAGTTAATATATCAGTACTACAGTCTCTAGATGGGATGGGATGGGATGGTATGGGCTAAATGAGGAGGGTGGTGCATATAGCGATTTTGGTGCTCACTTCTGCAACAAGTTACATATGGTTTGGTATTGTAATACCAATTTATATCACTATTTTTTTTGCTATGATATTGGAAGTACAAGAGACACACATTAAAAATGCAATATGCAAAACACTCCATGCGTGAATGACATTATTTTGATTTTATCTGCTATAATATTGGAAGTACAAAAGACATTAAAATTACAACATACAAAACACACCATGCGTAAATGATATTTATTTTGATTTTATCTGCTATAATATTGGAAGAACAAGCGACATACATTAATAATAAAACATACAAAACACACCATGAGTGAATGACATTTAGTTTGATTTTGACTGATATAATTTTGGAAGTACAAGCAACACACATTAATAATACAACATACTAAACACACCATGAGTGAATGACATTTATTTTTATTTTATCTGCTATAATATTGAAAGTACAAGAGACACACATTAATAATACAACATACTAAACACACCATGCGTGAATGACATTTACTTTGATTTTGCCTGATATAATATTGGGAGTACAAGAGACACACATTATTAATATAACATAAAAAACACACCATGCGTGAATGACATTATTTTTATTTTATCTATTCTATGTTAATCATTAATACTGAACAGTTATAAATACAATTTAGAAAATATTGATTTCAAATGTTGTTTTCCAAAATCAGCAACAGCGTTGCAGAAAAAGGCAACAATCATGGCTTATGGTTTAAAATATTAATATTAATAACTACGGTGACTGTTCGAGGACAGTCACGATATCTTGGTGAAACAAGCAGCATTTTGACTTCGTATCTCGTTTAAATACGGCCTTCTCACATTATCAGATAGTGATGTTGGAATGTGTCGGTTAGCCCCACTCTGGTGGATACTATTTGCCAACATGTACATATTACCTAATAATGTACTAGCAATAATATATAAGAACAATATCAATGTATTCTTTTATATATATATATATATATATATATATATATATATATATCTACAGATATATATATATATATATATATATATATATATATATATATATAAAACCACACCCGATGTTTAGATATATCTTAAATACTAAAGTATTCAGCTATAATTGCTACATATTTATACATATATAACAACTACGTTATACACAAATAATAACTATCAATATATACAAATATAACTATCAATTAATACATATCGTACAACTAACAAATATTATAATAACTATCCATGTTATGCATAATAACCTTGTCGTATCGGATTGTCACGTGATGGTAAAATTTTTGCTATGCTGACATGTTCATTTAAAGTTTAGACTACGACGTTGCGGAAGGTCCGAACCGGACACTATAACAAATGAAACTGCTATTTTACACAAGACAAATATGTGAACGGGATGACCAAATTGTTTAAAAGAAACAAGTAAACTGATACACAAGCGGTAATATGTTTTGTTGTGATCAAAGTATCCCAGGAGAAATTATGGATGTATCTTTTATTCCAAACTTTCCCAGTCACAGAGTAAACTAAGTATGTTAGAAGCTATCTCCTGTCTTACGTTGTGTAAGCTTTGGATTTTAATATGCTTTTCTGTGCATTTTTCAAAAAATATAGATTCAATTCCTTTCAAATTTCGTAATATTTCTGCATCATCGGAGCAGTTAATCTGTGCCGAACGTATTATCTCACTTGATATATACTGCTAACACTCTGAAGGGTTAAAGTCCTTTACACATTGATATGGCGTGCAAGAGTACAAGGTATCCTCCACATCAACAACTAGTTCAAAATGCTCTGTCAGCTTTTTTTTAAATAGATCGACCTATCAGACTCTATCACATTAGCAGACGAATGTTTATATGGCACCCACCCATGCGTAATTTGTTTCCCGTTCACTTCGCCATAAGAAAACTATACATAATCTGTGGTGTCAGTTATAGTTGTAAAGTGAATATTCCCAGCTCAAAGACCCTCTTTCCATCGTTTCGCATTTTGGAATGCTTCAATAATTTTCTGGATGAATCGACCTGTGTAAGCCTTTCCTCGTTATATTTTATAAATATTGCAATTTTGCCTTACAAGACAATGGTAAGCACATCAAATAATATATAGCTCAATGTTCTTAACAAACAGTTTCCATCTCCTCTCATATGAACGTCTAAACTGATGCCGCATTTACTCGCAAGTCACGAGAAGTACACAGTTGTTCTTAGTAATTCTTGGCATCTGTGTGAAATGTTTGTAATTAAACGAATGACATTCCATTTTGCCTAGACGGAATTTAATAAGGCCACTAGTTAATGCCTTTAAGGTCTCGCTGTACAGTTGTTTTGGCAAATTTTCATCCGACGATGACCTATTGTAGAAAAATGATCATAATTTTACATTAAAGATACAAATAAAAACTAATGATTTTTGTTGAAATGATACTTGTAAGATTCTGACTAAGGTATTAAGGTTAATTCATTATGCAACTGGTGGTTTTGATACTGAACCTATACTACCACCAACCCCTCTTTGTTACATTCATTTTTGACAGAAAAGAGCTTATTTCAACCTGTTCCTGTGAGAAGCAGGCTAACAGAGTCAGTATGTACCCTATTCATCTTGAAAGTTCACTAGTACTATAACAAATTAACATACTTTTAATCACCCCTCAACCATGTAGAATTTTAGATATTTACCTTTGTATCAGACACATGTAAATACATAAGACAAGTCGGCTGCTCATTTGCAGCCCAAGTTACGCATTTGATCTCCATTACTAATCTATCTGTGACAGGCAGTCACCAACAAGGCAACCCATTTACAAGCCTAACTCAAAGTAAATGTAAACCACATTACAGATTTAGCTTATGTGTGAATTTATAAATGCTAGGGATGTCATAATTAGGCTCATGCCTTCTACCTTAAGAATTAGAGGAGGGAAAAAAATGCGAAACTATCCAGTGAGACCTTAAACCATAGCATCATCTTCAGTCAGTGATATAACTTTCTTTTTCTTTATGTGAAGACTTTTTCAGATGATTATTTTCAGTTCTTTCGTCGTTATTAATGCTCAAATAAATTGTTAAAGTCTTGCAGTTCTCATTTTTCAATGGAACCTTCTTCATGTGTTCTTTATCTTTGTTCATTTTAAGACTTGTGTCCCCATTTTCAGTCATGTCTTTTTCCAATGGTCATTTCTTGCGATTTCTGGCGTCTTTGCTATATTATTTTTCATCAATTAAAATGTTGCAAAGATTATGATCCGTTTTTATTTACATGTTTTTTTTCTAGTATTATGTGACAAAATCTCCTCTTTTACTTTAAGAGACACCTCTTCGATTTTGCCGTCTTGGTATTCTTTTTTTTCTGTTTCACTTGTGCAACTTTATATTGTCTGTTGCCTCTTCTATCTCACACGACAGCTGTATAAAAGCATCCCACCTGATCCTTAAAATGGCTTCAGGCGAATCACATTCTGCTTTCAACTGAAAGCCTGATCTCTATCCCATAGACAAAAAAGAATGGCGTTTAATCGGTTGATTTACGCTGCCCCTTTCTATATGAAAACAACATGAAATGTAACTTTCCATCCCAGTCACTGTGCTTCGCATTAATAGAACTAACGTTCCACACTTGACTTATTAAATCTTTCCTTTGTCCTACAGTCTAAGGGTGGTGAATTAATTGGTACTTCTGGAGACCATAACTCGAACCAAACTTAATTAAAGCTTTTAGAACTGTAAGCGTATTTATTGAGCGATTGGTTCAGCGTCGACCAATTTTGCCTTGTGGTCAGTAAATCCCACAATGTATCTGTTGCCTTTAACACAGAAAGTATATGTACATTTTGAAGCAAAGCCAGCATATGAAATTCTAAAGCTACGTTGTTAGGTTACCACTAATGTAACATTGCGTAACCACTTGTAAACGTGTTGCCACACTGTCACTCTTGTACGATGTCTATAAAACCACGATCAAAACAAGATGTACGATCATGATTGCACAATAATACACAGACACGATGGTGATAGTACTATGGAAAAGGTTAGAATTTCGACAACGATAACCACTGTACTATCATGTAACTGACAAAGTGCCATCGCCTTTCTGTTACACATGCGCATAGGATCAACAAAATTCAAAATTGAAAGGAAAGACAACGGATTCCAGTATTTTAAAATACTTTCTGGCAGGGTTTTATAATTTTGTAAAAATTACATTCAGTTATTGAATTGATCTTTATTTTATTTTATTGCGACATAATTGTTTGATAAGCTTTTGTTGCCATCTTTAATACATGAATAACCAGGGCATTGTTCATATCCATGGATATTGTCAGGAAATCCGGGCAGAAATGGTTATTGTATCTGCACATCTGCATCAATGGTATGTATATTAATAGTCTAATTTTTTAATGTAGATGAAATAATGATGATGAATTGTTACTAGTCTATGCTCATAAAGTAAGTAACAGAAAGGAGTGAAAGACAGCAAGCTGTATATTTAATTCCCTTTAATACAAGGTAAAATTAGAAGAAAAACTGATTATAGCATATATAGTGCTGATGAGTCAACAGTTTTTCATTGAATTACATACAAATAATTCCAGATTTGAATATACTATAAATTCCAGTGAATGAATATATATATATATATATATATATATATATATATATATATATATATATATATATATATATATATATATATATATATATATATATATCCAAGAATTTTATTACAGCATTGTTGTATTTCCAGAGGAAAAATTTTTAATTTCAATAATTTGAACCAATAAAGATTCTTGTCCAAAACTCCTGGTCACAACATATAATACAACTTAAAAGTATTAGATGTTAAAGCACGAATGACCAAGTCCTCACAATTACAAAATTATTTAGATCTCTATCGACCTCAGGTCACAATTTGCATTGTCTAAAAACAAAACATTACCTAATGGAAAATAAGCTTCTATAAGATCTTAATGTTTACAAAATCAAAACGATAGCCTGTTAAATTCACTTTAGAAAGTTCAAAACCCTGACCCAAATAAACATATTTACTTCTTCTATTAATAATAATTCTGATATTAAGCTCATAACATAGAGAATAATTTACCAATGTATTAGTTGTTGACGTAAAATAAAATAAAATAAAAATAAAACTTCGATCAAGTGAAGCAAAAATGAACATAGTTGTGGACAAGGTCAAGTCCAGCATACAATGTTACATTACAACAGCATGTGATGAATAACATAAAGTAAAGCTAACAAGCAATCAATTAAATTAAATATACATAGCAGAATTGTTATATATGTACATGTTAAATCACGTGCCGGTCAAACAAGTGTTTTACAATTACCTTAAAGGGACATTCAGCATAACAATGTCAAGTTATTTCAAAACTGTGAAGGTATGGTTAGTATGCTATTGGACAGTTTCCGTATTGTAGCACTGTAAAGTTCTTTTATTAAAAGAAATATATTTTTATGAACTCTTATCCGTTAAGACCAGTTTTATGTTTACAATGTTATTAGGTTCATGCAAAAACGTGAACACGCTTTCACGGCTCATTTCTTTGCATCTGAAGCTCTCCAGTCTTTTTTACTTTTTTTGAGGAAAAGCGTTGCCCATAAAAAAAAGAGTTGAAAGGCAGTACAGATAGTGTAAGGGCATAACAAATAGATCATGTATATTTTGTATACATTTTCGTAGAACTGTGACAAAATCAATGAAGAAATAATAATCTTTCTAGTCAAACATTTGTAAAATACATGCGTATAATTACAGCACGCTTAATTGTTTGTTTGGTTTTTTTTTTTTTTGTCTTTGTAAAAGTGACTGTAAAAGAGTGAGATCAAAAGTTTTGACTTGTCAATAAAGAAAACGTTTTTCTATACGGCAACATTAAGTCGTTGTCGCTTAGTGCCAAGAATGGAAGTGGGATGTTAGGTTAAATATCATACTTTTGGTTTAAAATACTCTTGCCCATTACGTATGTATTTGTATGTAAATCGTGTTTACAACAATAATGAACATGACAATGATTACTGGAAATGAATATCATGTTCTATTCAGTTTTGACCCCTGTTCTGAGGACAGCTGGTCATTTATTTTGCCCACGCCAACCTCACCCCTCTTTCTATTACCTCAATAATGATCAGTTGAGATGGTTCTTATCTTAAATACCTTAATAGAGTGATCATCTTTCCGCAATTTCGAATCGATGACAATATTTTTCAAAAATAATTGATCACAATTTCTTTATGTATCGAAACGTTTACTTTACAAATTGTCTATTCTGAGTATTAACTTCGTACTATTATGGCAAACAACACCACTTTTTTAATAATATATATTAACAAATTAACTTTTTCATTAATTTATTAAAAATAAAAAAATATATGAAGCTACTTACACCTTTGGAATTAAAATAATTTAAACTACAAATAATAAATACGTTATAGCCATAAGCGCATACTTACTAAACATTCAGTCTCATAAACTATCTACAACAAAATAATGGCGCTATGTTGAACTTCACCACCCGTGAGTAGTCGAACCAGGCCGACTTGATCCGTTAATATGGTGAGACGTGTGTCATCTTAAGACTTAGAATACTCGGTCGACTGAGGATCCATTATTGTATTATTTAACTATATTTGAAATGTTCTTTTTAAAGACAGCCACTTAAAATATGGTAATACAAAATGTTATGCAATTACCTTTAGGCCACACAGACAGAAAAAGGATGAATAAATTGTCGCACAAGTACGCACCACATAAACGCCGTCAATAAATTGTTATGCTGTTAAGTTCTATGCTTTTATCATGACAGTGTTTTATGTTTTCAACCGGCGGACAAGGACATCACACGGTTGATATTACTAGAATGCGAGCACAGTTCTTTGCAATTCAAGAGGGGTAGGGGCTTTCTCCGCAGGAGAGAGGGGGTAGACGCTTTTTTCACCTGCAAATGATCCTAATATGGTAATAAAAATTTGAGGGACAAAGAAGGAGTGATAATTTCTCAAATGAGCCCATATAAGCTTGAATACACTTTACCTTTTAGTAAATATATGCCTCAAATATCAAACCTGCAGCATTAGGATGTTTACAGTTGTCACACCAAGTTCATTCTAGTTTGGTAGAATACTTTTGCTTGGACCGCAATGAGACACAGTAGTTGCTTTGCTTTCTTCAGAGAAACATGTCGTTGACACAAACTTTTTTACATCTTCGTACTTACTTTTCATCTATTTGTCATACATGCAAAAAGAGCTGGGTTTACGTACGCGACACTCGGCCGTGTTAAGTTTTATTATACACATTCAAAGCATTTTTGTATTACAACCACGAACTTTGTTTGCACGAATTTTATTGTCTACTGTATAGCGATCACTAAAGTTCAGCTGCCATTATCTGTTCTGCTCTTCTTGAGAAAATAATTGTTTAAATTTGGGCTACTTTTGGGATCGGCGACCATATTGGTTGTCACCGGTACGCTATCATACTGAAAAATTAACATTTATTCTTACAGTATTAAAGTACTATATTCTACGCAGCTGGGTTTACGAATTATATAATACGTGAATTATTTAACATTGACGATTTTTTAAATTAGTTTATCTCTGATTCCATAGCTTAACTCAAACGTAGGCTGAAATATCAACACGTCCCAAGGTACACTCTCACAATTCTCTTTGAGCTTTCTTTAAGAAGACTTTTAAACTAAACAAAACTCTCGGCCCAGAGTTATTGTTCCTAGAATCCGCATAGAGGCAGCCCACAACTACTCACGATTTGAAGTGCCAATCTAATTCATATTCATTCCTCCTTTGTGAATATAGCGTACGTATTTTTCATGCAAATATGTGCTTTTGTGATTGCTTGAAAGGAAATTAGTTTATATTTACAATAATATCATTTTGGTATGGTTGACTATATACATGTTGACGGTAGGGCACAGTGAATGAGTAAGCTTTGCTACAAATTTTTGCATGACAGTGGCCAAAGGTCTTGTGTACAGATCAGTCAAAACAAATGACAGTTAACCTATGACAAGTTTTTCGCTGTGAGTTGATCTCGGAATATTCTTATAAAGGTCATATGATTTGTAGGGCTAAGCTCAGTAATAAGAAATAAATGTAGGGACTATGTAGAAAAGTTAATTTTGGTCTGGCTCCTTATAAGAAACTCACTTAAAGAATGACATCTCTGGTTACGATTGTTAATGTACTCATTGTCTACCGACAAGAATGTGTCTTGTCGAACTTCAGACAGAAAACTGCGAATGCTTTTGAAATATTGGCAAGCTGCGTTTACAAATACTTTCAGCATTGCATCATAAACTCGACCATTTTGGGAGTGGAGCGAGGGAGAGTGCGCCACACCCCACCCCTTCATAAGTCACTGGGAAATTCTTATCCACAAATTATCAAATTTTTAAGTATGAAAACGGGATCATTACTTAAGAAAGCTTATAAGTTCAACAATAATGTTTTTATCAGGTAAGTATCCTTTCAGGACAAATCCAGTATGTTATGAAGAAAAAAAAACTGTTTTTCCTCAAAAAACTATTCGTGAACCATTTGAGCTATTATAATTATTCAATGCAAGCTAATAAAAGAGAGTGAAAATCAATAAGTGCAGAAATATAATATTTATACTTGTTATTAATCATAGAGTTTGGCATGATGGAAATATTGGGAACCAGGTTGGGAACTTGGTATCAATCCGTGAGTCTTGCAAGCTTTCAAAATTGAAACTGAAAAAAAAACAACACAAACACAAAAAATTATGTGCAACTAGTTTCGCATTTAATACATGCTTCTTCATACATAAAATGTTTTAAAAGAAATGGATGATGTCTTCATATTCTAAAATAACAATTATGTCATTATGTAACGTCATAAATGATATGCATAATTATAACAATTATTTATCACATAGTAGGTATGGTTTTCCTTTGGTATGTGCAGTTTCATATGTTTTATATTACCACACGTTAAAATATCACTTCATGTGATCCTGATTGGTCCAAATAAGCCCATGAAATTATTGTGCAGTATCCTCTTTACTGATTTGCTGGGATCGTGGGAAAACGTTTTTTACCCCACCTTCAGGAATGTTTTGCTTTGAATGAACATTTTTGGTAACCATTTTTTAGCTCGACTCACCAAAGGAAACTAAGTAAAGATTATCTATGTTGGCTGAATATGGATATGTTACCTCCATAGGGTTTTGTTATGTCATGTATAGCAATATCAACATAAGAAAAATGGCGTAAAACTTCAAGACAAGAACAACAATAAGATGTAAAACAAAGGATAATGCTTGTTCGATAGCGAGTGGTGGGGTGGATGAATGGACACAGTATATCTGTAACATATATAGAGAATCCACCGTATATACAAGCGTGGTTAAAATGTTAGCTTACAAAAGTAAATAAACTCACATCTGTTCACAGAAGAATCTCTACATAAATGTGTCTCCTAACTGACAGAACTTTATCCAGCCACAGCATTGTTATGCAGCATAAAACACAGGGGTTCGTTACAAAGAAAATTAGGAGTATCCGTCCATGAATCAAGGGATGGCGGGTCTAACCTGTAACAATATAACATAAGGGAAGACACGAGTCCACACCCCTCGGTAGTTTCAAACCTGCTAGTTTATCCTAATTGCGTCTGCTAATTTCCTACTTAAACCAGTCGTAAGTAACAATAATTCAATTTTCAAAACAACTCGACACACTTTGTTCAGTTTGTGACATATTGCAGATAATGCAATAATTATTCGCCGATTTTGACGTCTGGACAAGTGCTGACACCGGCCACAGGGGTTCGTTGCAAAGAAAATTAGGAGATTCCGTCCATGAATCAAGAGATGGGGGTTCTAACCTGTAACAATGGAACACATTGTTAAAGGTTAGACCCCTCATCCCTTGATTCGTGGACGGATACTCCTAATTTTCTTTGTAACGAACTCTTGTAGAAAAAAAAAACATATGAGATGCAAATCCGACTCAAAATGAAATTTGTTTACGTCTTTTGTACAGTCTATTGTTCGAAATCAAATGATGCAAATATCCGGTCATAAATGCATTGCAAGTAAATGTGGGATTTTTGCATCCAGCCATCCTATTTCACATGAAAATCACAACAATGTAATGTTTGGTTCTGAAAGCGACATTTTAAGATAACCATGTACTCTAGGCCTAGTGTGTACCGTATCAAACAATGTGGCATCACATCGCATTGATCATTCTGTTTTGAAGAATGATTTCGTCGCTCCAAAATGTACTATTCATTTGGATTGAAGCTTATTATTTGTTTTATAATTTGTAAAAAAATACAATCTGTTTACAATTTCCACTTTGTTTGAGACTATACTTTATGCACAAGAAATTAAAATGCACCGTTTGTCAGAATGAAAGTACTTTTGCGTTCTTCTTTCTGTCTAAATAATTTCCACTGAAATAAAATCTTTGTGACAGAAAGAATCTCAAATAGGTGATGTTTAATATCAAATTTATGAAACTCGTTGAATATTGTCCTCTTATTTATGCTTCCCAAGGCTCGCAAAAGCTGGACATTATTCAACTCGTTTCATAAATTCAAAATTAAATCATTACCCATTTGAGATCATATATATATATATATATATATATATATATATATATATATATATATATATATATATATATATATATATATATATATATATATATATATGTGTGTGTGTGTGTTCTAAAAGATACACGAGTCTCTAATGAAACCTGCATCACTAAAATAATAAAATAAAATAAAAAAGAGACAAACAGACATACATATAATTATATTGTTATAAAGGGTATACAATTTATCAATTTTTTTTAAAAAATTACAACTTTTTAGAGTGGATTGGCATTAACGCTATAATGCCAATGCACTTTATGAAAATGTATGTGCTTTATATCCATATAATTATATGTATGACTTTTTGTCTCTTTTTTATTTTATTATTTTTGCAAGCTTTCATAAATACCTTAGTATGTACACAGTTTTGTGACTTACAAAAATAGTAACGGCCCGAGTAAGCTTGAGCAAAAAAACATCCAAATATATTCACAACAGGAGGTAGAATCCAGTGTGACCTCATTTTTTAATACCATGTTTTGGAATTGAATGGGATTGGAAAGCCTGATAGTCATTTCCAGTAGTCATTTTCAGTTTCATTATTGTCATATTTGGCCATTAACCATTCCTCATTCCAACCCATATGAAATAAGCTTTTGGTTGGTTGCAACACGCCATTTAATTATTAAAAATATAAATAAAATATATTAGGTTTAAACAATTTAGTTTAAGTATGAATAAAGGGCAAATATTTAAACTTGGGACCTCTACGTGTTAAAATACTTGACTGTGGCAACTGTAAGCTTCGGTAATAACTTGTAAAAATATAAGGTCATGTTTATTTAACGTACAAGGAGGAATGACACAACAATACAGCAAGTTATGGAATATGACTTGCAGTATAGTCATGATATTCTAGATGTCTTATACGAATATGTTGAACTGTTTACATATCGGACACGAATCGAGATGGACGCACGTACGCTCGGACATGACAAAACCAATGCATTCATTCACATTATTTGGGGCATATAAACTGAAAAGTACTTACAGTTGACTCTCAAATGTCTACCAGTCTAATTGTAATTTATACTCTGCAAAATCTCAACTTCACTAGTCTCAACTACCGTTAGAGAACGAAAATACAGACTGTAATCTTGTATTCTTTTCTGCTGAATTTTCTTTCCTTGTTTTTCTATTTTCTAATGGATTTTGAATATACTTTGTGTAAAACAACGTTCCTAAAAGCACAATATTCTCTGAGATTACAGCAGTTTGATTCCTTGTTCAATGTATTTCCTGTAACTAAATGAGTTCTAGGAAATACCCACTGGGATCACTTTTCTATGGCTGAGGTCGTTTTCCTGCGACTTAGAGGATCATTATTCTCAGTAGAAAAAACAACAGGGGTCATATTCCTACGGGGGAGGGGTCATTTTGCCACGTTATACCTGAACAAGGTTATTTTAGCCATAGTGTTTTAAGAATACTTTCAAACCAGACAGGGATATCCAATTCTGGGTCACTCATGGATGCAAATAAATTCTGATCCTTAGATGGGACTTACGTGTCTCAGACTAACCGATATGATGGATTCTTTCATTAGGCTTAGTATTGTTCCATATTGGACACATTTGCTCCTTTTCTCAAGTTTCTTCAAACCAACCTGTGCTGAAATTGGAGTTAAGCCCTACAGAACTAAACCCCAAAACATCGAGAGGTAAAGTCTACAAACATGTTTAAAATGTGTAGGCGCTGGTTTCTAACTTTTACAATAACACGTGTTGTATAAATGAGTGTCGTTATTATTTAAAACCCAACTGTAGACTTCCTGTATGAGTCTCATGATCGTACGTATACTATGTGTCTATAATAGAAAAATATGCACGCGTTCCCTTCCTTATAAAACAAACATAAATGGTGATTTATGTGTCAGACAGAGCGATAAAAACGTACAAGCCAAGAAGGATTAGTCTCTATTCAATTTCAGCTCTTCATATCATTATCTATTTATTTATGAAAATGGAATGTTTTGCTGTTCGTTTTTCTTTATTACATTGGAACCTAATCCCATCCAATTGGAGGCACTCATTCTTTCTGAAGATCCTTATGTTTGTATTTTTTGTATTATTCATACAGCCGGAAATGAAATGCTCCTGACGGACATTATAAAACGGTACAAGTCGCCGACATTGGTGGAGTTTCCAAGCAAGTTGTTATTTCCTAACCAGGGTCAGTGCAGATTCATGAAGCTCACATCTATTCACCATGTGAACTACATGATAGGAAACCACGTAAATTACGGTAAAATGAAACTCTAGAATGTAGAGCTTTCAACGGAAAATACATACATACATACATACATACATACATACATACATACATACATACATACATACATACATACATACATACATACATACATACATACATACATACATACATACATACATACATACATACATACATACATACATACATACATACATACATACATACATACATACATACAAGGTGTGACCGGTTTCGCTTTATTGCTTCATCAGACTGGAGTCTTTACAATGTAAACTTAAA
Source organism: Potamilus streckersoni (assembly GCA_016746295.1). Lineage (NCBI taxonomy): Eukaryota > Metazoa > Mollusca > Bivalvia > Unionida > Unionidae > Potamilus > Potamilus streckersoni. The sequence goes on from JAEAOA010002321.1 coordinate 652,647, forward strand.
AACAGAAATGAAGATATAATTCAAGTATGCCTAATATAGATAAGATTATCAATAAATATTAGGATTTATAAAAATTATCATGTAAAGCAAGTGTTAAATCGCTACACGAAAGCAAACATACACATTCTTATAAAAGGCCTAAAAACCTTAAAGATTTCATAATTAAATCTAAATTAGAAAAAATATTATATAAAAAGGACTCATCAACTAAATGTAATAGATTGTGAAAATATACAACTCAATGACATGTTGCAGAGAACTATTTTACTACGTCACCTTAGGCCAGTCAAATCATGATTGTAAGCCTCATTACGCCTGTAACTCTACACCATATTTACCATCGTAGCTTCCCAACAACGGAACATTTTCTCTTCTCGTGAATTCTGTTGTCCATTGTGCCAGTCTCCAATTTTAGGTCACTGTATTTGTATGGGAAAATAATAACGAGATTTTCGAATGGATATACTGCACGACATTTGGAGTGCAGTATGTCCATCCGACAAAACGAGTTCATATTTTCCCATACAAATGCAGTGACCTTTTTATTAAATGCTCATTCTCTTATTCTACTCAAGGTTTAATTATATAAACAAAAATACACTAAAGAAACAATATAACTGTATGTATGCCGTATTCCAAACTAAATACATATGCGTTGATTCATCATCACACATCATTATTAATACGTTAACTCCGCCCAGATAAGTTGAACTTTGTCGCAAGGCAGATATAAGTTTCGAAAGAAAATAGCGTTTTGATGTACTTACAATTTAAATTTGGAGTCATATTGTGAATGAATGCGCATTGCAACAACTCTTTACTTAAATCTGAAATGAATAGATTTAGGAACTTTTTGTATTCGACGAAATTTCGTAATTATAGACTAGATTTATCTACATGAAGTACATTGTATGTCAGCCAGTAGCGTCTGTGCCAATTCTATATGAAATATACCTTGGATTGAAGCAGCGAGGTTCTCCCTTCTAACGTGTTCTAGAGTATTTCATTTCAGCAGTCCGTTGTCCCTATTAAAATCTTAATTGTGTGGATTGATTGTGGGATTCCATGTGCAGAAGTGTGTTCTAATATGTCATTGAATGCTTGAAAACATAATATGGGATAAAATATGAAGTCCTTCATTTGCAATTATCCAAAAGACGCAATGGAGTTTTATATTTATTTCATTTTGAATGCATTAAGGAGGATGTAATTGGAACTGGAATACATTAGATTTTTCAGTACAATTTCGAAATGTGTAATCAAGTTTGAGAACCCATGACATGGTTCATGTAATTAGGAATTGCAGAATAAAGAAAGTAAAAGTTGAGGAAATTCAGGATGTAAAACTATAAGTATGTTTTGCCATCTTTATTGCCAGCTAAAGAAGACAGTTTATGACTTTTCACTTGTATTTATTTGTAAGGACCGAGTCTGCTTCTATACCTAGCCAAAATCTGAAACATTGTATAAAAAATGTTAACGCGGAATGTGCCAAGCTGCTGGTATGTGGCAGTCCACGAAAAATCGCTACTTTTCATTCAGAAACAAATTGTTTGCAGTAGTAAGTAGTACCTTCATTTGCGTGAAATCAAGATGAATTAAACGCGCTAGTGCAATATCGGAAAATAGTGAATGATTCTGAAAATGTTGTTGTTGTTGTTGCTGGTGTTGTTGTTGTAGGTTTAACACGCAGACAGAGGTGAGATGGAAAACGTAAAGTTAACGTAGAAAAATGAGCATATAATAATCATAAATACTGCACATGGAAACGCACAATCAATTCACACAATTAAGATTTTAACAGGGACTACAAACTAATGCAATGAAATATAATGTAAACGGAGTTCAAATATAACAAAAATTGATGATTTAACATATAGCAGAATTTATTTCTTTTAATGACAGTCCCAAAACGTATGTTCTCAGAACAATCTCTATTTCCTCACCAGGAAAACTTGAATTAAAAGAGATCGAAGTACCCCTGTACCTTACTGGTCTCAGGTTGGCGCTGATAACGGGTATCAAAAACCGCTCCATGGAAGATTTCAACAAATACTGCAGAGATCTTGAGAGAATGCCTTCAACAAAAGTATTCCCAGATAGAAATAGAGGTTCTCTCTCTCTCTCTCTCTCTCTCTCTCTCTCTCTCTCTCTCTCTCTCTCTCTCTCTCTCTCTCTCTCTCTCTCTCTCTCTCTCTCTCTCTCGATCTCGATCTCGATCTCGATAGACAAAGAAGTCATTTTGTACGAAGTTTGAAACATGGAATTCCTGTTATGGTTATTACGCGGATGACACAAAGGAACATATTGACTAATATTAGAGAGGAATTAGTGACGTTTATTCCACATACAACTTATCTAGTCCAGGGACCAGTCGTTGTATACTTGTTACAGGTCTAATATCGAGTTCATATAGAGAGGCAAATCAATCGTTTAAAAATGTGTTTTGTGCATATTTGGAGGTTATACAGAATGTAATATAAATCATAAGAACATTTGCTTTTTGCCCTGAAAGTACAAATAAAATATATTTAATACAAATATACATCACAGTACCATCATCAGTACATTATTTAGTTATGCATGTGCATTCAATAAAAATGATCTAACATCCATAGTATTCATTGTTTATCAATATATCGACATTAGGAAAAACTACAGTTAATATGCAATGATACAGATATAAATAACGGGTGTGTACGCAACCATTGTGACAGATCAAGAGAACAGATAGACTGACAGACACACGGTAGACATAAAAATGAATAACAAGACTAATATCCTAATAAATGTACTCAAAGCTTAGCAACATACATTAATTTCATTTGTAGTATATGAACGGTCTATATTACATGTCGGAGAGAAATGCAAAAAATGCATGCAGCATGAATAATGTGCCTGTCAAAGAAATCTGGGTACTTTATCATATGGGACAAAGGTCGTGTTTCGGATAACACCTTCCGACGCAGCATCACTCTCATCCAAGAATGCATGGCACTTAAAAATCCATTTGTTATACAAGTATTATGGACAAGAATATTGAAAATTTATCACTACAAGAATACAAAGCCATTTTCTCCCTACCACTCTTGTACTACGCCAATACCAGACGTAGATGTTTACATCACAAATCCGTTGACAACTGGAACATATACTTCTGGATCCAGGATGCCTAGTTGATGAATGGGGCAAACCAAAATATAAATTTTGATAATGGCAACTGGTGACTTTATTGCAACTATATATATATATATATATATATATATATGTATATATATATATATATATATATATATATATATATATATATATATACCTTACTAAGAGTGACTTTCACATAAAGTGATAAAATTTCAGATCGGTAAACACTTGCCACAACACATTTAAATGATATCATCGTTTATCGGTGAACACCATAATTTGTTCCAGACATTCTGTTAAAACTCCGTATGTGTGCAATGACGGGAGGACTCAAACTTATGCTAGACAGTATGGCTCATTAACTGCTTCAGACATCACAGAGTCCCCAAGAGGTCATCCTTGAAGCTACTGTAGTCATCCGATTAGAAGACCGCGGTGCAGTAACATGCACTGAAACTCTGTTCATGTCTGAATTTATAGATAGCTACTATGTTATTGGCACTATCAACCCTTGTGTTATCTGGTACTACATGGCTTGTTATCATAGCTAAACTCTGCGTGCGTGTGTGTGTGTGTGTGTGTGTGTGTGTGTGTGTGATCTGGTACTACATGGCTTGTTGTCATAGCTAAACTGTGTGTGTGTGTGTGATTTGGTACTACATGGCTTGTTGTCATAGCTAAACTCTGTGTGTGTGTGTGTGTGTGTGTGTGTGTGTTCTGGATTAATAGCTCCAGATTGTTCAGCAACTGGACCACTATGCTCAGTATCACCAAATACAATATCTGAGACTAATTCTTCTCCAACATTGGGACTAGTGTTATCCTAGTTTGAAAATGTTCATTCAATCCTTTAAAAACAAACTCTCACTTAAATATTCGCAGGCTAATTGATTTATATCACTGTTACTGATATGCGTATCGTCCGTATCTGCCGCTTAGAAACCACTAAATATACCAATCATTTCATTATCATTTCTAAGATAAAGCGATACAGAGTTTATATATTTCTGGTCTAAATATTTTTTCTTAGAATAATGCTCGAATAAAATTCTGATCTTGGATGTTTCAGACTTGAGGGATAGTTTATCTAGATTAATATTTTCCATCTAAAAAATGTACTGTGTCGATAGGAATCGTCAAATTTCTGTAAAGCGTACATTGTCCTCCTTTGCCCTCTACAGGACGTAAAACAAATATTGTAGTAGCTGACCTTGCAAGAGGTAGGTATTAGTCCCCCAGAAATCAGTAATTCTGTGTTTTTCATCAAATGACACATTTTTCACAAGGACCATATCGCCAGGCTGAAGAGTTGCAACTGATGCCTTCATGCCATATGCTACTTCTGCTTTTCTTGAGGGTTTTTCTACTCAAGAAAAATTAAACTAATTTCGCCGATACTTCCAATCGGTCCCGAAGCGATTGGATGTAATTGGACCAATTGACCGAGTCACTTGCCTTGTTTAACCCAAATGCGTTGTCAATGTAGCTTTCTTTCAAACAACAGAAAGAATGGCGCCTGACCTGGAGATTTATGAAGCGCTCAATCATATGAATAAGATGTCTTAAGAGACTTCTTGAAGTCAGTAATTGGAACAATTATTGATGACCATGCTTACAAAGTTTGTGCAGTGGTCTGACCGAAGACCTGAGGCATTCCGTAATGCGCTATAAAACCAGTACACAGGTCTGAATGAAAATGATGGGGTATACTGTAATGCACTATAAAACCATTACACTGAGCCTTGGCTGCATTCCTGGCTGTCTCGTTTCTCGTAGGAAAGGCTTGTGTATACATGGTGAATTGGTATGTAATAACCAATAGATATATATTGGAAGCCTGCCTTGGACATCTCAAGAATATATAGAGTCAGAAATGCTGTTACAAGCCAGGGGTCTTTGCTTGACCGAGCTGTGTCAAAATCCTGGCGCGATTCCCGTTAGAAGCTGTAAGTTTACTCCAAATTTTCACAGACTTATATACAACTTCATTTGTAAATTAGAAAGCATAAATTACATAAATTTTCTCTAATCAATACGGGACCAGAGATTCCCTAACTTGCCAAATATCTGCATAGTTTCTCTTAATCGACTTTCCGTACCGTCAGCAGTTCACGTAGAAACTCTGCAACTATCCCTAACACAGAGAACTATTTTAACTACGCCACCTTACAGCAGTTAATCTATGGTTTTAAGGCACATCACGCCAATACAGCTGCATCACATTTGCCACCATGGCGACATAAAAGATATCTGCCGAGTCCATTCTTGTATATTCCATTGTGTAATTTACTGGTTTCCTACCTTAAATACTGTCACTGCAGTCACAATACAAATGTACACCACTAGATTTTAATAGGGACTACATTATTCCAGGTACAGTCATGCGGTGTGTGTCTGAAGTTCTTATTCATTCACCATGGCATCATGGAAACTCACACTAACACTTTCCGTGGCGTTTGCTCCTAGTAATTGGCTAGTAATTTCGGGCTAAAAAATATTTTCCATTGCACTGAATTCCAATAATTAAACAAGTAATCACACAAACGTACGAATTGCTTAAACGGGGCGCTATAACCAAATGCGCATCTCCAAACTTTTATTACAATACGATGCAAAAGAGCTCAAATGGTGGTGTTGCAACTATGTTGATGAGTGGAGCTAGAACATTTTTTGACGAATTTCTAAGTCTTGCAATGACGAAGTTTATGTATCCATATTTCTAAACCTTTTGCCATGAGTGGTTAGTCAAATCGGTCCTTCATGTGATCAAATGACCAGAATCATCATGCAAGTAGTGTAAGGCCTCCTCACGTTGAGACTTGTGGAGTACCAGCTGATGTTTCTCAAGATCAACAGCGCCTGTATTCCTTTATAGACACTTCTTTGCAGGTATTAAGTGCCAAGATGTGTTGAATAATGCTAAATGGTCTTTAGGTAGGGACTGTCGATTACACTTTTTCTTGTCGTCTAGATACAGCATTCGTTCCGTTATGATAGGATCCGTGGATTGAGTAAATCTCCAATCTATGCCTGCCATTAGAGCCACGCCAAAGCTGAAGACAATGTCATGAACAACATATATAAACAGACACAAGCTTTCCACAAAGGGAGAGGTACTTTCTACATTGCAGAGAGCGTGATTGGTCTCTTCAGTAATAGTCTTAACATCCGCGATGCTGATCATACCGTCTACACATGGCAACCGAAAGAGGCCATCCACATTCAGATTCTTAGATCATGATTAGAAAATAATGCCAAAGTTTTAAGCAGTTAGAACTGCCAAACACTGATGGCGAGCTGCATTGTGTTTGGCTGAAGTAAAAACGTTCTTGCGCAACTTTTTGTCATTTTACACACTAAAGTACTGTCAATTAAGGTAGTCCTTGAAATTTCCCTTGGTTGCTAACATCTATGCCAGAAACTCCAGTCGAAGAACTGAATAATTTAGCACACATTTGGTTAGTACTCTGCTGGCAAAGCTGATCACTCGCTTGATGCCTTATTTGATCAGATACATAACTGTATTGAGGTCATGTTGTCCTCCCATTCCGGTCACCATTTCCATGGCCTCCATGAATTTGTTTTACGCTAACCCCTTTAAAAGGACTGTTTGGCATTATTTCCGATAATGGTCTGGCTATTTTTGAAATTTCTTCACAATCTTGCGGTAGCAAGCAAATCCAAGGGACTGTCTCACTTTCAGAAATGTCAGTCTTCTTTTACTGTGGACATTCTTGAAACCCGAGGCAGAGTGCACGTTGGTTGATAATGTACTTTTTTAATCAATGAACGTTTGCAATGTCACATTACCGTTGCTTTCAGCAATAATATAATGTGACTCCGTGCTTTTCAAAACACAGACAAACTCTTAATTTTGTTAACATCTTTTCTCACAAAGTCAAACACCTAAACATCAAATACCACAGAGTTGGAACCTCTCCGGTGGCCTAGTGGTTAGAACGTCCGCCTCGGATGAGGGAGGTCGCGGGTTCGAATCCCGGCTGAGTCATCCCAAAAACTATTTTTAAAAAATGGTATTAACATCTGCCTCGCTTGGTGATCAACATTAAGAGATTAGTGTTAGGACTGGTTGACCTGTTGTCAGGATAATGTGACTGGGTGAGACATCATGCCACATGTCTGCGGTATGATGCTCCAGTGATAGACATCAATATAAACTGTCACACTGCAGACATCGTAGCGATATGACTGGAGATGTTTTAAAGCTACGTTAAAAATCTAAATCACACACACACACACACACATAAATTGCAGTCGAATTGTCTATATAAATTTTATTCCATACCTGCATTCCTCAAAAGCATGTATACGGTCGTTTGTTCCAGGCAATACTGGAACTTGACTACTGTAGTTGCTGTTTGTCACGACGAACAGACAGATTTGTCCTTCAATATTTAGCAGGATCTTACTGGCTATTTCAGTTTCTATGTAGCCTTCGTACGATAACATCTCTCCATACGCACATTCAAAATACAAAATTGTCTGTAATGGACTCATTTGGAGTCGTCTACAATTATTGTCATACAATCCTGGCTAACTGTTGATACAGTCTATCTGGTATCAGTCAGTGCATTTACTTTAATACCACTGATGGCATCACAATCTTCGTTAATTTATCCTGCTAGAAAGACTACCCCCAGCCACAGGCCTCTTGAAGTTTAAATTCTTTTTTTCAAATGTCTAATCGAACACTACAACTGTAATCAGTGTGTCCTATTTTCCCATAGAGCCAGAATACTGGGTCTCTCCGCTAATCAGTATTGTCTGCATATGTGAATGAAGCCTTATTTTGATGCCTGTATTTTTACAGTTGTTGGATGAGTAAGATGCTGTCTGTACTTTAAGCGTTTTCTTGTCACGTGACAGCTGCTGGACAAGAACCATTAATTTAATTTGTTCCTTGCCTTGGGATGCAGTTGAAGATGCCATGTTAACAGTTGTTGTCCTGTTTGTGTATTGTAGCTCATTATTGTGTTGCCTTTGTTCAATACAACGAAATGCTACTCATAAATCATTAACAAGATCCCGACATATCTTTAAGTGTATATATAAGTCCTGTTCACAGCATAACCGTTAACATGCTGTTTATTTCATTAGTTATTGCTATCTCTTTTCTTCAATAATTCGTCCAGCCAACGACACTGTATAGAAATGTCTTCCTCATCTTTTTGGTGGTCTCTGTAAAAGTCAGCGATTAAAGTTTCTTTCTAATTTAGTGTCGTACACGCTGTCCAGCTTTGGCAATAATTCCAAAAAAGCTGCTATTGAACTCAATCCCATATCAGTCTGTCTATTACTTCCTCTCATGGAACGTCGGTTGGCTTAGGGTACATTGTAGGTATCTTGAGGATAATTGCCTGGTTGTAAACATGTGGCTTCATTTCTCCGTAAGTCATGCTAAGTTTCACTAAGTCTTATCTTGAGGAAAATTGCCTTGTTGTAAACATGTGGCTTCATTTCTCCGTAAGTCATGCTAGATTTCACTAAGTCTTATCTTGAGGATAATTGCCTTGTTGTAAACATGTGGCTTCATTTCTCCGTAAGTCATGCTAGATTTCACTAAGTCTTATCTTGAGGATAATTGCCTTGTTGTAAACATGTGGCTTCATTTCTCCGTAAGTCATGCTATGTTTCACTCTTTCTGTCTCCTGAAAACACAGATATCCACTACTCACATGGGACAATGACAGGCATTGGACAATTGGTCATGAAGACCGTTGCATGGGATCCTGTCAGCTCTTTCTTAACAGGAGACACATCTATAGAAGCGGCAAAGTTTGTCATCTACTTTGTGAATTTTTCAAGTGTGTCTACTTTAAGCTTGACCTTTGAGGCATTAAGGTCCTTGCTATATTTAGAACTTCTTCATCTGTGAACTTCATTTTTACAAACAAACAGCGAGATCAAACATTGGAAGCCACTTACTGTAGGCTAAACATTATTCTGTACTTTTTTTAGAATGATGGTGCATTCGCAAAAACAGCTATTTTGGAAATATGTAATTTTTTGCAAAACAGCTATTTTTAGAATGATATAGTATTTGCCTAAACAGCTATTTTTTGGCATGATATAGTATTTTAAAAAAAAACTGTTATTGGGTATAAGAAATACTGTAAGTGTACCTTGAGAATATTAACCACAAAGATCGTGAAATTTTGAAATGGAAGATAAACAAAACAAAGAAGAAAGCGAAATAGGGTAATTTACCCAACAAGTGAGCAAACAAGGATCACACAGTAAGAAATAAATTTTCAATAAGATTGTGGACCGTAAAAAAATGTACAATCACTAAGAATAGATTCTGGTAGAAATGAACCAAGTGCTCGTACTAGGGGATATTGCAACTTTTGAGATTTGGAAATAGGATTAGAGCAAAACTCAAACAAGTCAATAAAAAGAAGAAAATTCCATTAATCTCAAGAACTAATTGAATATATTAGTCGAAATGCCCAGCTAACGTGAAATTTGATTTAGTATGACACCCAATTTGGAAATAGGATTATAACGACAAAATATTAATGGAGCAAAACTCAAACAAGTCAATAAAAAGTTTTGGAAGAAAATTCAATTAATCTCAATAACTAACTGACTCTATTAATCGAAATGCTCAGCTAACGTGAAATTTGAATAAGTATGACACCCAATACTATCTAAACTTCAAATATTCACATCAGATATACATTCACAAAATATCTAGCAATTTCATTTATTCACAGCTGCATCTAGAAAAAGCAAACATTAATTCAACTTGCATTTATGATAAGTTATATCACTGCTTATTTAATATTCCAACTCTTGTTAACATTCCGTATCTTAATTGTTGTAGTCGTTGCTGTGTACAATCCAGAATATGACCGCCTTGAGACGGATTATACATTGAGAGAGCCTATATCATTCCATAGCATCGCCGAAGCTTTCCACAGCGCCAACCCTGGAAACAGCTCTTCCAACAGCGAGCGAAAAAAAATATTCGAAAAAAAAGATTATCAGAACATACCGAATTCACTACCTCCCCCAGTTCCACCGAGAGCTTTTAAAAAGAAAGGGGTGAAACCTCAGCCTATGCCCAATGATTCCAGAGGAATCAAGAATAAACCGCTACCGCAATTACCGCAGAAACAAGTTTCAACTGTATCGGAAAATAACAACATAGAAACAAGGCCTTCATCTAGCAATGCTGGAGCGGTTTCACAAAGGAGAAAGTCTTCCGTCTCCTCCCTTACAATAAAGGAAGTCGAACTGGCATTGAGGGAGTTAAGACTTCAGGAGCACTTTACGAAATTTGAAGACCAGATGGTTGATGGGAAAATTTTGTCCAAGTTAAGCGAAGATATCCTAGTTATGGAATTTGGCCTGTCTAGAACCGAAGCCATACGACTTATGTCTTTCGTACAGGAAGGACATATTCCAACATAGTGACTAAAATGTGCACGGTTGCTATTAGACAAATAACAGCCCATATTGCTAATATGACGGGATTAGCTTCAGACAGAATTGAGTCATATTTATAGATAAGTCATTTATTGATTCATCACTTTTCTTTTAAATGTCAATTTTTTCTGTAAGCAAATTGACACACACACACAAACACAAACACACAGAGAGAGATAAGTCATTTATTGATGCATTACTTATCTTTTAAATGTCCATTTTTTCTGTAAGCAAATTAACTAACACAAACACACGCACATATATAAACACACACACACATATATCTATATATATATATATATATATATATATATATATATATATATATATATATATATATATATATATATATATATATATATATATATATATATATATATATATGTGTGTGTGTGTGTGTGTGTGTGTGTGTAGAGAGAGAGATTCTTCACTCCTGTCTTTTTGTACGTCAATTAATTAATACACACACACATACACACACACTCACACACACACACACATATATATATATATATATATTCATCATTTCTGTCTTACATGATCTTAAAATTGCAAAGCACGATCATCCTTAAAGAATTTTTGTATAGATTAATTTTCCACTATCCCTTCTTAGTTAATGTCTGCTTTCTAATAACAACCGTCTTATTCCACAATAATGAGCTGTCATGCATGGTTTTCTTACAAGAATCTTGGCATTGCGAACTTGTCCTCTTTAAGGGCATGCACGATGAAAAGTCTGTAGTATTTAACTATTCAGGCAAGAACACATAAAGGTAGGGGCTTAGCAATTCACAAGGGACATAACCATTCAGCTTTCCGGCATTTTGCATGCACTTATTGTCGTTTGTTTTAGTCTGACCTTGACCTAAAATGATCATAATCTGAAGTGACCATGAATAACCTCCCAAAAAGAAGCTAAATGAAAAACAAGTGTTAGCTTTCCAAACAACTTGAAGGCTTCTTAATATTTCATTCCTTGTTTAGTTTGGAAAGGAACGAAAATATTTTGATATTTTAGTGGCAGGAGGAAGAAGTCAATTACTCTTTTTGAAGCAGAAATATTATTTTGCTTGTTGAACACGTGTAGGATAACCTTAGGATGACATATGTTACTAAACTTTCTTATTTTAATTGAATTAGTTTTTGTTATTCTTAAGCACAATTTTATATATGGGGTTAAGGAAGTCCCTACATCATGAAATATTCCTTCATAGTAAAAACTCGGTGCATTGACTGGGTTAACCCTCAAAGAAAAAATGTATCAAAGAATGTGTAGCTTAACTCTAGTCACATTTATATAATTTTCGTACGACACCACTATTTGAATGCTGTTTCCTGGAGACTAAATGACATAAAATAGTATATAATTTGTGTTTTTTGTTTTGTTTTATATACATTAGCACATTACATCAAAGCGCTATGCCTTGACAAGTATTTCTACTAATTTATGGTGGCACTGGCACCTGACATGCTATTAAACTGATAGCCTTCTAAAATCGTGTTTGCATGCATATGCGACATCAGACATTTTAAGATACTATATCTTGGTTAAAATAAAACACAACGCATGTTTTTCCTTTTGCCATTTTATGTGTCAGAAAATATGTAACCAATTTATATGATGAATTTGGTTGAATTTTTTAAACAATTTTTCATTTTATTTTATTTTTTTAATAATTTAGTTTACATCATAGAGAGAATTAAAGTAGGAGTGTGGACAATAAAAAGCAGACAAGTTATTAATACCATATGTTGTCTCATTTTCAAGTGAATTGAACGGTTTTATTAAATGACTCTCACTTACAAATGGAGCCAAAAGTCCCAGAGACAGATCAGTTACATTAAAAGTCATTATTTATAAAACCTATATATAATATGTAACAGTTTGATTGTATGCCAGTCTACATTTGACACCTTTGACAACTAAGACCTGCTAAAGAGAAAATCCAGCAGACACTAACTTAATATTTTAAATAGGCACGTTATGTGTGTCACTTCTGCAAATCAGTATAATTTCTTACATGCATATCGAGTATACCTGCCTCGATGGATTCAATACCTTTCGAAATTATAACAGTATACGCATAGAACGTGCGTTTATCTTTAAATAATCAGTTTCAGCGAAGTTTAACGAGATCAGTAAAATTGAATTTGATACTTGATTATTCTTACAAGTAATGGGTCTCAAACACCTGTGTGAGCATTTATTGATGGTGTATTGTTTCCAGTGACTTCAAGACAACAATCGTTTTGAACTAAAGGTTATTAAATACGTACACACAACAAATACTTCTATACTCACCTAATGACCACACATGATGAAACTCCAATAACTTACCATTGCATGTTTTTTGTTTTCTTGTTTCACATTAATATGACCTTTAAGTAAGCCGTTCCAAGCCGAATATTAGTACTTCACACAATTTAATGCAAAATAAGACTCAAAGAACCAATATCAGAAAATAATTCGTAAGTAAAATTACTAATACGTATACCTAAAAATATATAGGGAATTATCTATGTTAAATAATTAAGTCCATTTTAAGAAAGAAATACAACTGTACATTAAGACTTATGCTTCATATACAAATAAATAACCGCTGAAATCTAACATAGCTAAGAGAAGACGTAAATACAAATAACACTTATACAAAGACACAAGGGTTATTATGATATTGGTACAAGAGAAAACAAATAACAGTAATAAGGACACTAAATGCTTCATTCGTTCTAACGTGATTAAAACAAAATGCCAAATATTGGCTGTTTGCTTTCGGTTATGGGGGTGGGGTAGAGGTGGGGTTCTCCATTTTATACAAGTGTTGTAAAACTGTCTTGTGCTACTTAAGGACTAATAGACAATTTTCAAACTAAAGTGGTTGTCTTACTTTGTCGGTTATAATGGAAAATAACAAAAGTTCCTTTTCTCGGTAGAAATTCAAAATAATTAATTTTTTTGTGTACGAGAAGCATTTTCAGAAGTATTTATTCATAACTTGTTAGATCATGATTTCAAACCAAATGGTTAGTGCTACGTTACATTTGCAAGAAACCACTGTTGGTCACGTGGTTTTCCGTTCTAGACTTTATCACTCACTCACACACTTTACCTGTCGGCTTGAATTCGAGTCTCGCAGCGACCAACAAGTACGTTTCATTTATATTATGCAAAAAATTGTTTCGTTTCTGCTCACTCAGAATCTATTGACTAAAAATGCATACGATAAAGTTGTTCTGATGAGTGCAAAAAACTTGCATGGGAAATTGATAAAAGGTGTTCCACGTAAGCGGGAGATAAGTGTAAATAATTCCCGACAAAACCAAAATTTATACAGGTGTTTCAGAGTAATATTGGTTGCTAATATTCACCTGGAACTGCCCTTGCATTGAGAACCTAGACATGCACTTTTACTGACAGCAGATTACCTCATTGAAAGGTAAATGAGTTTTCTTCTCTTTCGGAATCAATATTTTTTTTCCTTTTTGCATTGGTTTGACACCTTACGATTTCAAAATAACCCCTACTACATGAAGAGGGTACACATAAGCGTTATATTCACATACACCTCTAGTCTACAAATAAAGGTATATGGCGGTATACTTATCTACCCTACTCTGGTACATGGCTGTATACTTACCTACCCTGCTGTCCATATCAAAGGTCCGTGGCTGTCTACTTATCTACCCTACTGTCCATAACAATGGTACATGGCTTTATACTTATCTACCCTACTGTCCATAACAATGATACATGGCGGCATACTTATCTACCCTACTGTCCATAACAATGGTACGTGGCGGTATATTTATCTACCCTACTGTCCATAACAATGGTATTGGCGGTATACCTATCTACCCTACTGTCAATAACAATGGTACGTGGCTGATACTTATCTACCCTACTGTCCATAACAATAATACATGGCGGCATACTTATCTATCCTACTGTCCATAACAATGGTACATGGCGGTATACTCATCTACCATACTGTCCATAACAATGGTACGTGGCTGTATACTTATCTACCCTACTCTCCATAACAATGGTACATGGAGGTATATTTATCTACCCTACTGTCCATGACAATGGTTCATGGCGGCATATTTATCTACCATACTGTCCATAACAATGGTTCATGGCGGTATACTCATCTACCATACTGTAGATAACAATGGTACGTGGCTGTATACTTATCTACCCTACTCTTCATAACAATGGTACATGGCGGTGCACTTATCAACTCTTCTCTCCATAACAATGGTACATGGCGGTATACTCATCTACCATACTGTCCATAACAATGGTACGTGGCTGTATACTTATCTACCCTACTCTCCATAACAATGGTACATGGCGGTATATTTATCTACCCTACTGTCCATAACAATGGTTCATGGCGGCATATTTATCTACCATACTGTCCATAACAATGGTTCATGGCGGTATACTCATCTACCATACTGTAGATAACAATGGTACGTGGCTGTATACTTATCTACCCTACTCTTCATAACAATGGTACATGGCGGTGCACTTATCAACTCTTCTCCCCATAACAATGGTACATGGCGGTATACTCATCTACCATACTGTCCATAACAATGGTACGTGGCTGTATACTTATCTACCCTACTCTCCATAACAATGGTACATGGCGGTATATTTATCTACCCTACTGTCCATAACAATGGTTCATGGCGGTATATTTATCTACCATACTGTCCATAACAATGGTACATGGCGGTATACTCATCCACCATACTCTCCATAAAAATGGTACATGGCTGTATACTTATCTACCCTACTCTCCATAACAATGGTACTTGGCGGTGCACTTATCAACCCTACTCTCCATAACAATGGCACGTGGCGGTATATATATATATATATATATATATATATATATATATATATATATATATATATATATATATATATATATATATATATATATATATATATATATATATATATATATACCCTACTGTCCATGACAATGGTTCATGGCGGTATACTTATCTACCCTACTGTCCATAACAATGGTACAAGGCTGTATACTTATTTACCATACTGTCCATAACAATGGTACATGGCGGTATACTTATCTACCCTTCTGTCCATAACAATGGTACATGGCGGTATACTTATCTACCCTTTTCTCCATAACAATGACACGTGGTGGTATACTTATCTACCCTACTGTCCATAACAATGGTACATGGCAGCACACTTATCTACCCTACTGTCCATAACAATGGTACATGGCGGTATACTTATCTACCCTTCTGTCCATAACAATGGTACATGGCGGTATACTTATCTACCCTTCTGTCCATAAGAATGGTACATGGCGGTACACTTATATGCCCTACTGTCCATAACAATGGTACGTGGCAGTATATTTATCTAACCTACTATCCATAACAATGGTACATGGCGGTATACTTATCTACCCTACTGTCCATAGCAATGGTGCATGGCTTTATAGTTATCTACCCTACTGTCCATAACAATGATACATGGCGGCATACTTTATCTACCCTGCTGTCCATAACAATAGTAGTGGCGGTATACCTATCTACCCTACTGTCCATAACAATGGTACGTGGCGGCATACTTATCTACCCTACTGTCCATAACAATGATACATGGCGGCATACTTATCTATCCTCCTGTCCATAACAATGGTACATGGCGGTATACTCATCTACCATACTGTCCATTACAATGGTACATGGCGGTATACTTATCTACCCTACTCTCCATAACAATGGTACATGGCGGTATACTTATCTACCCTACTGTCCATAGCAATGGTACGTGGCGGTATACTCATCTACTTTACTGTCCATAACAATTGTACGTGGCTGTATACTTATCTACCCTACTGTCCATAACAATGGTACATGGCGGTATACTTATCTACCCTACTGTCCATAACAATGATACACGGCGGTATACTTATCTACCCTACTGTCCATAGCAATGGTGCATGGCTTTATACTTATCTACCCTACTGTCCATAACAATGGTACATGGCTTTATACTTATCTACCCTACTGTCCATAACAATGGTACATGGCGGTATACTTATCTACCCTACTGTCCATAGCAATGGTGCATGGCTTTATTCTTATCTACCCTACTGTCCATAACAATGGTACATGGCGGTATACTTATCTACCCTACTGTCCATAACAATGGTACATGGCTTTATACTTATCTACCCTACTGTCCATAACAATGGTACATGGCGGTATACTTATCTACCCTACTGTCCATAGCAATGGTATATGGCGGTATACTTATCTACCCTACTGTCCATAACAATGGTACATGGCTGTATACTTATCTAGCCTACTTTCCATAGCAATGGTACATGGCGGTATACTTATCTACCCTACTGTCCATAACAATGGTACATGGCGGTTTACTTATCTACCCTACTGTCCATAGCAATGGTACATGGCGGTATACTTATCTACCCTACTGTCCATAACAATGGTACATGGCGGTATACTTATCTACCCTATTGTCCATAGCAATGGTACATGGCGGTATACTTATCTACCCTACTGTCCATAACAATGGTACATGACTGTATACTTATCTAGCCTACTTTCCATAACAATGGTACTTGGCTTTATACTTATCTACCCTACTGTCCATAACACTGACACGTGATGGTATACTTATCTACCCTACTGTTAACGATATAAATGTAAGTGCCTGCTGATAGGAGAAAGGGATCGATTCTTGAGAGAGGTTGATAAGTAGAATATACAAAAAGCTGAGCAAAATTGAAATGGCTCAAGAGAAAACTATTTTAAAACAAATGATGAAAAATCAATAATCTCATGCCTAGTTAAAAATGTTAAGCAGTTATTATGCAAGTTCCGAAAGTCTGCTAAAAAAGGAGATGAATTTTGTGTAGAAACAAACAGTGTAGTAATTGTTTTAACCACATATCGATTATGATGTGCGCTATATCTACAATTTGACTCGACACATTCATAATCTCCCATGGGAACTATATACCCGATTTTTTGGTTCCATGTGTATATAACTTTGTTCTGGTATTGGACGTCTCAGCTGTCTTAATTGGTCCGTTTTAAATACTTGCTTTTGAAACTACATTTATTGTTATATTCTTGTGTTTGTTTAAGTATGCAATGTGCATTCCTTACTATATTATGTATACATTTTACTGTACAATGGGAATTTCGAATTGTACAATTTGTATGTTTTACTGTACAAGATGGATTCCTTACAATATAATGTGCATGTTTTACAGCAGAATGCGCAATCCTTATTGTGCCCATGTCTTTGTTTAATCGTACAATGTGCAAGTTCATATTATATGATGTGTATGTTTTATTATAACGTGTATTTTTAAATAAATGCAGGCACTTATTACATGCTATTCATATATTTACTATATCATTGTATTTTTATTTTATGTTGTACATTATTACTTATATCATGTACATTTTGAACTTTAATCTGTGTATTTATACTTATATGCTGTACATTTATTCATATTTCATGTACATTTGTTAATATATGATGTCAAAAAATAACAACTTTATTTGCTATGCAAAGTCTTTATGTCTCAATGTTGTACATTTCTTATTATATATAATTGTATGATGTAACAAATCTTGCTCATCAGGATCAAATTGTAAACAGTAGCAACGGTAAAAATGACGAAAATGATTTGCAATCAGGCCTGATTTTTTTGTTTGAATTACCTGAGAATATTCAAGCTCCACAAATTCTTTGATATTTTACTAAGGATCTTTTCAAATAACGTCATTGGCAGGAATATTGAAAGAAAATTGATAGAGTAAAGTTAAGATTATATAAGATAAAAGTCATGATCACATAAGAATGATGACAAATTAAATATGTTTTCATCTCGATACATAAGTATAAAACAACGGACAGAAAATGAGACTTTCTGTAAGTATGTTAATAATATCTGTATTTGTCTGGTCTCATTCTGAGGTAGAAAAGAAAGTGTCTTTGTTTACTTATACTTGATTCAAGCTTACCCTAAATCTAGGCAAGTCGCTAGTGACTTTAATGTTTTACAGTGGGGGCTTGATAGCGAAAGTCAAATGCATTCACGTTTTTGCTAATTTTGCCAATCATGGCAACTTCGCAATAGATGCTAGCTGTATGTACATTACAGAATAATTTGTTTCACAAGTTCGGCGCTTAAAGTTAAAAACAGCTAAAAACGCATTGTTTGCAGCCTTTCAATTTCGAAACCATGATTTGGCGTGAATGACCATTTGAGCCTTTGAAAAGTTTAATTTGCATGGTATATAGCTTGGAATCAGCATGTGTAAAAATTATCGTCTGCATTAGACAGCAATGTTCATTTGGTACAATCGATCCCAAAATACATGAATGTCAAGTGTCATTACTCTGACTTTTATTCAGTCTGTTAATTAAGTAGAAGGCTGAGATTTGAATGTCAGTTAAGTAGAACACTGAAATCTGAATGTCAATTAAGTAGAAGATTAAGATCCGAATGTCAGTTACGTAGAAGACTGAGATTTAATTGTTCGTTAAGTAGACTACTGCGATTTGAATATTAGTTAAGTATAAGAATGAGATTGGAGTGTCAATTAAGTAGAAGACTGAAATTTTAATGTCGATTAAGTAGAAGACTGAGATTTGAATGTATAATAAGAAGAAGACTGAGATTAGAATGTCAATTAAGTAGAAGACTGAAATTTGAATGTCAATTAAGTAAAAGACTGAGATTTGACTGCCGAACCTCTGTTCACGTCGTATATTGTATCATTGCGACCTTGACCCCAAGGTCAACTGCCTCAGCAAATGTTTTGCAGAAGAATTAACTGTCTTTACTTTATGAAGACTCATCCAAAGAATCCATAAAGAAGTTCAAGTAAAATAAGCAAATAAAAAAACTGAACCCTAAACCTGACAGCAAATCTGGTCAAAGATTGGAGCAGGTGTGGAAATGAATGAAGTTGCGTTGCATTTTAAGGAATCATTATATGAATGAATA
Organism: Potamilus streckersoni; assembly: GCA_016746295.1. Taxonomy (NCBI): domain Eukaryota; kingdom Metazoa; phylum Mollusca; class Bivalvia; order Unionida; family Unionidae; genus Potamilus; species Potamilus streckersoni. The sequence continues at coordinate 672,284 of JAEAOA010002321.1, forward strand.
CAATCAATCTATTCGTTAATGAAACATCATAAAATGGATAAACCTTAACAAGAACCCTTCCAAATGTTGAAGTCTTCGCAGCAGACATTCGAAAATGACTGATATACCTTGCAACCCATGACAAAAGCTAGAGAATATCTTATGGGTCACTAATGCAAATTTGTATGCTTTTCACTATATGCATCATTCACTACATTCACCCAACCACCCACCCTTTCTTTCTGTTCTCCAACACTCCTACACATTGATCCAGGGATCAATATTCATAGTACCATACACGTACAATGGGTCTCCCCGTTATGACTAAATATGCTTTGTTTGGTATAAAAAATATTAAAATGTTTCATTGCATTTGTATATGTTTGAAATAACCCCACCCTGCATTCAGGAGAAAACAAAGAACGAAACTATACCAAGCATGGTAAATTTTGCAATGAACTCTTTAGGGGTTTGTGTAATACTAGGCTGAAGGACAGACGGTAGCGACATAAGAATATATTAAAACACGAATTTAAGCCGGAGTGGTCACCATTGGATATAAATTGAGCATAAAATGGCAAAATGTCCTATATTAGTCATTTAAAATATGCTATTTTTCGTGAGTGAATCTGAAACCAAAACAGTACACAAATCACAAAGACACCGGCAGAAAACCCATTTTCTACCGTTGTGTTGAAATACGCTTTATAACGGGGTATTGAAAACAAAGTATTACTGAATGGTCGGTAACTATGGGACTTAAATCCAATTTGTGTGTGATATGCATGGAGTCAGAAGGAACCCAAATCGCTTCATACACGTAGGGCCTTGAAACAGATCCTTGAGGACCAAAAGTTATACGGCCATTAGACCCTATTCGAGTTATGGCACAGGTCATAGTGTTGAACACACCAGTTCCATGAATAGATCCCCATGGACATACACCCTACTTATATTTTACCTCGCGGGCCAAACACCTATATCCTGATTCGGTAACACTGAATGATATGAGAAATTGTGCCTTAGCACGTAGTGTGTGTGTGTGTGTGTGTGTGTGTGTGTGTGTGTGTGTGTGTGTGTGTGTGTGGACAGTAAAACCTTGTTAGGGACGCGAATTCAGAATATACCCTACCCTTTGGCTGCAGGATTGAATTTGGTATTGATTCTTGGTGAAGGTGAAAGGAATATCAGCTGAAAAAAGTCATATTTCCTCGTGCCAAGTGAGCTTTAGCAAAAGTTAACTCCCGTTTATAGATAAACGCCTACTTTGAATAATCATGGCAACTTTTACACGTTTAGAATAGTTTCTTCGCAGAAGGCACACAACACAACATGACTATGATAACGAGCTTTATTTATTTTAGAGAGTGGATCTGTCAGCCAATTTCAGCTTCCAGACAGTCTGGACGACGGTTGAAAACAAAAGCCAGGGTCAGATCCGGTTCCGATAGAATTAGGATGACGGGTTAAGAATTCTGCCTGAACCTTACACAAAATGTCATTTACATGCTGTCTGGATGACGGGTTGATTCTTTGCCAGACGACTCTGAGGCAGAATTATAACCTTGATGATGTTTAAAATTAAGACCCATCCCAGTATCAAGTATCGTACCAACTGCGAAACAGCCCTTGTTGTCAATCAGCTCAAATTACAAACCTTCATCTTCAAATTACAAAATACAAACCTTCACCAGGGGCCCTTGGTGGCCAAGTGGTCATAAGCGCTGACCGTTACAAATCACTGCTATCTTACCTCTGTCTGCGTGAGTTCCAGTCCAGACTCAGCTAACGTGGGTAAGTGAGAAAGCCTGCCGGTAGCTTCTTGTACGTCGGTGGTTCTTCCCTGGGTTTTCCAGGATTCTTTCTCTACCATTAATACTGGCCGCCATGTATAGCCTATCTTGTGCTGAAAATGGCGCTAAACACTACAACAACAACAACAACAACAACAACAAAACAGCTTCACCATAGAGTTTGAGGATTACGTTGACGGATGAAGAAAGCGGCAATGAGATGTAATAATCATAGACGATTAGAAAAAAGTTGCGTGTTTTTTTTGCAATGTCATGCGGGAGCCCATCCTGGCGAAATATAGATTATTAATGAGAACAAAAATGGACAAGCTAGGTTTGTTGGTCATTTCTTACTCTCTCGAGTACGAATTTCGCGTAATTTTTGTATTTCTTTAGAAGCTAATGAACCACTGCCTTATTAGCAAACGAAACGTAGCTACGCGTTAGTGGCAGAGATCAACATCTGTCATCGTCCTTCGACAGCTAGCAACCAATACGGAACAGTCAAGATATGGCTTATCAACAAGGACGTCAGGAGTTTCGAGCAGCTTCACTGCAACAAGTAGAAGAAACTCCGACAACAAAGACCAATGACCAATTCAGTAACAAGTGGCCTATCCCTGAAATGCTGAAGAGACAGCTGTTCCGGCGGACTATGCCAACGATATCGTGAAAGCACTCCATGTCGCAGAAGTGCAGGAAGACAGCAAAATAATGGTTCGCATTGTTCGCGTGGATACAGGGGAACTTATTTTGCGACCTGCACATCATCGACCAGTATAGTTTTGTCTGCCGTAAAAGAGTCGTGCACGGCTTTTCCATTTTGATATGCATTACTCTTTTCCGAATCCGGCGCACTCTTACTATCGACATTATAGGCAACAAGCAAGAAGACTGTAAGGAGAACTAGATCGAAACGAGCTTCATGCATATTGTGGAGTTGATTGTGTTACGACCATGTTTTTCAATTACTTACGTTTTAAACTTTGACTTCTTTTAATTTCACTTTTGTATCATTGTGTTTTATTGGGATGACGATTTTTGTTCACGGGAACTAATATTTTCCCAAGAGTTTGTTTATTTAGAACGTAAATATGTTTCTAGGCTTTCAAAGCAGTTTAGATAGCCGGGCTTCAAAACCAAACAATGTAAATAATTGGCTGTGGACAATGTCTTTTATGAGTATGTGTTTATATCGTGTAAATATGATTGTGAGATGGTGAAATAAACACGTTTACTCCGTGCGAACAACATGTAATGACGTTTCACTTTAGTTTCAATAGATTTAGGTTCCTTTCAAATGGGCAGTAAAGTAATATATCTAAGCAGTTTTTATATCTACTGTATATTATGCCTTGACAAGAAGGTATTATATTTATTGTGCTGGAGTGAGGCGTTTACTATACCTTGAAGAATAAGGGACTATTTTTCTTGTGCCGGACAGAGTTAAATCTTCATTACATTTATAAAGATAGAGAATTGTCTTGTTATAAATGACAACTATAGGAGTTCATCTCTCTGTTGAATAATACTTTGTTCACTGGAGAACTACACATGTGGTTTAAGACAGTACAGTACGAATTGGGATTCAACTTGAAGTTATGAACATTTATGTAAAGACTTCATCTGACGTCATCATCCTTCATCTTGGAAACAACTTAAGTTTCAAACAATGATGTTAGAACTTTTTATTAATAGGATTTATATATATATATATATATATATATATATATATATATATATATATATATATATATATATATATATATATATATATATATATTTGGCAGCTCAGTCTCGGAAGACCATCTGATTAGCACCCTTGGAGTGTTGTTTATTTCTGGGGTTTAGGCATCGTTTGTTATGCCTGTGCAGGCCAATGCGCGAGTGATAGTCCCTATTGCAGTTGGGGCAGACGTACAGGGCAGTCTGATTTGCTGCACGCTTTTTCTCTCGCGCTTTTCTGCGGCCTGCTGGACTCTCCTCTCATCAGCGAACGCTATGCTCATGTTAACTGTCATTCTCCAGGTGCCACGATCCTCGGCCTGTACTTCTCAGCTGTCTTGTGAAATACTGCTTGCCTTCATGTCCCTCTGGCACACATCCCTGAAGCGGAGTGACGGACGGCCAATTCTTCTAGTGCCAGTGGCCAACTGGCCATATAGGATTTCCTTTGGCAGCCTCCCATCCTCCATGCGTCGGACATGTCCCAGACATCGAAGGCGGTGTTTGCACAGCAGGGAGTATATGCTTGGGATCCTTGCACGTTGAAGGATCACGTTGTGTGGAATGTTGTCTTACCAGCCGATTTTAGGATGCTTTGTAGGCATTGTATGTGGAAGTAGTTTAGTTGACACACTTGCCTCGTGTAAGTGCTCCACGTCTCACTTCCATATAGGAGTTTGCTAAGAAGCAGGCTTGGTAGACTTGAATCTTGGTGTCCACTGTCAACGCGCTGTTTTCCCACACCCTCTTTGTTAGTCGGGTCATGATGGTGTTTGCCTTTCCAAGCTTTCTCTCCAGCTCTGCATCAAGCTAAAGAGTGTCTCTTATGGTTCATCCCAAATAAATAAAGTTATTGACTACTTCCAGGGTGGTGCCGTCGATTTTGATGGACGGGCAGTGGTGACATCTTGAGCACTGGCATTTATCTTTTTTAGGCTGATGGTGAGCCCGAACTGCTTACATGCATCAGCGAAACGGTATCCCAGGCTTTGTGGCGCATCCTCAGTGTGGGTCACAATATCCGCGTCGTCAACAAAGAGCATCTCCCTGTTGAGTACTTGCCACACTTCTGTCTTCGAGCACAGTCTTGCCAGGTTGAACAGCTTCCCGTCGGACCTGGTCTGCAGATAAACGACATCAGTGGACGTGCTGAAAGCGTGGGAAAGGAGCTGGGAGAAGAAGATGCCAAAAAGGGTTGGTGTCAACACACATCCCTGCTTCACGCCGCTATTTATGTGGAAGGAGTCTGAAATGGATCCATCATACAGGACTGTGCCTTTCTTATCTGTATGGAAGGAAATTATAATGCTGCAAAGTGTTGGGAGGGGGCAGACGATCTTCCCGAAAAGTCCAAATAGGCACTTCCTGTTGACCAGGCCGAAGGCCTTGGTGAAGTCGATGAACATCATGTAGAGTGGTTGACCTTGTCACTCTGCTTTTCTCTTGGAGTTGTCGGAGGGAGAAGATCATATCTGTTGTCAACCTTCCTGCTCTGAATCCGCACTGAGAATCCGTTCACACGCGGTCTGTCAGCAGCTGCAGCCTGTTGAGGAGAATGCGGTAAAACACTTTATCAACGATGCTGAGAAGTGAAATTCTTCTGTAATTGTTACAGTCACTGCGGTCTCATTTGTTTTTTAGAGGGTCACAATGGTGGTGTCGCGTATATCTTGGACGACTGCTCCTTCCTCCCAGCAGAGGCCGAGTAGCTCATGCAGTGGTTGTAGCAATGTCATTTTCCATGTTTGATGGCTTCTGGCGGGATGCTATCGCTACCTGTTGCTTTGTCATTTGGGAGAGAGTCGATCGCTTTGCTGAGTTCCTCTAAGGTTGGCATTCTGTCTAGCTCATCCATTGTGAGCAGTTCCTGTACGCTGCTGCGTGCCACATCGGTGACTGACGTTTCTTGGGAGTACAGCTCTGAGTAGTGCTCCACCCATCTGATCATTTGTTCCTCACGGTCTCTGATCTTCTCAGTCATCGGAGATTTCAGGGGGGAGGCAATCCCTTTCACTATAGGACCTAGGGCCTACTTGATGCCACTTATACATGCCTTGGATGTTTCAGGACTTCGCTGGATTCCTTCACACAATTGCTGCCAGTATTCGTTTGCTGACTGTCTAGCGATAGTTTGATGATGCTTCGAGCTCTTCTGAGGGCATCAAGAGTATGTTCATTAGGGCATTTTTTGTAAGCTATGAAGGCTTTCCGTTTGTTCTCGATTACTGGTTCCATCCTTGAAAGGTGTGCGTTAAACGGGGCCGTTCCCTCTTGCCAACCGTCGACAAGGCTGTGTTATAGATGTTGTCCTTCATGGCGTAACACTTGGCTATGGCATCGTTCTTTGGCACAGGTCCTGCAAAAAAAAAAAAAAAATATATATATATATATATATATATATATATATATATATATATATATATATATATATATATATATATATATATATATATATATATATATGATAATCTTTTTTCTCCGTTAATTTTACATTGTCAGAATCGTTCAATATCCGGCGATATTGAACACCTTCATATTGCATTCACACGTGACTGGTGCATGTGAATGAAGATCTACTTTCTATAGTAAACAAACAATGGACGCAGACGCCAGTACTTTAGCTTTATTGTGTTTGTCGGTGGATAAAGTAAACCAACTGTTTGAACCATTTAAAAGTAGTGATGCCAAAGTTGAGAATGTGGATGAATTCATAGATTCACAGAAGAAATTTTCAACGAAGCTGGCGACTGAACGTGATATCAGAAATGTTCAGCGATGGCTGTATAAAATATAAACAAAGAAAAAAGGAGTAAATTTTTTTTAGACAATGCAAAGAATGAATGAAAATAAAATTACATACCAAAACAAAAAATATGGGGAAAATGTGTAATGAATTGTATAATCTGCACATACCAAACCGTTTTCACAGTGAAATACATTAATCAACATTGCCAAATATAAGAAAACTGGTTTTTATGTCAGGTGCATTGGATTATTGAATTAAATATAACATATTCGCGATGCAAATGTTAAAACTTGCTGGTATTATCTGAGACCAATGGGGGTTAATCAGCTTGGAACTCTGATGAAACGAGCAGCAGAAAGGGCACAAATCCAGGGGAGAATTACCAATCATTCTGTAAGGAAGACTACTGTGACAAACCTGTCAAAAGCTGGGGTCCCTCCAACAAAGATAATGCAAGTGACTGGGCATAAAAATATGTCATATATAACTGGTAATAGTAATGAGAATAAATCTACTTGCCTTTTTGCCTCTTTAATCTCCTCAAAATGTACTTTGTACTTTGTGGACTCTTTCTGCTAATAAGAATTACGTATTTCCAAATACTGTTACACATCTGTGTACTATAATATATAGGCCTATAGAATCCAGACTACATTGTTGAAATCGAAATCACATTCCATAGTAGACTGTACGGAACTCCGCAACAAATGAATATGTTGTTCACAAAAAAAAAACAATATTGAAACAAGCATCTTCTTAAGAATTTATGTTTAAAACCTTTCATATTTCTCCAGTTTACGATTCCAAACTATCCATGGCAGAACAGAAACAGTTATGCAGATTGTTGTCATCGCCAGTCCCTGAAGTCACACGTACATCGTGCGGAAAACACACAGAGATAATCAGAATTTGACTGTATTGACAGAGAAACAAAATCTCTCAATTCCTGACCAGCTGGTAACTTTGTTCAATGGCGCAGTCATTCATAATATGACTTTAATTTTCAATTTCAGATAGACCAAAATGGGATTTCTTTTTTAAATGAGCGAGTGCGCGGTACGCTATGAAGTCGAAAGGTCGATGGGCAGAGCTATATGCGCATAAAAACTATTATTGTGTATTGAAGGAGAATTTACGATTGTCAACTTATTAATTTTAATAATAAAATAATAAATTTTATTATTAAATATATTTTGTTGTGAATTTTATTATTAAGTATTTGGTAATGAAAGAAAAATGACCATATAATAAAAAGGTTACTGCATTTGAATGGGAAAATATGAACTCGTTTTTTCGGATGGCTATACTGCACTCCCAAGGTCGTGCAGTATAGCTATCCCAAAAACTCATTCATATTTTTCCACACAAATGCAGTAACCCATATATATATACATACATATACATATATATATATATATATATATATATATATATATATATATATATATATATATATATATATATATATATATATATGCATACATACATACATACATGCATGCATGCATGCATGCATACATACATACATACATACATACATACATACATACATACATACATACATACATACATACATACATACATACATACATACATACATACATACATACATACATACATACATACATACATACATACATACATACATACATACATACATACATACGTATATACATACATACATACATACATACATACATACATACATACATACATACATACATACATACATACATACATACATACATACATACATACATACATACATACATACATACATACATACATACTTCTAGGATAAATGTTTCGATATATTTATAAACTGAAAGTTCTGTTTTATATTTTCACAATTTCGCCGTTTCTTTTTTCTTAGAAAATAAAATTATCATTATTAAAACTTACAAAGCCTGTTGTCTCCACTATTTTCTTTTGCTCTTTTGAACGAGCCTATACGTAACAATCGAAAAGCTGCACTATGAAATATCCTTCCGCCCTGCGATCTAACAGCATATTCAAGACGTGCTTATTTTATCCGGTCCCTTTCTTCATGGCCCACAATGTGGCGCTATTATCATTTGTTCAACGCCACCCCGTCTGCACCTACATAATAATCAAGCTGCTCTCTCCTCCATCGCTACCTAGGTTTGACTGAATACAAATGCACAGCGGCGGCTAAAGTATGGCCCATCCACTTTGGCCTTGTAGATGTTGTAACCGCCGACCAAATTATATTTGTCCCGACTTTCTGGGATGGTTCTAAGCTAAGATCGGCTTCGCAGTTCTATAAGAGCTTATCTCCCACTGCAGCATACTCAGCAAAGCCGCCAAGGTAACTTATTAACTGTACAGTAGCGAACTCACAAATGACAATGACAATAACAACGACAATGACAAATGACAATGACAATGATAAATTTTTTACTCAACTGATATTACAATGTGCAACATATGAGGAAAATATTAGTATCTCATTTTGCATGCATGTACATCCACCATGGGGGATATATTTTTCTCACTGATTATATATAACTCAAATTGACATCATTATTACAGTCACTGCTTCAATAAAATAAGATCAAATTGAAGCTTAATTATGGAATGACGGTTTATAAATATCTATATACGCAACAGAAATGAATCCCTAGCAAACACATCGCTTTTCAAAGAAGGAAAGAACAAAAGGCACATCAAGTAAAATGATTTGAAATTAACGACGTTCTGATAAATTAATATTAATCATTGTTAAGGGTCACCCCACTATGAGGTTTTGGTAGTTGGAGATTGGGTGGGGTGCTTGAAATAGTTATTTAAATTATTGCAGAAATTCCACCCAGGCTCGATTTTGGTTTGGAAGTAGATTGAGTGAAAGTTAGATTACAGGTCCGAGCCTGAAGTCAGCAATGCTGACTGCTAAATGATTAAAGATACGAAAAGGATGAAGTTCAATAGTAACACTTTAACAACAATTAAATGGTCAATAATTCAAATTTCCCAAATACACTTCTTCCGCTCGACCCCTTTCTAGCATCATTTGATACGTAGTAAGATTGATTTTCACTTGTCCTTGTGTACTACTCATCTGTGTTTCCTCTTTATCTCCTAATTAGGGGCCCTGAGTGGCCGAGTGGTCTAAGGCGCTCTCCGTTACGGATCACTGCCATCTCACCTTTGTCTGCATGGGTTCGAGTCTAAGATTTGGCGAATGTGGATAAGTGAGAAAGCTTGCCCGTAGCTTCTCGAGGGTCAGTGGTTCTTTCCACGGATTTCTCGGTCTCTTCCTCCACAATTAATACTGGCAGCCATGTATAGCCTATCGTAGGCTGAAAAATGGCGTTAGGCCCCGCAACAACAATCTCCTAATTCCCTCTCGACCTCCCTAACTCCCTCCAAGTTCATTCTCCTCCTTCTCCTCCTTCTATTCTATTTCCTCCTCCAGACCACTTTCCTCCTCCATCACCTTCTATACCTCTTCTCTTCGTCGACTACACTCACTGCTCTTTCAGTCTTACTTCCATCTCCCTCTTAGAGACTTGGGACTACTAACTTGTACCGGAAGATGTGTCACCGAAATGCTTCCTATGAAAACACAATGATGGTACAATATTTTCCTCAGCGCTCCCATCCCATACTACATCAACAGATTAGGCTGTTAAATTTCACCAGTCACGCATTCATTCACACCGAAATACGCATACATTTGTGTATGGGAAAACACAACTTAATAACACAACATAATAAAAGCACAGTATCATTTATTTACACATACAACAATAAATTGCTTCACATCAGTACATACTAATAGTTCCATTAGAGAAACCAATAAACAACAATCAGACCTATATATTATTATCACAACTAATACAAATTATACAAACATTCAAATATCCATGCTCTGATATCTTCAAATATCTATTGTAACTAATCGAACATACATCAATCGTTTTCCTAAACTCAAATTCAAACATGCGTAAACTCTAACATAACACATTACTAAAAGTAATGGTGACTACAAAGTAATCTACCAACGAATTACAATATTAACTCTGACAAACTAGTAATCTACATAATTATCTACGTAAATTCAAATTTATGTCTCAAATACGCTTATAAATAAGACACTACCCTGTAATTATGCATACTAAAACAATCCCAGTAATTAAGTGTACATACTACAAATACTAACAATTATGACGCTGTAATGTTTTGCAAAAATCAAGCAAATAGCTTCTGATCTTGTCGAAGCTTTCCTTGGGCATTTAGTTCTGGTCCTAAAATTTCCGTCAAATAACGAGTGACTTTACTCGGAGTATAATTAATTCTTCTAACGGCATTATGTATTTCTCATAATCTGCCAAGTTATATTGATAAATTTCTAAAAATTGTCAGCTATAATTCGGATCTAATATTTAATCCCACCATCTATCTTTATTCCAACTGGATGTCGCTGTGGAATTTCCCAATCAAACTTAGTCTGACAATGTCTTCCCGCTTGTATGTTTACGTGGCGGGTGAGAACGCGTCCCATTCACCCTGCCAGCTTCCTTTTGATTCCTGGACCAATGTTTTAACGCCCGGGTGTTAGAAAATAAGCCCTTTGACTGGCAGCAATTTTCCGTGTTAATAATATATCCAAGTATATACATTTCCTCATACCTGGACTGCGAAATGTGACAATCATTTTAGATAGATTTCTTAAAACACCAGGTTTATCAGAACTTTTAGTCTCGATTAGAAGTGTTTGCTTTTTCTGTTATCTGAAATTACTAAATTCAAGGAGATAATGAAATTCATTACCCACAGTTTTGCATGCATAATTTGGACAATATTTCATATATAGGCAAATTTTACTAATTTCTCTTCTATGTAGGTAAACAGCGATAATATTAGAGTAACATAACTGAACATTGAAAACACTTTTAACCCTTGGAAAAGGAGTCGTAAGGCGCCTAATGATAGCACTAATCAGTAACGTGCAAACTTACTTTTTTTACCATACTAACATACCAAATACATAAAAATTGTATTAATAGCTGCTTCGCTTTGGTGGGGGGTCATTATCAAGTGGTCAGTGTTAGTACTGATCTGCCTGGTGTCAGGATAATGTGACTGGTGGAACATGAAGCTACATTTCTGCGTATGATGACCCATTGTAAACATAACTATCAACTGCCACTCTGCAGTACTCACGGTACTAATTCAGTTCCAATAGTAAACCTTTGCAAACATCATGATATTGAAAATTCAAAAGCTTAAAATTTATGAGTGCCCATGATCAAACCTATATTTATCAGTATAGATGAAACCTGGATGTCAGCTTCTGTGTAGAGGAAATGATATGAGTCGCGGAACGTTCTGGACCTGCGTGTGTTTGAAACGTGTGTTTTCAATTCCGGACCAAAGAGTCAGGTGCTAATTTTAGCTATGAGTGTTTCAAACTCAAGACTGTTAAAAGACTGAAATTCCATCAATAAACAATGTCTCTAGTTTGCACGTACAACTAGGAGAAGCTCTCAAACGATTTTTTTGCTCAAACATAACTTACATTAATAACCAATCCTATCCAGCCAAACCCATATATACTCTATTTAATGTTCACCCATTTCCAGGCTGATTCCCATTTTTCCATACAATTAGTACCTTGGGTCCTGCAAACATTGTAACAATATGATGAAATATTGTTAAAGCTACGTTAAAATTCAAAATATCACACACACACACAGTCACACACACACACACACATACACACACAAATCTTTCATTCTAACACACTGTGGGTTTCTGAAGGGCAACTTGTATCTTCTATTTCTACTACAAGTGCACATTATATATTAACTACGTCTAAACCTGGTTCATATAGTCGAACATAGTTTGCAAGAAGTAACTCTTGTAATTTTCTTTCAGGAAGCATTTTTCGGTTAACATTCATCTCTTATGTTACGAATTGTCATGCGGATACTTCGGACAACAGCGATGTTATTTATAACACTTTTTTGTACAAAGAGATTTGTACATTATTTACACAGTACAACGTACTGTTGCAATCAAAGCAGATCTACACTGCCCATATAAATTTTCAGATAGTAACTAAGATAAGTGACGTCATTAAGCACAAATCGATAAAACTAAACTGCATTTCTAGACAAGAAATTTGTCTATAATGAAAACGATGACCGCAGCATACTAGATTTTTGTCTTGGAAGCATTTTTAGACATGGAATTTGTCTATAATCAAAGCGAAGATGGCAACACACTCGATTTTTACAGGAGATATTCGAAAAGTTTTCCGATTCTTGCCATCATAACACAAGGATGGCACGGGGAAATTTTAGAAGACACTTTTGACAGGGAACAGGTGAGCTAATGTCAATGTTACTTTTTTCTCTTTCAATTTTAGTTCTGTACCAGCTGCATAGTCTACTGTCGTAGTTTATACAGTACTTTTAATAGTAGTTACTGTTCGCTTTTGTCTTTTTTTTACATAAGTTCGTGTTGTGTATACGTTCCTGGTATACACAATGTCTTAAACCTTATGAATTCATATTTCACGTGACGTTAATTCAAGCAGAATTATAATAACAGATTATCTTTGCCTTTTGCTTTTATATATTTTTATTTATTTATTTTACGTATTTATATATAATATGATAAAAAATATGGCATATATAGCCCTGCATCGCTGCCTAGTGTCAAAATGTTTCAAAGAGGAATCATTGCTGACCATGGGCGCAAGTAGCATAGGTGAAGGGTTGGGGTGGGTAGGTTAAAACATGTTAGCTAGGCATGCATCAAGTACTTAACTTCCACAAATTACATGAAAACCTGCACATTTACAGTTTTCACTGTTAATACAGATCACCACTACTGCTAATATAATTTTTTGTAAACATTAGCACACTGTTGTCAAACTATAGTCATTCAAGTTTTACTTGCCGTATTACGTGACATTCCTTCTTTATCGTAATACCATCAATCGCCTTTGTGGAAGATATAGTTATACATATTTTCTTTAAATATCAAATATTTCAGTTGATAGCTCTTCACTGTCCAACAATTTTTGCCTATTTTGGCACCATAAGGTTCCTTAATCTTGATAATAACCAATTTTGCTATATAGACAGCTCCAGTGGACTAAGTGGGTTAAGTGTTCTCCTCGGATGCAGGAGTTCGCAGATTCTAACCCCAGCTGACTCATACCAAAGACTTACAAGTATGGTATTAGCATCTGCCTCGCTTGGCTCTCAGCATTAAGATATTAGTGTTAGGACTGGTCGGCCTGGTGTCAGGATAATGTGACTGTGTGGGATATGATGCTACAGTTTTGAGGTATAATACATAAGTGATAGACTTCACTATAAACTGCCACACTGCTGACATCCAAGCGATATGAATGAAAAGTCTTAGAGATACATTAGAAATATATAAAAGAAAAATCCACTATACAGTTTGGTCTAAGTAGTTCGTGTCTTTCTTTTTATCTTGAGTGAACGATTTTTAACTTCATCATGTATTTATATAATAGTCAGTTAGGCCCGGCCATAAGGCAAGGCAAAGGAGGCAACCGTCTTGGGCCCCGTGTTTTTCTGCAATGCAGTTCTTTTTGCTTGGGGACCCACTCTCATCGATTGCTGTCATGGGCCCCTCACATCCAAGGGCCGGGCATGTAGTTTGTTTTAAATGTTGAGTTTTATAACTCACTGTATCACATGTCAACCAAAGGGAATTGTTTCGTTGCAGTTTTTCTCAAATCAATCACATTACCTAGAATAAGTCATATATTTTGAATTTTCACTTTCATTTACGTGTTGCTATCTATGTTTATGAAAATTTTGGATATGTAGGCAATAATTGAATACATACCAATATATAAACACACATATGAAATACAAATAAATTATCAATAATTTAGACAATAATGAAATTAATTAACATGGCCGTTTACTTCTGGTTAATGAAGTTTTGCACAACGTTCGATTAGAAAAAAAAACAAATTGTTGACTATAAGTAGGTCAGATAAAGTCATCAACTCTCTGTTAATTAAAAGTTTTGTCAAACTACTTTTATGACAAAAATTAAACAGCAACACAAATTGGAAAGTATTGTTCGAAAATATCGTATTCTAATAAGTAACTTTTTCTTTTTTATGGAACAGTAAAAAGTAATCATAATGGTTGAGTGAAGATATATCAAAAAGATAACAAGAAATTTTACAGTGTGTCATCTAGCAGATTTTATACTTACTTTGCAATTACGTATCATTTCCACATATTTCGCATCATTAGATCAATACAGGCTTTATCATTGGGTTAAATAGTGTTCTACAGGAATATCATTTCTTAGGGAAAGAGTTCTGATATTTTCCGGTACTCTAAGTAGAATTTATGAAGCTTGTTCAAGTCAAAGTCATACAGGTCACGTAGACGTTCAGAATAGGACTCCTTCAGTAAAAAGTGTCATTGTTTAGAATTTGAGACACATACCTGGCATTCATTGATTTCATACAGTATATTCTTTCTGAAGCTCATCATTTAAACTCTCCAAGAAGTACATACGGCAAAATTAATGTTAAACTGCGTGGTGTACACTTTGGAGGACAACCACCAAAAGGTGTCATCCAGTACAAATCGGATTGAGTGTTGCATGATGTGATGTCACAATGAAAGTACCGATTACTGAAATCAAATTCCCACTTACCTGTGATTTGCTAGGATAGGCCTGAGGTCCTTGAAACCATTGTAAATCTCCAAATGATCATTATTATTTTGAAGTTGTTTCTGACATTTCAACAGTCAGGATTGAATAGACTTTGATTAAACTGTTTTAGCATTATAAATTAGAACAACAGCTAACATTTAATATAATTTGCATAAATGCGCAAACATTATCGCATTTACATACACTTTAGGAAATATGCTTTAAATACACGCAAATACACGCAAATACACGCAAATGATCCATTTCTGCAAAACTATACACTTATATATATATATATATATATATATATATATATATATATATATATATATATATATATATATATATATATATATATATATATATATGCAATCAACTGATGACGAACAGTGCGAAACTAGTAACTAACTAGCCTGATTGCTTTCGACTCTTAATGAGTCTTTTTCAAAGGCAAATACAAAACATATATAGGACAAACAAATAAACACAAAAACGTTGTGTTTGTAAACCTCTACATGGCTGTGTCCACATGGGTTATAAACATTGTGTTTGTAAACCTCTAGATGGCTGTCTCCACATGGGTTATTCCATGTGGAGACAGCCATGTAGAGGTTTACAAACACAACGTTTTTGTGTTTATTTGTTTGTCGTATATATGTTTTGTATTTGCCTTTGAAAAAAAACTCATTTAGAGTCGAAAGCGCTCAGGCTAATTAGTTACTAGTTTCGCACTGTTCGTCGTCAGTTTATTGCATCTATTTTAATCAATCCCTGACACACGTGATCCCTTGGTGGATCCAGTGCGCTTGAAAGGGTTGTTATTCGCCATATGATTTGTATTCTTTATATATATATATATATATATATATATATATATATATATATATATATATATATATATATATATATATATATATATATATATATATATATATATATATATATATATATATATATGTATATACTATTTCTATTTTTGTATATAAGTAGCTAAAATTGAAACGTATAATTATTTTGACCACTGAAAAGGTAGCAATCATTATCTTATCAGTGTTGACTGAAAGATTCCAATCCTTGTAATATTTTGACAGCACCTTCAAGACTCCATGCATACCATGTGTACTATCGATTACAGCTACCAGTCCATCTCCATATTAAAACAGGATTACTTATTTTATAACAATAACTCATTTTATATAACCTTGACATAACTTTTTAGGACACTAATACCATTTCTAGTTAATATTCTATAGGGAAAAATATTCTCTATATATTATTAAAACGAATGTTTTCGTATTGGACGTATGACAGTTTATCAGTGAGTTATATTGGTTCAAGTTTGGTCGTTTTGGCTGTATAATAGTTCATCAGGGAGTCTATGATAGTTCATCAGCATCAGTGAATCTATTGGTCTAAGTCTGGTCGTATTGGTTGTATTATAGGTTATCAGTGAGTCTATTGGTTCAAGCTTGGTTGTGTTGGCTGTATGAACCGTTATCAGTGAATCATATTGATTCAAGTCTGGTCTTATTGACTGCATGACAGTTTATCAGTGAATTTATTGGTCCAAGTCTGGTCGTATTCTCTATACGATAGGTTATCAGTGAGTTAATTGTTTTAAGTCTGGTCATATTGGTTGTACGATACTTTATCAGCGAGTGATGGTTTAGTTCTCGTTGTAGTGGCTGTATTACAGGTTATCAGTGAGTCATATTGGTTCAAGTCTGGTGGTTGTGGCTGTTGGACACTTAATCAGTGAGTCTATTAGTTCAGGTCTGGTGGCATTGTCTGCATGATACGTTATCAGTGAGTCTATTGGTTCATGTCTGCTAGTATTGACTGTATTATTCGTTATCAGTGAATCATAATGGTTCAAGTCTGGTCGTTTGCTGTTTGACAGTTTATCAGTGAGTCTATTGGTTCAAGTCTGGTTGCACAGGCCTAATACAGCGTGCAATGTCACTAAAAGCAGAAGCAGGACAATGCTAAAAAAGAAACGATAATTACTTGTTCCAAATGAATAATGTATATATTTTATTGATTGCGGGAAAATTCAATATTTTCACTTTTGTTTAAGCCATGCGTGAAAATACTTTAGTTATTCACCCACGAGATCATTTATCTATCTTATTTACTCGGAACAAACATATTTTCTTCTCAAATTTTATGCTCCAGCGTTTTGGCTGCCATTAGTATATAACATATTTAACTAAAAGGTTTCTTACTGTGTCAAATATTTACAGTTTATGTTCTGCTGTGTCTTTTGTTGATACTCACAAACAAATACCCAAGTCAGACGTGTATGTGTGTGTATATATATATATATATATATATATATATATATATATATATATATATATATATATATATATATATATATATATATATATATATATACATTTAACAATTGATATTTCCATATGAATAATCTACTAATTTCAATGATAGCAATGACTAATAATATGAAACAAGCAAGTATTTATGTGTATTTTAAGCGTAATTACACAGCAAATAAATTCAATTGTTTCAATTGAGGAGACGCCATTTTTAACATTCCAGTCGACTTGAAATGATGCTTGAATGAATCACAATTTTGATTATATGAACAAGAATACATGAACAAGTAAGAAACTTTAGAACATAAAGATAGCATTGTACTCTAAATGTATTTTAGTCACTTAAAGCATAAGTTTCCATTAAATAGTCGGTGAAGTAGTTCCTGCAGCTAGAACGAACGAAAAAATGCATAATTCACTCTATTCAATTATAAAATCTATTTCTCATGGAAAATCAGTAAATTCTTTGAATATCATTATATTTTTATTAATCAGTTTTCATCTTCTCATTCTATCATTCTTTTTTAAATACCATGAACTCCATAGACTGCATCGATACCATCAATTTATATAAATACCATGAAGTTCATAGACTATGTTGATGCCATCATTTTATAAGTACCATGAAGTCCAAATACTGTGTCGATACCATCATTTTATAAATACCACGATCTCCATAGACTGTGTCGATGCCATCATTTTATTTAAATACTTTTAACTCCACAGACTGTGTCGATACCATCATTTTATTTAAATACAATGAACTGCATTGATTGTGGCGATGCCATCACTCCATTACATCTTTCTTTTGAAAGTATTAGGTTTATTTTTTCTAGAAAAGTAAGAAAAATTCATGGAGACATTAATAATATTACTGTACGTGTGTCTACGTGTGTGCATGTCTGTATGTTTACTGATAGGGACAATATTAATGTACATATTGAATTCCAATCTGGGTTAGGATAAGTTTGTAAATGGAACAAGTCACGATAAGAGGAGCAATAAATAGAAAGGTATCCATTTGATGAAACTATATTTTAAACTTTTTTTATCTATTATATATATATATATATATATATATATATATATATATATATATATATATATATATATATATATATATATATATATATATATATATATATTAATGCTAATTCTAGCGTTATACAGTTTGCATGATGAATTGAAAAACATTTACGCTAAGGAAGGCCGGTTTTATACATAACCCGCAGACAGGGTAGAACAACCAGAACAAAATTTCTGGTTCCCACTGGGAAGGCCAACCACCGAAGAGAAGAATTCTTTTTAAAATTATAGGAGCCTTGATACAAATCTAGTATCGGATAAGAAAAATGAGTTTTGTACGCCCTGTACATATCATAATTTAACACCATGAATAAAGACTGCTTGTTATAATATTGGATGAACTTGATGTTACAGATTTGTTACTCATTTTCCTTTTTCATGTCAGGTGAGGCTGCGGACATTGTTGCTTTCGCTTACTCGGCTGCGGTGGCGCTCTCTCTCTCTCTCTCTCTCTCTCTCTCTCTCTCTCTCTCTCTCTCTCTCTCTCTCTCTATATATATATATATATATATATATATATATATATATATATATATATATATATATATATATATATATATATATATATTTTACGTACGCCTGAGAGAATGGCATATGTAAGGTGCAATTGTTTCCGTTTGCAACATACAAAGTGGAGATAATGTTACCTTATATGTTATTTTCATGTACTGTGACTGTAATTGCTTTGGATATTGTACTTGTGGAAATTGTATATGATCAAATCCCACTTATAGCCGAAATGGATGCTCACATGTATTCGAAAAAAAATCAGCACGAATTAGTTTAAAGCACGCTCGCTATCTTCAGCAGTTATTAATACTAGTGAAAACGAATTTGGCCAGACTAAAAATAACCTGAAAATGCAATGCATGAATTATAAAGTAATTTTTTTTTACAGTTTATCTTATAAGTCCACTAAGTAACAATGACTATGCAGAGCTAGCAGATTTTCTTTTTATCTGCGCATTTGAAGTAAGTCTAAAATGTATACTCTATAACCCAAATTATGCCCATCAATGATGCTCCAAAATAAACTATAGCAAACATTATTTTAACAATATTTAAGCTAAGCAACTAGCGAGGAAAACTTGGAGCTCTTTAAAAGTATAATGTTTCTAGTTCTAGGAAACTATGGTAAAATTATTATCTCTTTTCTGGAGTAAAACATCAATAGCTGTATTAATACTAATTTTACCCATACTTTATGCAATAATGCTTTACGGCAATTCAGCACAATATTGGTTATGCATTGTGAACTAAAGATAAGTTTGATTCTCTGTTCAAATACGTATGCACATGGACAAGTGTTCTTCCATTGACAGTTGAAGTGTCTTAAGATTTTGCGTCTAAGTAATTTTAATGCTAGTGAGGTACAAGTTTTATATTTTTCATGATCTTAACAATCGGTCTGATTGATTCTGATTACGAAATAAAATATCGCAAAATATGACAAAGTAATTAAAGATGGAATGTATGCCAAGAAATCGCTTTTCACGATATTTTAAAAAAAAAAATAACTAAACGTTTGTAAATTCTGATGGGATTTTTTTCAAATAATTCAAATACATTTTACGTCCGCATGCGTTAGCTATATTGTATTTTTTTATTGAAATTTTATGCCAAAATGTTTAATATATTACTTGATATGCATTTGATAACAAAATTAACAAAGTATTAACATGTACATATGTATGGACATCACGAGAAAGACAAATCATATTCCAACTTACATTACCTGTGTTACGAGTGCGTTTTTATATGGCATATCATACGACCATTATGGTATCAAATTACAACCATTCATTGCCATATATTATCATTATGTAAGCAGTTGGATGTAATACTCTGATTACTGTACATAGTGTAGCATTTAACTTTTATCAGGTTATGTGTGTTCTTTAGGGGAAAAACATCATTCACAACAATCACTACTCCCGTCCTAAAACAATCCCACCATCACACCCTAAAAACACAACCAATCAACCTTACAAATCCCACCATCCCATCCCACAAACCCAACATAAATCATAGAAAAAAAAAACATATTTTCGAATAGATTTTGTTTGATAAGAGTTCTGTAAATGGGGGCGGATGACCTGGCCATTATAAATACCCAAAATGATGCATATGCAAATTGAAGGAAGGAAGGCCTGGTATTTATAGGGAAAAAGTAACTTTACTTTGGCCAAGCAATTTCTGGTGTTAAATCGGTGAAGGATTTTAAACAGAGAAACAATAATCAAGAAATTAAACAAGAATAAAAATGCAGAAAATACCGTCGAAAAAAAAGGCCATTTGGAATGTTAAATACGCAGGCTCTTACAACTATACTCCTTTCGGCGTTATGTCTAATTTAACTTTAAACCTAGATACGGTTAAATGATTAATAGGTTTAAGGAAAGTGGGTATTATATCCCTCTCATTTCTGCCAACATAAATTATCATTCCTGTAATGATAAGACTGTAGGGTATTATCAGGGTTGTTCTTTTGCTTCCTCTCTCCACAGTTAATTACCCTTTTCTTAATTAATTTTAAGCCATTTGTTTCTTCACATACTCCCCAATAAAAACAATGTGATCTTAATATTTCCGACTTCAAAAATGGTAAGTAATTTAAAACTGATTAGATGTTAACCGTACAATCTAAATGAAATAGCAAATTGATCGATATCAGCTATGACTTTAAGAGAGGACTTTGGTCAAGCATCTCAAAACACAGTAAAGTCTTGTCTTGTGATCGTTAGAGTTATCTTGTCTTTTGATCGTTAGAGTTATCTTCTAGTTCTCGTCAAGCAAAACAGGTCTACATGTAAGCCGTTTCTAAAGAGAAGTTAGAATAAACCATTTGTACTTTAGGGAAAGAGCAATTGATGATAGACTCAACCAGTTAAAAGATAGCTGAAGAAAACACGTATATCGGTTGAGTAAATGACGTTCTTGATAACAGCTATATCCGATATGACGAGTATACAGTTATTCATTACCACGCAATAAAAATATGTACGTTCTGTTAAACAGTATGGGTCAAAATCTATGGATCCCCTTCCTCAAAGGAGACAATGCATGTGTGTAACAGAAATGCTAGCAAAATCCTTATCAGATTGGTAATTAACAGCGATCATATTGTAAACCTACCAGTAATATATAGTGAATACACGTGTACTTTACACGTAGTCACATCTTTATCCTACACTGTTATTAGAATACGTCGTTTACTTCAAACTCATTTTATCTAAATTACAAACATAGTATATTTGCATGACTATTTATTCCTACAGTTTATTGAATTTTAACTGAGCAGACCGACTTGCTAAATATTAGATCGTTACCTTCTTCCAATAGGGTAAATTAATAAATTAATTAATAACGACAGCAGACCTTATGTCAAATTAAAAATCAGATTATTCCCATGAATAATTAATTACAAGAGATGCTTAAGTAGTTTCTTGGATTAGAAACTTTTACTTTAAACGCTGCAAGAAAAAAGAAACAATGCCAAAATTAAACAAAATTCAGTTATAGACTGTAACAAACACCAGTAATTTTGTTATGAACTTACTTGACCTTTGCTCTAACTGGATACATGCACAAACCTGTTGCATTTATGACGTCATAATATTAACCATAAACGATGCACTGAGTTTTAAATAGATATTGAAAATCCTGACAGTAGAAAACAATATAGAAAGCTTTCATCAAAGAAGTAACGTATGTATCTCATGGAGTGGGTGAAAATACTAGTTTTTTTCCGTTTTCCCCACGGAGCAAGCAAGTTTTCCGTTTTATTGCATGCTCAAAACATATAGAAGTAATAAATTTCTTAATGCATAATTTTGCTCTACACGCATAAATGGGGACTATGAAAGAGGGTGTGCATTTTATAACATTCATGAAGAACAAAATTTGTTACTTGTATTTTAGAGATCAATATTGATCCAACTGACACCATTTGATGGTGTTTTGAAATTTAGAGAGAAAAAAAGAAAAAGAGAAAATGTTTGGTTGATTATCACAAGTTACACCCTCTATCCGGATTCCATTGATCGACTTTAATTGCACACTGAGAATCATTTTATATTATTAAGGAAATGCTGATTATGTCTTTAATGATACATTCTAGAAACTAGCGCAGGAAGCGTTTCTCTGACCAAAAATATATCATAAAGGGACTGGATTCTTGAGAGCGCTGCTGTAATTATTTCGCTTAACACCTCTGCGAGACAGATTCGAATAGATCTTCGTCATTTAAACATGAAAGGTCATACGTCCAAGATCCGTAGTTTGCTCCCGATTCTCCAATTTTTACATTCACAGAAACAACACTAACTAAAGTCGTTAAACTAGAACTCTTCCGCTTAGATATAATTGCAGCAGATGCACACGAGACAAACGTGCCTGTGTAAGCTGGTTTATATAAAATTAGTTATAGACAGATGTAAGAAAGAAAGAAAGAAAGAAAGAAAGAAAGAAAGAAAGAAAGAAAGAAAGAAAGAAAGAAAGAAAGAAAGAAAGAAAGAAAGAAAGAAAGAAAGAAAGACAATCTCTTTCTCCAGCCAATTATGTGATAATTTCCCTAGTCAACGTTGAAATTTTCAGCTACTCCTAAAGTATTGAATCATAAAAGAGACTATACGTAACGATATAATTTACATAACAGTAAAAGAAGACATCGCTGACGTTTCCCACATGTACAATTTAAGGACCTTACTAATTATTTTGTAGCCACTTTTACTCGAAGTTTCTCCTTGTCCATTTGAATAGATTATATTGAGTTCTAACTGGCAGTCGTTGTTTACTATGGACGGAAACGAATTATATCGATAGTTTTACTCTGTCTCGCTATGCTTTATCGCCAGAAACAGTATTGCAATTTACTACCTTTACTTAGGTTCTCACTTGCCAATTTTTCATTAAGATAACTGGGGGGGAAGAGAACCAGGTTTACATATTAAGCGATACAGAAAATTTCGCAGTGACCAACAACAATTCCGATTCTGCCGATTCTATTTCTAAAATTGAAATGCATTTACCTGTTGAAAATATTTGAGATATAGCGTTGTTATTTTCGTTTGAGCTATCGCGTCGGTAATGCATATGGTTGTTCGTTTCTTAGACTACATCAGACTGTGTTATAGTCTAAAAGAAACACAACAAAAAAAAAGAAACGATGGTGATAGACGCGTCCATGTCGGACTGCAAGTGGTGTTCCTTTTCCGCTTTATGTGCTATGACGTGTTCTTGGTATCGCCAATCCCCGGATAACCGCTGTAACGATCTTGATTGTCCTCTAATTTGGCGTCAGAATCCCCTGAAAGTCTTCTAACGCCTTAACCAATTGCAGAAAGGAATTATTTTGAATATGAATTCAATCTAGTATACCATTTATACTATTGGGGAATTAGGAAGAGGCTATGTCTACTATACCTATTTGAGAATGGCTTCAGAAATTCACTTCATGGGGTAATGTCGTTTACTCGATAGATGACTCCAAAAGTACTTTGATTTGTATGTATTCAGTAAACTTAGTGCTAAAGAGACGTATTAAATTAAGTCTCAACACACATTTATGTTAAAGCTATGGTAATACATAATTGTATAAAGACAAACTATATATTATATGGACTCCTAAATGATAATTAGTGTTTTCGCTCACATTGTCACTGTTCTGAAATTGGTTTTATGCACGAGTTGTGCATTGTGCTGTGCTCAGAACACGCATGTTTGAAAGATATCTATTGCAGCATCTCTGCGAATGATTTCCGTCAGAGGTGACAATAGTTTTGTTTGACAGCTAGTCATTTCCCCTTTGATGGTGCTAAATACGTAAGTGTCCTATGTGTATATGGATCTGTCTAATTGACTGGATTTGTAGGTATCTAGAGTGCACATTATTGTATCTTATCGGCTGATGAAAGATGTGTGGAGTCCCCTTCTGAATGAAATCTGAGATCAATGGATTCATCAATTCTCAAAGAGTCACATTGATTCCAGTGTAATCAGAGATCAGTCGTGAACCAATCCTATATGGATCGCGTTTGTTCCACGTGAAATCAGAGATCAAGAGATTCTTCAACTCTCCAAAGGTCGCGTTGGTTATACGTAAAAAATTAGATAAAGAGATTCGCCAAGTCGCCTTGTTTCCTCGTGATATCTAAAAAAATGTTACACTGTCATTATAAACGGGAACTAATGGTTGTATAAGTTGACACGAATGAATTTGTTTATTTAAATGAGCGTATTACAGACTCATCAAGACATATGTAATAATTAAGGTTATATTAAACATTAGTATTACTATTGGCATCAAAATGGATCAGCTACCTGTTCCATGTTCCATATATTATTTTATATTAGTGTATGAGCTGAAATCTATAAAAACAATATGTATGACATCTCTATGAAATAAATGTAGAAACCATGATATCTGAATATCATACGTGAAGTCACACGTGAGTATTTGCCGAAATACAGAATATCAATCGATTGGATTTATAATCCCAAAGCATAAATCTGAGTTAATATTTGTTTGTTTCAAATATCACGATTTTGTTTCATTCTGAGAAATAGCCTTCGAAGTTGACTAATTTACTGATACATGCTAAAAATATTGGTTTTGATCGAGTTTTATGAATTTAAATGCCATTGTTCAGCACGTGATAGTTCATACATTGCGTAAAGTATATTTGTTGAACCACCGATCCACGCGAAGCAAAGAGCAAGCTGTCTCACATTCCCGCGTTGCTAGGTCAGCTATGATTACGGCTTTGTTGAATTACATCACTGCATGTATATTATACTCTCTACTGCAGATAACCCAACTGAGAGTTAGTGGTAGATATGCTATTTTGATAACACGTACCTGTGAAATATCATCTTGACTAGGGAGGCTGACTAGGTATGGAATCGGCATAGCGTCTTTTTTTAAACAGAATTCTGTTCTAACTCAAATAACGGTTGATTACTGAAATGATGATTTCAGATACTTCTCATCACATCGCACACTTCCACCCCCCACGTGTACGGAACTGTCCAAGGACCGAACCAGAAAACGCCCCACAGAACCCTGAGTATTCCGTTACAAGAAGACATGCTGGTTACCCTGGTGAACAAACACTTTGATCAAGGTAAATTTGTAATGTTTTGGCTGCTTTGAGTCCCGGTGCCATACTTTCACACACAATATCGTGTATTAATTTTTTTATAACATTGCCCTATAAAGTTAAGGTCTCTTCAGAATTTGTGTTCAAGACTTTTTTTTTGGAAGATATCATGATGGAACTAAATAATCTCTCTCTCTCTCTCTCTCTCTCTCTCTCTCTCTCTCTCTCTCTCTCTCTCTCTCTCTCTCTCTCTCTCTCTCTCTCTCTCTCTCTCTCTCTCGTAGCTGCCCTATCGTAAAATATCCGTCTAGCGAAACATTGACATGCTTCAAATGTTTAATTGGGAAATTGTAAAATGGCCACTAAACTACTTTTTCGCCCATGATCGAGATATGACGTGTCGTAGAGCTCGAGATGATGTCACGGTTAAAAAGTAATTTTTAACCATGGTTACAGGATGCGCAATCAAAAAGAGATTCAAAATGTCCGCTGTTGATATTATACTGCTTACAACTTAACAATTCGGCTATTGCGCATTTCGAGAAAAGGAAATAGGCTGTGGATATTTGCTTTTATTTATTATATGGCGCACATTATGGGGCACCAATCAAGATAGCGACGTTAACTACGTGATGTGATAAGATTAGTGTGTAGTTATGGACAACGGATGTAGAAATTGTATCCATTCTCTAGAGCCAAATTTTGAATCTTGTGAATTGAAATCTTAAAATTTACAAGTGTAATCATTTTTCACAGCTATGGATCAGGTAAAGTCATGAATTCATTAAATGGATCATAAACATTAATAAATTTAGCTTTTTAAATTTGCATCATGTAGTAATAAAAGAACTTTATTTTAAAAAAGTAAAGTAAAAACTAATACTTAAATCAAAGAAAGCTTGCAAACAGAAATATCCTACATAAAAGTATTTACTTTCTGATTTGAACAGATATCAGAATAGGTAGGCAGAGCTAGGTTTTTCCTATTTTATCGTTTCATTTCAGTAGGCAAACAAATGCAGCTGCGTGAGGTCCTCGAGAAACACAAGCCACCCATAATGGTGAAGCTTACCGGACTGGAGTCGTCATCGACTAACCGTAGATTCATGAAACTTTTGTCGGTCCATCACCTGGTATCTATGCAGGGATATTTTGTCAACTATGGTAAATCGAACACATACACAGATTCAAAGCCACGTTTTAGAAAAAAAGGTGTAAGCAAAAAGAAAAAGAATAATTTCCCTGCAGTTTTTGTATCAAGAAGGAAACTCGATTGGATCAAGCTGGGGCGAGGACAATGATTTTACTTAAACAGGAAGTATACAGATACACATTTTTAGAAATCTTGTCTCAAAATGTAAATAACAGGAATGATACAAGTACACATAACAAGAACCTTACAGGTACATATATTAAGAACTTTGTCTAAAAAAAATCTATATAACAACTAGAACGTTGGCATAAAAGCAATATTAGTCTCAATTATACTTGTAAAATGTATTCACGCCTACACAACATCCATTAATTTCATTGCTTTCTTAGATGCTAGTAAGGCACTATATAGACCGAGTTACCACTTTCCTTGCAATGTTCTTTAGACTGGCTATTTCTATACGAATTTACACAGCCTACCACGAAACCATAGCAACATAACGCCTGATAATAAAAATATATTGTCACATCCTGTGAGTCACAATTCAAATAAAGCAATCGTAATAAATTTGGGATAGCTGAAAATGTCGGTCACAATGTATGACATTATTTGGGCCAACAAAGGTTTCAATATACTGCGTAGTTAATAGAAAAAAAGCACCCACTTTGCTGCTCAAAACAGTGTTATTCGTGTGGATTTCCTCCCTCACATACGCCACTTAAGATTCTTTGTCTTTGAAAATTTATATCGAAATAAAAAGGGAATGTCAAAGACAGAGAAACTCGGTCAACGAATTTCAGATTCTGAAAGGAAAAATATTTTTGATCGCATCAAAAAATGTTTTCTCTTTCAGGTAATGTTGATCCAAAGCAGATTGAGATTCCACTTTATCTGTCAGAAATGAGACTGGCCCCGTTGACGGGAATAAAGGGACTGTCTCAAACAGACTTCTTAAAATATTGTCACAACCTAAAGAAAGGCCTTTCAGTGGAAACAATAATCAAAAGAAACAGAAAAAGAGGTAGTAGCCCTATTTGTCTATCTGTTTGCTTGCTGGTCTTTTTTTTCTATCTATTCCCGACGTGTCTACCAAGCACCTTCCAAATCACTTATATTCTGTTTCCAATTACTATCCTGATTTAATATCTCTAAGAACTTTGGAAGCTTCTCCGGCATTTCCGTTAGGAAAATAAATGAATATCGAATTTATAAATTAGGAACGAGTCACTTATAAATTGAAAATGGAGGTAGTCTATGAATATGACTATTTGAAACGTATACTTTAACAAAACTGAATGCAGATAGCTTGAACTGTTGAAAATTACCCCCAATGTTCTATTTTCTAATTTATTTAATGTGTTTCCTTCGATTATTGTAAATCCAAGGAGACGAATTAATTCATCGTGGACATTTCTCGAAGCAAATAATTCCTAGCCTGTTTAAACACATTTTTGTTTCAGTATCATAATCATCAGTGAAAGTCGGTTATGATATCACTAAACAGAAACGACTATATGTATCCTATACGATCGTGACTTCTTGAATTTGCTACAAACGAGGGGTTTATTTGTATAATTTGAGTCAGTCACCAGCAATTCTCATTGAAAATACATTGACCATCATCAGTTATTGTTTGCTAACATGATATGAGATATTCCTGTGAAGATCATAAGAAAAAAATTAACCTGTGTTAGCAAAAGTAGCGATATTTGTGACGTAACCTGCCACTGTATCCAGCGGCAGAGGTAAAGTTGGAATTTTACGAATTAAAAGGTTTTTGATTGTTCTTGTTTACTTTATGATTCTATTATTTTTACAGATGTATACATGATTTATTTACTCACAAAATCAGCACAAGTTAGTCCTTCAGATTTTATAAATTTGAGATTAATCGGATCAGCTCTTTCCTAAGAAAAATCTACTATTATTATATTTGAATGATATTGCGTACTTGAAAGAATCAGCTGTATTTCTTGTGTTCATAATTTGGTGATACTTTTTATTCACATATCCGTATTTATGTAACATAAAATACAATCTCACAAATGGAAAAATCATTATCAGCAAATGGAATGAAGATCAACAGCTTCCACAAAATGTTTATTCCCTCTCAGTGTCATTAATTATTTGCTTTCTCAACGACTCTGTTGTGAATAATAAGAGGCACTCTCAGGGTCAAAATGAAATTAATATTAAGCTGTAGGTTAACATATTAGAGAAGGAGAGAACTATAGGGTCAATGACGAAATTCGTTTTTCAAAATGTTTACAGTATAAGGTCAAATATGAATTTATCATTATGTCATCTACTATCCAATATTTAGTTGTTACTATCCAACACCCACATTTTATTAATATTTATTGCCAGCACTATCTGCATGCATGCCTTGCTTAGTGAACGATACTTAGATGTTCATATTTTAATGCACACCAACATCCTATCACATAAGAATATTTATTATATGCTCATTGTTTTCTTCGTAAACTTTACATTGTCAGGATCGTTCAATAATCCTCGATATTGAACACCTTCATATTATACTCCACGCGCTTGAAAAACCTGAACGCGCGTTACGCTATGAAGTAAAATGGTCGGTGGGAGGAGCTATATGCACATGAATACTATTATTGTGCATTGAAGGAATCTACGATTGTGAACGTTATCATGTTTGTTTAATAAAATAATAAATTTTATTATTGAATATATTTGGTTGTGAATTTCATTATTAAGTCTTTGGTTTTGAAACAAATATGACCATATAATTAAAAGGTCACTGCATTTGAATGGGAAAATATGAACTCGTTTTTTGGGGATGGGTATACTGCACTCCTAAGGTCGTGCAGTATAGCCATTCGAAGAACTCGTTCATATTGTCCCATACAAATGCAGTAACCTATAAGTATGTAGTAGAAGAATGGGCATAAACTATCTACACACTATCATTCACTAGCAAGGCAGGGGTATGGGTCTTTACAGATACACTATACCAACAAACGTAAGAGAGGGTTTTTCAGTTTTAATTTGATATATGCAAATATTTTGATATTTGGTAATGTATCGGGTAGTATCTCTCTTCGCGAAGAGATTTGGATTTCCATGAAAGGAGATTTTAAGATTGTTAAACAGAAATGGCTAACAAATGCCACACTTCGTCGCAGTTATCCGCAAACTTCTTCCCACAGCCTGTCTGGAGACTAAGACACGCCTTGCCTCTACGCGTAGGTTTCAAATGTCATATAGCTGTATCTGTCATTCTGGCAATGGCCCACGATGCCTTTACGTACAAGGGGTACTCTGGATCAAACAGCATGCTTGCAATGAGGTACATTATTTAACACTTGTCGACATCTTATCTGGTTTTCTTGAGAATGGATAAATAGTCCAACGCACTTCTATACATAGTTTAGGACCAGTTCCGAAAGGATTGCAATGTTCCACCAGTCATTACCAATATACTTGTTTCTCTCTCTCTCTCTCTCTCTCTCTCTCTCTCTCTCTCTCTCTCTCTCTCTCTCTCTCTCTCTCTCTCTCTCTCTCTCTCTCTCTCTCTCTGTCTTTGATAACAAAACTTTAAAACACCTTCAAATCCCAATGAGACAGTGTGTTACTGGAATAGTGTATATATGTAAACACTGCCCTCTATAGCGTTAAACATGTGTGGAAAGCATATTTTCTATTAGGACTGCTTGATTTCACTTGACTGCATTGTATTTTACCGAATCGGAAGAATGTTTATCTTCACATCAGTATATCAAGCGATGATTTCGCCAGTCCTTCCATTCATTATTTACCTATTCCCAAAATGATGTGATGTGATTAACGTAGCTTTAACAATTTTGTTCAGTCTTATCGCTACGATATCTGCAGTGTGGCAGTTTACAGTGATGTCTAGCACTGGGGCATCATGCCGCAGACATAAAGCATGATATACCCCAGTCACATTATCCTGTCACCAGGCCGACCAGTCCTAACACTAACCTCTTAATACTGAGCGTCAAGCGAGAAATCTCTTAGTACTATTTTTGTAAGTCTTTGGTATGACAAAGACAAATTGCTAGCCAGCATGCACTGAAAAATTGGTGCCATTATCAAGGCAATGTCATTCGTGAACAAAGTAAAACACCTCCTTGAGCGGGTGGCGTTACAGGTCTACCGTACCCTCAGACACTTGAAGATCGCGAGCTCCCAAGAAGGGGAATAATACCAAGAGAGAAGATGAGAGGAATTTAAACGCACAACCAAACTTGAATGAGGAGTTAAGAGAAATTTAATCAGAGTAGAGAAAAAAATGTCTACCGCCGTCAACACCGTAGAGCCAATGCAACTGCAACATTGCCAGCCAGAAGAGGAAGGTTAGTTGAAGGAAAATTAGCTTGATTTCAGGATCATTCTCTCTCTTCGCAGATACACCGAATACTTAGAATTAGTGTATTTTTGTTTACCATCCTAGCCCGATACTGTAAGTGTTATGGATAGAGAAACACACATACGAACAATGACAACCCCCATTGGCTCTTGTCAGGTCCACCCAAATCCCTCGATAAAGATACAACTTAATACATTGACAGAAATCATTTCTTTATCTTTGTAAGTCCATGTTTATGCCTATGTTCACAACCAAACAAATACTTTTGGAAAACACTCTCACGTTTATGGGTGAAGTGTGTCTATAAACATTAAAATTCTTGCAATGCTTGTGTGTATATTTTATTCCCTTTCCCATACATCTTATACCCGATTATGTGACAGTATGTGTGTAGTTTTAGGTATTGATCTATAAACACAGCATGTTGATAGTATATTGTGGCGTACTGGATAGTAATCAAAGGTAATATTGGATAGAATTCAAATAGAGGGTGTTGGACATTAATACAAAAGTTGGTGTTGGTTCCTAATAATCTTAAATTACTGTTATAACATTCCCTTCTGCAAAACTATGGACGTTTTGCAAAGGATTTCTCGTACAACTGATTATTGTATGGAGAACGAAACATTTTGAGATGCACCCATTGGCTATGTACTATAGTTGAGAACAAAGTATTTACGTCTATTGATATCATGTATTTTAATGTCCTACTGAACAAACAGTATATGACTCTTGATGCGGATATACGTTCAGACCAGGAAGTGCCCATGTTTGGTAGCCCAAGGCTAAAATTTATGCTTTATAATACGTTCTCCATGTTGAGAATCTCTAACTGTAATGAACAGAACCATTTGTGGTTTGTATTACAATCTAATTCATAAATTATATTTAGTTTTACATATATTAATATAATTTTTATAGGAAATTAATTAGTTGTCTGATCCCTGTATGGATGGGTACAGTGTGGATGTGTGTCCATGCCAATTTTGTGTATGGCTGCATTTCTTTCATTTTCATTGGTTGATTTATGAGGAATTACAATACATTGAATAATATTTAAAACTCTTTAGAGTAAACACAAGCATAGATGCATATAAGTATGAAAATCTACCTTGTCATACATCCCAGCTATCTAGATCAATTCTTACATTTTTGTGTATGTGACACTGAAGTTTACGTTTTAACATACTCTCTATTGACAATGACTCTTAATCACCAAAATCCAGTTCAACAGTTATATTTGAACTGCAGGGACAATGAACAAATTCCAGATATGTATCAAATTGACCATGGGTGCAGAGTTTGGTTTTAGTTACCACACTAATTATTTTATTTTGAGTTATATTTTCAACTTGAATGTAAGAGCACTTAGTTGCATGGTGCAATGGTATTTTCCCAGGATCCAAATTAACTGCATTATTGCACAATTTATCACACTGAATTTAAATAATATTTTATTTATCATCTCATAACAAAAAGAGTTCTGTCATTTCTAATCAGATCTTTCATGTATGTGCTCTGATCACTGGATCTGACATAACATGAAATGTATAAATGTATTATCTTTTTAGTAACATAGAATCGAACATTCTTCAAATACTCTGTTGCGATACTTTTTAAATGGTTTAATTTGTAATCTTATTATAATAGCTGGAGTGGATATATTACCTCACCGAGACCATCTGTCTGAAATATTTAACTGTAAAATGGTACATCCATTTGTAAAATTATAAACAGGTACTCTGTAAAATAGATTCATCTTTCAGTTTTCTAATTACTCATTTTTTAAATCTTACTTTATATTACTAAGATTCATACAAAGTTAGTGCATGCAAAAATTACATTAGAAGCAAATAATTACTGTACTTGTAAACAATGTCTTCACTCTTTTCTGTTAATTCTATTAATAGCATAGACTCGTAACACCCTATAACGCAAGGTGAAAATTTTAAAATTACTTATATTTTTTGTGAATTAAATCCAAAATATTTCTAAAAGATCTATCTCAAGTCTAAAATTGCGGAGTATTCAAAATGAGTTCCATTGGTATATCGAATGAAGTCTTGACCATTATACCGATGTGCCAATGGACTTGGATAATGTTGATATGATAACTGTCTTGATGTATGACAATGATATAATCCAAAACGTCTTTAAATACATTTACAATAATTCCAAAATAGTAACTTAGTAACAATTTTCCGAGCACCTTGTAATTTGAATGAATAATTTAAATAAATTTACGTCTCCACTACAGATGTTAGGATAGGGGTAATACTTCTGCTATTCACTAACGTATATATAAAAACCGAAGGCACCATTTCAGAACCAGGATGAGGGTCAATATTCATTTCCTGAACATTCAAACTTGTCAACAAAGCCAACCAATCAGAAATCAGCTAAGCCATAATTTCCTGAGAAAACCATTGACCTGGACTGAAATCCCATAACATTCGTCAGCAAGAATAGTTCTACACCTTTTAAGATCAAAAGACCATAGAAACATGTCTATTTAAACGAAATGACTTCATTCCAAAGTAAAAACATACAATGAACACAATTAGCTTTTTAACATGTTGTCTGCTAAATGACCCTCACAGTCAACATCAATAATCATAATTGAAACACATAACATAGATATACCTAATAATATAAAGTTATAAATTATCTAGATAGCCGAAAAAATGTTGGATGTGGAAAAGCTAATGACTTTAACTTTCTTCCTTGCAGTTGTTAATGTCTACAGATCGGCAACCGATGGTCCTGAGATCAATTATGACGTCATGGAACCTATGGCAATTAAAACATTAGCAGACGCTTTCGACATAAGTCTTTTTGTGTCAGGCGATGATAAGAATAACCTCTCAAACGCACCACCGCCGCTCGTTCCAAAAAGAAACCAATTTGTCAATGAGGAGGCGACCAGTGCAAAAGAAAGAAATATACATATTCAAAACCGACCAATTCCTGAAATTCCTCCAGACTATAACTTGGATAACGGAACAGAACCGAAAGATTCCGGCTGGTCATCAATGCCTAATTCAAGTCCCATGAATACAGCTGTTGCTGGCAGCCATTTTAAAAACATTTCGCCTATATCACAAACCGCATCACCACCAGCCCTGACACAACCACATGAATCACACAAGACTAAATCAACATTCGGAAGAAGTGCCGTCACACATATGAAGAGTCGCCCTCTGCCTGAAATTCCAAAGGAGGTCCATAATTCCATTTCAGAACACAAACCAGTTAGATCTGGCATGTTACCTCAGCATTCCAGAAACATCGCTCAGAATCATGTTATAACAGGAAGGAGTAAACATTTAGAAACTCTTTCACATTTTCCTGAAGCTGGAAGATCTGCAGCAGTAACGCCAGTAAGGTACAATAACAGCGATGATAAGAAAAGGTCACATATGCCTGCAAGAAGCGATCATCACAATGGCTTACCAGTTGCTAATTTTACCGTCGATGATGTTAGCCATTGGTTGTGGAAGTTACATCTTCATGAGTATATCAGAAAATTTAAAGAACAGCTAATTGACGGAAAACTTTTGTGTCGATTAGATGAACGTATCTTAATCGAAGACTTCAACTTTTCCAATACTGAGGCTATACGTCTCATGGCCTTTGTTAGGGAAGGACACGTACCAAGATAGGTGAAAAAATGTTTATAGCTTTATGAGGTTCTGTGTCCTAAAAAGTCTCTTGCTATATATGTCGATGATTCCATTATGAGGCCATTTATTTGATATGAAAGGTGCATCCTATAGTTTACTAATTTACATTAGTAATGTATGCTGACAAAGTCACAATCATAACTTTCGACGGAAACAGACTTATCAGTACTAATGCTAGTTATTCAAAAAACGAATAAAAGCATTTGATTTCGATACCTGGAGTTTTATATATTAAATTTTTAGAAACATTTCAAAAAAGTCAAAGTTCCTTCTGTGTTATATCATAATATGAGTAGAATTAAAATATTTACACCTTCTCGTGTATACAAAAGGTTACTGATTATCTGATTCGAGTAACTATTCCTCCAGACAACGTTGTTAGCAAGCCTATGTATCATTGATATTTTCGGTATCAGTAGTTCCAAATAGTCCTAATCTAATCTTCATTAAATAGCCCTACTGAAATACGTCTCAACCCAATTAACATGTTTTGCTTTTCATTACTTTTTAATACCACGTGAATTATATTCCCGTTCAATTACTGTATGATATGGTTTATAATATAATATACCCATCTGTCACTCGTTCAATCATCTGTATGATACGATTTATAATATAACTAGGCAACTGTAACTTGCTCGATCAACCGTATATGGCTTAAAAATATAATATACGCAACTGGCACTCGTTCCATCAACCATAATATATAGTTTATAATATAAGACACGCAACTGTCACTCGTTATATCAACTGTATGATATGGTGTATAATATAATATACGCAACTGTCACTCGTTCAATCAACCATAAATTGCCAGTCACTGTAGATACCGAACTCTTTCATTCAATTTCTTTCTGATCTTTACATGTTCGAATCCTTGTTTACCAACAGAAGTGTAATTGTCTACCTAGCTATGATGTATTGATCGTATATTGAGTCTCATAAAATAAAATTATAATCAAATTTTAATGGCAGCTGATTTCACAGAGAGAGAGAGAGAGAGAGAGAGAGAGAGAGAGAGAGAGAGAGAGAGAGAGAGATTGTGGGTGTGCTGTACTACTAGCTGTTGATTGAACTTTGTTTCATTGCTGACCAATGAACAGTGGCGATTCGCTCAGAACTAATTCGTCTCCAGAGTTTACAAAATACATCCCTTTGTACAATATCACATTTTTATCTACGTTATTAAAGGTGTCATTTCTTGTACTTTTGAATAAATTCTTAAAATACTACAAAGAAATATAGTATTTCTCTCTATATCTATCCACCAAATATTTACAATAATTTTACTGCAGGAATATGGTCCGAAGTTCAACAAGAAAATTTGCTATTCTGCCCAGATCTATTATCAGAATTTTTATATATGCAGTGTTAGAAGCCTCATAGTGATAAACATACAAATTTATATCTTGTAATCCATCTCTTTTGTGTACGATACATATCCGTCTGTCCCCATTAATAGCATATTCATCCCCATAGCAGATTAGATTTGAATGCTTTTTCTAGATACCGACGATCCATGCTAAATTCTCATTTGTTTAAAAGACTGATTTTTGCTGTGCAATATGTGCATCCCAACTTAATAATCACAATAAGTGAAAATAAAATGATACCAAGAACAAATGATCTGTCAACAGTGATCATTTACAAATACACCAATGATGATCTTCAGAGTACGATGAAAGGACTCGACAACACCCAGTAGTAAACATAAGCTACTTAAGTCAGAATTTCAAACAAAATCGAGATAAAAGCAAATCACCACAACTCTGATAGCCTGTTGATCGGGAATCGGTGTCGTTTATGTTCACTTAGTGTTAAATTCTTCCACAAACAACATGAGGGAGATTTAGTATCAGCAGCTATTAACTACATAGGAAGACCAGTACGTGCTAAATCAAGAGCTGCGTACCTTTTCCCGCCCTTTGGCTTTTCTCTTGATGTGGACGTCATAGGACAATACACACGGTTATCGCTTTGCAGTCAGAGCAGACACCAATCATTTCTGACTTTCAACAATGTGACTACAGTGCTTTCTTTGTACTATCTACTCCATCTTGGTTGTTTCTCGTCTTTGTACCACCATTTCACCGAACACATATATGTGAGTCCTTGTATATCAAGCATTCGGTTTCTTTTATATTTAAGAACAATTAGAATGCAAATGATATGACTTGAATCTGAACTTTACCCAGAGTAATTCACAACGACGGTGCTTTTATAATTCATCAAAGCCAGTAACATCTTGCTAGTAGCACAATATTGTCTATCTTTCAAAAGATTCCTCCTTTCGTCAGCAATCGCCCGTTTGCTTTCGATGACGACCTGTGATAAGACCTATCCGATTCTAGAATCGGGCACACGGGCAACCAAGTTAATTGGCAGAATAAAATAAAAAAGAACAATTATTGGTGCATTCATGTAAGGGTTCTTCATGTGTTCAAACGTTTCCATACATTTCTCGTTCTTAACTTCAACTGGCCTTTATTTTTTGTTCATTGCATCTGTTTCATAATATGGAGAAACAACTGTTTAAATAACAGTCTATACAGAGACTTTGAAATTCTTTGAGCTCTGTCAAGAATGTAGATTCTAACAGTTTTTTTAGTGGATTTCATGTGGCATGGATCAAGCAGCAATCTCTAAGGAAATATGATGACCAATAAAAACGACCTGCCTGAGAACAGTTCAATTTTGGGGATTTTAGTTTACGTCTCAAACTCCGCCCTGAACCTTCTCAAATGTTATTTCGAGCACGATAATATCACCTAGGTACACGCACCATTCAAATCACATCATAAACATGCTAGGGTCATCTCCATCGTTTCTCCAAAAGGTATAAGTTAAATTACAGAACTATAAGGGCATTACCCCTAATTGATAACGTCTTTCCGGCTGCAAGGGAAGACTTAGGGCGATTATATGCTCTACTTCACACTGAACATAAGTCACTTTCAGACAACATGAAAGATGCAGCTCAATGGTTAAGACAAATGTCTACCCTTGTCAGAGGACAGCTGTCCTTTAAAATCATATCGGATTAATCTTCTCAACCATTAGAACATCCTATATCTAATTTTGTCATTGAAAGGACCATCTATTTCCTGTAGTGATGAAAGTGGACGTTGTCCTGGACGTTATGTAGCTTACCGTGCGTTGCTACTGTGGCCAACGTAAACATCCAAGCACATAAATTCGTTCAGACTCATCTGCAACGCGTATCTGTATGTGAGCGAACGACTCTGTCGTTTCTGTGATGTGCTGATAGTGTCATGTGATGAAAACAAGATATCTGCCAGATGAACATCGTTGGGCGTGCTGACATCAAATCGTCCATGCTGGACCGTTTTGAGGCGTGGTAGATAAATTAAATTGTATTGCCTGTCGTGACAACCAATATGCCTTTGTACCTCTCCATTTTCCGATAGAACGATAATAAATCGACTTCATTATGTAATTGTCTGTTTAATTACCAGCTGGTGGTGTGGGTTTGCACGGCGAACTACGTATGTCCTCCCACCGCTAGTTTACTGCTCATTGCAGATCTTATAAACGAGTACGCGAGTGATTCTCGTATGTTTTTGTTTTTACCAGACCTCAACGTGTGAATCACTTTGATGTCTTTGTTGCAGATGTTTGTTTTTGTACTCGACATCATGAGTATAGCAAGCAGTATGGCAAGCTTATTCAAACGCATTTACCAGAAATTTGCTCAGTTTCGGTTGACATTTTTGTTAAATCAAATGTCAAGACTGGTTTTAGGACCACATTAATTATATCCAGGGAGATGTTTTGCTCAGAGTACTTCGCCGCAGCAATATCACCCCCACTGACATTTTAGGTTTTCATAAACTTATGTTTTATTCCGCATTTTACAAACATGCCTTTGTGGGTTCGCCTGCTATTTGTTCGTCAATTTTGTCCTTAACCCGATTGTACCAGTGACCGTCTTCCATCGAACACAATATAAACTCATGATTATAAACATAATATATTTGTACAATATCAACGTGTTTGACTTTTAGCAACACGCGAGCAAAGCACCGGTCAAGCATCATTCATCGTTACCAAATTGCATTCGAGCTACTATAATTGGTAATCCTAGGTCGGGTAAAATTCAGATGCTACTCTACGTGATAATCAGGTGGCTCAAATGGGACAAACTTTATTCAATACCGCCATCCAAGGAAGAACAATCATAATGTTCTTAAGGAATTCAGTGCATTGACAGCGGGTTTGGAAAAAATGATGCAATTGGTCTTTTATCTCGAACATTGATGATGCGCCGTCGATGATCTTAACGGGGGTATCAATAATCTAGTGGCTTACGGTGATGTCGTACTTGACAAATAAGCAGATCCTGCCAGATTATTTTTACGAGGTAGACATAAACAGATGCCATATACGTTGCACAGATGTAAACTCAAATCCCCAAAGTGATCAGAGATCACTGGAATGTTTTGGTTTCTTTAACGATGTTGAAAGATATGTTGCGAAATATACATCAGACTTTGTGTCCCAGCAACATGGACATAAACAAGTTCAAAATCGTCTTTGCTCATGCTCAGAAAACCCTGCGTGGATTCATCACAATAAGCTTGCACGATCAAGCATCACGCTATCGAATTGGTCTTGATAAAATCTTTTATTAAATAAATGTATTTATTGTTATAATAAACCAAGATATATTAATGAGATTATCCCTGAATTGAGCAATTAAAACAACTTGGTCTCGCGCTTCAACTCGTTGTTGAAAAAATTAACGAACATTTAGAAATGATACAGCAGCAACCTGAAAATTGTAGATATATCCAAGCGAAATAGTATAGATTCGTCCAATAACTGCAGCACAAAGTGGAATCGTCATTGGCGGATTCACATGACCAACATGATATAACCAAATTTGTTTCATTAGCTAGTGACATCGAGAAAATACGATCAGCTCTATCTCGGCAATATGAAACTCGGGCGGCTTTAAGTGCGCGACAGTAAAGAAAAACGTAATGGAATTCGCAAGGATTCCAGAATCCGAATCAACTAAGATAGAATGGAAACGTCTTCGGTACCAAAACCAGCTTAAAGATAAGCAATTGTTCGTTATTGTATCTTTGTTATTGTCGATGGAATGTTATATCATTTGTAAAGGTGAGCCGTTTCACTTCCTGTCACGCATCTATAAGCTAACCGTTAATTCTTCCCCACGCGTGTCCAATAAATTATCGTCTTGGTCGGTTACACGCAAACGTATTTGTGACAGAGATGGATTATGACATCTTAAATAAACAAAACTAACGGGTACTAACTCAGTCAAATGACCCGGTGGGACCTCCATAGAAAAGCTGTTAAGAACATATTCCTGCTGTGGACGCCCTTGGGATGCTTGACCAGACGGGGTATAACTCTCGTTGACTACGTCACAAACAAGATTTGCAGAAATCGTTGACGTGATTTGGATTTTTAACTTAGCTTTTAATACCTTTCAGCCACACTTGTACGATGTCTGCAGTGTGGCAGTTCATATCGATGTTTAGCACTGGAGCATCTTGCCGCAGACATTTAGTACCATGTCCCACCCAGCAACATTATCCTAAACCAGGCAGACTAATCCTTACATTAGCCTCTTAATGCTGAGCGCCTGTCTTACGTATGATTTGGCTGGAGTCGGACCTTCCGCATCCGAGGAGGACGCTCTAACCATTAAGCCACCTGTATGTATTAAACTTTATCATAATATATTATCGACAGGTGTAAATGTTTTGCACTTGATTGATTTATATATACTCATTTGTTGCATAACAAACGTCACTTTACAAATAACTATAATTAATATTATATGCACAATATGAGTGGGTCATACTTTGTACGAGTATAGATGGAAAAATGGTCATTAGCACATGATAAGTGATATTTTCCAGAATAGGTCTATCGAATTTTGACTTCATTAATTAATCACTTACTTAATAACTCAATCGCCATTATGAACATCAAAAAATTATGTATATGGCGTGCGTGTGCTTTTTTGTGTTAATGTTAATAACATTTCAAGTCACTTCATGATTATAATATCCGGCTGTTACATGAAGTGCGCAATATATTTTTTCTTTTTAGTTAATTATGTCTACAGTTCGACCAAATATGACGGCATGGAACCTATGGCAAACGAAACTATAGCAGACGCTTTCGACATAACTTTTTTCTGTGAGACGTTGGTAATGATCTATCCTCTAATGTTCTGCCACCTGTCATTCCAATACCAGTAAAATTGTACAAAGGGAAGGCAAATTCTGGAGCAGGAAGTGACATCCATTTTTAAAATAGGCCGATATTTGAGATTTGTGCAGACTATAGCATTGATTCCAAAATCGATAAGGAAACCTCTGGCTCGTCATCCATAAACGATTCAAGCCACGGGAGATCCACAATCGTTGGCAATACAATTCAAGTCACGGGAGCGCCACAATCGTTGGCAATACTTTTTATGCTATTTCAAATTTCTCAAAAAGTGCTTAAAATCGCCCTTTGCCTGGAATTCCCAAGTAAGTCGATAATTCCGTTTCAGAATTCAAACCCTATCCATCCGGCATGTCAACACAGCATTACATAGACTTAAGAAACACGTATGTAATTCATTCTACCTAAGCTTTAAGAGCCACAGTAGGCAATGCAAAGAAGCACGGTTTTGGCGACGATCCTCATAAAGATCTGCAAATGATCCAAGGAAACAATCCTCACAAAGACTTAACAAGACAAATGGATTCAATAATTTCGCAACAGAGGAAGCGGGAAAGCCATCGGAAAGTATTCAGTAGATGGCTGAAACCTAGAAAAACCCCAGATCGTGTACGAGTTTAACAGTTGCTTATTTCACGGATGTCCCATTTTCTCAGACTACGTGAATACTTTTTTGAAACTTAAACAAGAAGCCAGTGGTTATCCTTCTTGGTGTCACACTCCCAAAGGTCAAAAGAAATTCAAAGAAAAATACTGGGAGCAGGAAGGCATCACTTTAGACCACATCGAGAAAAACGAAGGAAGCGATCGTTTCCCAAAGTGATATTAAATTGTTTGTTTCCGCTACTTACAGATGATTCTCGACAAAAACAAATACATGAAACACGTGGACGTCGTTCGTGAGGACCTGCTCTTAGTTAATTACGAAGAAGAACTGGACTTTGTAGAAAATTAACGAATTTGGAAATGTCATCATTGCGGTTTACGTGACAGCCCATGCTCGATTAAAACTGTACGAAGCTTTAGAACTGTTAGGAGATCGTGTACTGTATTTTGGCACCGACAGTTGCATCTACATCAGTCGTTTGGATCAACGGCAACCTAAAATCGAAGGAGACCGTTTAGGAGCCTGGACGGACGAGCATCCCGAGGAAAGCATTCTAAGTTTTGCCAATGGCGGTCCCAAATAATGGCGGTTACGAATACCGTAACCATAAAGGAGTGTAAAGTGAAACGATTGACTCTCAATTATCGCACTAGTCAAGTGGTGAACTTTTGAGTACTCAAAGAAGAGTTGCAGTCTGGAGAGGATGGAAACTTTAAAGGGAACACTTACCAAACAAAGAAAATTGTACGCTTACCGACACATCAAATCGTCAGTCGACCCTTGGAAAAAGTCTATCAAATCGTGTACCAAAAGCTAGTGCGGCTTCCCAACCACTTTACTTTATCGTACGGACATGCATTTATTTGTCGGCATATAAAAAGTGACATTGTCCAAGACCAATAGTTCATTGTGACTACCAAGACCAAGAGAGAAAGATGAATCCTTTTACACAGCAAGTATCCATCAAGAGTAAACTCAAGTGCGATGCTGTGCCTTGTGATGATAGATGCCGTACACTGTGACCTCAGTGATTCAGTACCACATTATCGACATGTGAACTTTGCTATGACGACCAAGCCTATCATGGAAAGGGATAATGATGGTATACGTGTCAAACCTGATCGATGTGAAAGTAATGCTGCTCGTCATTGTAAACATTTTCAATTCACTGGTTTTCATTGTCGGTGTCATCCTCTGCAAGAAACCCTTCGGTTACCACCCTACAAATGTCATCTACAACTGAGCAATCTTCTGCATTTTTCACCGTACCCTCATCGAAATTAACTTGTATAAAGTGAATATTCGTTTCGTGTGCATTTGCCAGAATACTGCAATCATGAGAGTCGGATCCAAACCTTCCGAGGCAAGTGGCCAAAATATATGGGAGGACCTACCCAAGAAGAATTAACCAGAGCGGGATTTTTCTACTTGGGCGAAGGATATAAAGTCAAGTCCTTCAGTTGTGCCGTGTCACTTCACGAGTGGTTACAGAAATATTCCGCTTACCTGGAACATGCTCGTTGGTCTCCATATTGTCACTACCTACCTTTAGTGGGACCTCATCCTTTATGTAAAATCAACCATGTCGTGTAAGAAAGTAGCGACATGGTTAGGAGTCAAACGTTGGACCATCCCTAGACAAATATTCAAACCCGACATCAAAACTAATCTTCAAACATTACAACTCGAATTGCAAGAGAAGGTCTACAAGGACATTTGGCAGGGACTTGTTATAGCCAAATCTCAATTTGTGACTGAAAAACTTTTGTGTCGAGAAATTCACAGGAGGAAAGTGAAAAAAGTCAACCAACGAGTTCGAATTCTCTCGATCAAGGGTGTGTTCATTCTTTGTTTTTGCTTTAGACCATTTACATTAGAAGATTTTATTGACATTCTTGACCGTTACCCTGAATGGCAGTGGACAGAAATAACTCACTACGTTCATTACTTTCTCTCTAGGAGAAGTGTTTAACTGATACATGGTCATGGATCCTTTACAAGAGAACATTCTTGGTTTACCTGTGGAGTTAAGAGAACGCATTTACCAAGAGGTGGTCAAAACGCATGTCAAATGCAAAGAAGAATTGTATCCGCTACGTCACCGATGTTGGAACCACTGGTACCTTAATGCTATAAGAAGACTGATTAGGATGTCAGTGTTCCAGAGGTCAGACATTTATGAAGCGGGTCATATTCCTAAATATTTGGATGCCACTCATTCAACTTTTAAGGTGATAATAGGACACCAAATTCCAAAATACGAATTAGAGGATTACAAACAAACTTTCAAAGACAAATTCTTAGTAGTTCAAGAGAAAACTTATGTGCGAAGTGTGGTGTGTGTTAGTGACCGCACGTTTTTGGTGTTGTACTTAAATAAAAAAAGAAGCTTACACTTATTACCTGACATCAAAGAGACTATAAAAACGTTCTACCATGCCACGACCTTTATCATTGGTGATATAAAAGATTCCGTGGAAGGAGATCCATGACCGTATTCAAACAGTAGAGGATTACTATTACGAGAACTGTGTCCATTGAATTGGGGTCAACGTGTCCTGTGTGTCTTAGTGACTTGCTTTCTGAGATTTTGTTTACCGTCCGATGTTTTGTGGACTCTGTTTGAACAGTACCTACCACACGATATGTATGAGGATGTGTGTGTAGCTTCTGACTTATACCCTCACTGGACAGATGTACATGACTGAAAAAGTAGGGGCTTTGAGGCTTGGTCTAAAGAAGTGGCCAATTATGCCCGAGATTTGTAATCCTAAGACATTAAAACGTTCTGTGAAAAAGTCACTTTTAATCATGTGTTTGCGACAGCACCAGAGAAAGAAGAGGTACAAGACGTACAGCCTGTCACGAGGAAAACCACTCTCTTAAGGACAAGACTGTCCTTGACATCCCCGAAAGACCATTTCAGGAGAACCCTTGTGTGACAGTACCAAGGAATGTACAAACATTTAGAACATTACACACTGTCCCTAGGTCACTACATTTGGATGACAAACATTGTTGTAAAATAGAAACTTGTTTATAATCCACAAAGGTTGTGTTGATCTGCCTTTTGTCCATGTACCTAACCATCTGGCTATTATGTTTTGATGTATTTCGTGTTGTTTCATTTTAAAGTCCTAAAAAGTATAAGAACTCTTATCTTTTCTGTCTTCATGTTACAGGAAAGGTGACATTCCTGACACTACTATGGCTACCTCTACTTTCTACTTTCTCTGCTACCTCTCCTTCCACTTTCAAAGTCATTGACGAACATTTAGATCGTGCTAGCTGGAAGGCCTTGTATATTCGGTATCCTTTTAACATGCTCACTGCTGGACCTAGCGGTTCAGGTAAAACCGAATTTGTCAAATCTTTGATCGAACATAAACATCA
The DNA here is from genome assembly GCA_016746295.1 of Potamilus streckersoni. Classification (NCBI taxonomy): domain Eukaryota; kingdom Metazoa; phylum Mollusca; class Bivalvia; order Unionida; family Unionidae; genus Potamilus; species Potamilus streckersoni. The sequence goes on from JAEAOA010002321.1 coordinate 717,173, forward strand.
TTTGATAGATCGTCCACCTCAATGTATCGTGTGGTGTTACAAAGGGTGACAATCAGCGTACAGCCTTCTACGAAAAAGTCGATGTGAATATGTTGTCTTTGTGGAAGACATTCCAGTCAAACCCATTTGGTCATCTTTTATGACATGTTAGGAGAACACGAAGAAGAAATTAAACTGTGGTTTACATGAAAAGAGCATCATCGTAATACCAGTGTCATTTACATCACCCAAAATTTGTTTCAACAAAGTAAAGCCCATCTTACCATCAGTCCTAATGTTCCTTACGTGGTCTTGATTAAAAGTCCTAGAGATAAATCGCAAGTGCAAGTCTTAGCCAAACAGTTAGGAACACCTTGGCTAACTTATGCGTACGAAGATGCCACTCAAAACCCACACGCCTATTTACTCGTGCATTTATAACCCACCACCCCCGATTATTTGCGATTTCGTACCCATCTGTTTCACCACTGGTGCTAAGACGGAGGACCTGTCGTGTACACGTCCCCGTCGTCGACTTAACCACCAAAGAAAACAATCTGTAAAAACCCTGGTCACTTGGACTCTGTCTCACACACCGTCACCATGACGTCTCTGCAGTCTCATCTTCCCGTTAAATTGATTCATGCCTTGTACGGCATTAGTCGCGAAAAAATCAACAAATACGTGCTCGTTTCTTCGTTGCCAGTCTCAAAGAAGTCTTATGATGGTTTACGGTGACAGCACGTCATTTACTGCAAGGCATCATTCAGATTCCGAATCAAACCAAACGTTTTGTTGTTTGTTTTTGTTGGGGTTTTTTTGACAGAAACAAAGTAACCTTAACGCAACTGGCCGATCCTCGCATTGACACTCAAACCAAAAAGCAAATTATTTTGAAACCAGGAGGTAGTATTTCACTAGGAGGTGTCATCATTCGCTCCCTTTTAGAATGGGATCCCAATGCACCCAAACTTGTCCATAAGAAAAAAGCCACTCCCCGACGTACACAGAAGAAAAAGAAAAAGAGCCACGGTGTCAAGACGAGGTCACCGCCTAAGAAAAAGAAAAAGAGCAACGGTGCCAAGACCAGGTCACTGTCTCAGGAAAATAGAAAATTCCACAGTTTCTACCCACAAGAGAACGTCTCCAAAAACGTCTCCTCCAGCGGTGACACCCTCTTCCTCTTTAGCAGCAGTGACCGCTGCTCAGAAAGTACCTGCCCCCATTATCAAAGTCCAAGAGAGAACAGGAGTGTTGCAAAGCTTACTGAATTTGTCCAACCATGAACTGACTCGATTTAGCCCTTTGCGAACTCCTCCACGACGCGTGTTGCTTGTCATCAAGTTGATACACCGTATAGACAATCAGTGCCTACGCATTCCAGTATAAAAAAGACCTGAAGCAAACGATATAAATCAGTGTTTTTGTGCTCCATAACACCCCAAGATAACCCCACCAAGATGTCACCATCGTCGTTCTTCTGTGCAAAAGGGAAAAAGGAAAAGGGAAAATAAAGGGACTGCCTCCACTTTTAGCCAAACATGGTGACATGTTGTCCGTCCTGACCAAAGCTCATCCACTCATGCGAAAAAAAAAACCTCATTCAAACTGCCTCCAAAGACGTCATCGATACAGTGTGCGAATATTGCTTGAAAGTCTTGAAAGGCACAATACCTTTGTCTAAACTCCAGAAAGAATGCTTAGTCAAACATCGACACGTTTCTCGCCAAATGGTCCAGAAGAAAATCCCCACTCGTCAAAAGAAAAAGATGTTGATGCAACGCGGAGGAATTTTACCTCTTCTACCTATGTTACTGAAACGAGTATTGGGATCAGTGATGGGGAAAGGGAATGTTTGGAGCAAAATAAAAAAAAGACCAAGAAAATAAAAGTAGGACACTTAAGTCAAAAGATCTCAGACGTGATTCTTGAAATCTGATGGAAGGACGAAAACTGACAGTGCCTTACAAACGATGGATGGAATACCATCGTTGGCAAGAACAAGTGATCCCGCAATTACCTCCCAATCCTCATTTGACCGAGATGTCCTAGTTGCAACACGAATTACAATCGTTGATGGGTCGTATCGATTTGTCCGAAACGTAAAAATCTCAACGGTACGGTCAACTGTTGGAACGACTGCAACTCTTTCACCAAAAAGCTTTAGACGAAACAGCTCCACTCACTCTGAAAGATTTAAAAACCTTGATGAAAAGTTCATCACCACCACTACCTTCACCACCACCCTCAGTTGTCAAGACAGAAACAGCCCCACGGATGCCTGAAGAAGCAGATGCACGAGAAGTCTTTCAAACACTGTAAGCAGCTCCCCTTCCTAGTAAGATTTCAGCGTCTTTGCTGACCCCTTCCCCTACACCTCAACGAGAAGAACATAAAAGTTGGGTTAACAAGCTGATGTATAATCCTCCATCGACAGTAGTGAAAAAGAAAGAAGAGAAACCAGAAGTGAAAAAAGAAAAGAAGACCAAAGCCATTTCCGCAACCGCCAACACCATTACCAAAACTACCTTTCACTCCTGTAGCACATCGGACATGTAAAGCCGTTTCCAAGCCACTCTCTCACTCCATTCATAGTAGTATCAGCGAAGATTGGATCACTTATAAAAAATGGAGGTCTTAGCCAGCATTTACTACGATCCATCCCATTCTGCCAGTTACCACAGAGTTCAGAAATCGTATCGTTCTGCCAAAACAAAACTGAAAAGTGTCCGTCTACCTCAAGTGCAACGATGGTTACAAGAACAAGCCACGTACACCTTACACAAACCCATTCGACGAAAATTTTCTAGAAGTCGCACCTAAGTGGAAGGCATCAATCATAAATGGCAAACTGATTTAGCCGATGTCTCTCATTTGGCCACCTACAATCGTGGCTACAAATATTTGTTTTATGTCAACGACATCTTTTCCAAATTTGCTTGGGTTGTTCCCTTGACTTCCAAATCGAGAAGTGAGTTAGTGCGAGCCCTGAAACTGGTATTGAAACAAAATGGTCGTCACCCTCTTCGATGGCAAACCGACAAAGGTACCGAATTTCTAAACCAAGCTTTCCAAAAAGAATATCAGAAACGTGACATTCATTTTTTACCACTGAGAATCCCGAAACAAAAGCCAGCATCGTGGAACGTTTTCAACGCACTTTGAAAGAATGCATGAGGAAATATTTTATGCATCAACACACTCTCAAGTACATCGACGTCTTGCCGCACCTCGTTCAATCGTACAACCAATCTTACCATATGAGCATTGGACGTGCCCCTCAAGACGTGACTCCTTGCACAGGCCCAGGGTGTGCTAATACAAACTTAACATTCTGTATAGCACCCAAGGGTGTGCCATTTGTCCGTATAAATCCTGTCCGTATAGCAGCCCAGGGATGTTTTTAATGATAACTCCCATTGTCCGTATAATACCCCCATTCACTACTCATATAAAGCTGAAGTTCACTTCCCATACTACTCATATAAAGCTTAAAAATATTAGAAAAAATCGTTCTATTGGCTCAAGCAATGAGAAGACACAAGGAGACATCGGTTTGGCGAGTGCTACACAGGATTAGTTGAAGTTGCAACTGAAGTAATGACGGATTGAGAAACGATTCTGAACACTTTGGTTACTATAATCAAGCTGGGGAGGTCTGGATTGCATACTATTGGATGTAGTCCTAAATTATGATCGGGTAACGTATCTAAATAAGAAAGAAGCGAAATAATTTGGTATAAGGTACACCTCAAAAAAATTTTTTTGCTGATAAGGCACATGACATGAACGTAAGTAATAATTCTGGGCCAATTCCTCTATCCTTGGGGATACCATTAGTCTGTTTTCCGTCTTGGTAGGATGGCGATATATGGTTGCTCATATGTCTAAAAAATATGGAGAACATCTTTCTCGAGCTTTGGTGAAGTGGAATTTGTAAGGTAATGGATGTAGTCCTAACGTATTGTTATTATTATCGATAACGTAGCTAAAAAAGAAATTGGAAACTTTTGTAAAATCTGAGAAAAAACAAAAGATAAAATCTCTTAATCAGATTGCAAGAAGTGTTCATGTAAACAATGCACTACAAGGATGTAGATATAACTATAGCGTGATGAACAATTACAAGGATATGGCTCAGTTGCCGTACTCTGGGTGCGGTTTCAAATCCTACCATCGGACCAGACTGCATCAGCTACCGTTTTGTGTCTTGTACATGACACTTTAATCCTGTTGTCTGAGCATTAAATAAAGCACAAAAACAAAGATCTAAAAAGATTACAGTGGTCTTAAAGATTACAGTAGTCACTGTTTATATTAATTACCATGCCGAGAATTAATTCCAATGTAAGTTATATTGACAACAAAATGTTGGCCCCTCATAAAGTTAAAAATTTTTGTTTGAAAATTTTATTAGTTACATTTCAAATTTAAAACTTTTTAAAAACTTTATTATTAAATAAGCACTGTACAAATAGTAATGTTCTGACAAACCATTAAACCACAAGAACATGTACACATATATTGTGACAGGACATTAAAGATATAAATTAAAAAGAACATTCTTTATAAATACATAAAGTTGAGCCACCATAACGAGTTAATAAAAGACAGAGATTATGTTGTTTTTGTATATATTTTTGTAAAGTGTTGCCATAATCGGCTTCAAGAGCTATTTTCATTGTCAACTCCCAGAAGTATTAACTCCAAGATTTTCTTGGATTCAATTCAGACTTTAAGTAACCTTTGGACTGGTTGCCCGTCAATCAAGCAAGCTTCATCCATCAGGAATTACCTTGATTAGTCATTACCACTGAGGCCTCATGTGAAAAGCATACAGTCTACTGTGTAATTCCAATACTCATTCTGATGTACAATACACAGCTAACTTGTTGAGGTTATTAGTAGTGGCATTTGTTTTACCATATATACACACATACACATATACACACACACATAATAACAAACATTTAGTATTGAATGATGAAAGTTCAAAAGGTAAGAATGCTAAAATGCTGTAAAAAGTACATGAAGATACAATCCTCAAAATATGTTACAATTTGTTTTATACAATCTGCATTCCCCTCAAAAAGTCTGACTCTGGTGGTACATCCTCATAGTTTCTTCCCTGCTTTCCATCAAACTACTTCTGTATTTCTAATCATTAGTCAAGACATTTGACAGGAATGTGTTATACCATCAGTGCACACTGGCAAGGTGTGCACTTTGGTTGAGGTTCACCTTTCAGGTGGCATACTTAAGTCAGTCACACATGTCCATTATGCTATCAGCACAGTACCACCTTATCTCTGTTACATGAGGAAGTCACTCTTCAATGGCATCTTTGAATTCTGATGCCTGTTTATGATGTTTTCATTACACAAATTTTGCCAAGTATGATTTACATAATTAGGTCTTCCATTTAGAAACAATCAACTCTATAGCAGCTTTCTTTGTTTACCTGCCCCAAGTGTAATCCAAACATAAAATACATCTATTCTTATTAAAAGTTAAATAAAAGCAAAAATACTTGTCCTCTAGCCCCAAGTGCAATACAAGCATAACCTAAAATCAATCGACTGAACTAATTGAGCAAAAACCCATTATTCTATCTGCATTACTTTTACTTACACCTCACTACTAAATAATCAGTTCCTTTCTGGCTCAAAGCATCAAGTTTGACAGAACCAAAGTTATATACAGAAACCCAAGAAATAGACAGACAAATGGATAGTTGAATTTACAATGTCATACACTCCACCTTTTTGGAAAAAGGAAGAAATAAAAGACAAAATGTGTATATTATAATTTTATTGCAGAATATAAAACATGTTTAACAATGAAAAAGACAAGTCACTGATAGCAAACTAATAATGACAACATCTTGAAACACAGGTATAGGTCTCCACTAAGAACACAAGATGATTCTGAAAACCTGGATGGATTGGACTATTCTGTAAAACAATATTTTCATGGGACAAAATCTGCAATTACAGCTCACAAACCTGCTCAAATACCTATTTTCTTTAATGAATATCACAGTCATAGAACAAAATAGCTGATGTACCCCTAATTCAAATATAATTAGGCCCTAGGCACAAATTATATAAGCACAAATTTAAATCTACTAACTAAGCTATGAACATATCCATCAGAAAATTAAAAAACTAGAACACTAAACCATGGTTCAAGGGTCTACCTAACAGAAAAATATCAATAATAGAACACTAAACCATAGTTCAAGGGTCTACCTAACAGAAAAATATCAATAATAGAACACTAAACTATGGTTCAAGGGTCTACCTAACAGAAAAATACCAATAATAGAACACTTAACCATGGTTCAAGAGTCTACCCAACAGAAAAATACCAAGAGGTTAAAAATATAGTTTCAGTGTTTGGTTTAGTGTTTTCTAAGTCAATGAATCCACAAAAGTAAATATTCCAACAAACATAGTAATTTCACAGCATAGAATTCCAAATGTAACAGCCTTCACAATTGCTAAAATAATCAATACCAAAGCAAATAATAAAGAAATACTAAACTATAATTTCCAAATTGTTAATCTAAAAAACTTTAATGTAAACAAGAAATACATCAACTGAAACTAAATTCACAATCATTCACAAGATGAACATTGAACACCATATATTTCATGGTGAAAAATCAGTTGTAGTTCAAAATTTTAAAGAAATAATTTAAAAAAATGATCTTATATACTGCAAAAAAAACCATTTACTCTTCTTCCTTTGACAAAATTATTCCAATCTAAAAAAATTAACCTTATTTAGCAAAAATGTAAACTTTCTAAACATCAGGAATGTAAAAAACTGAAATGTTTTCATATTTAATGTTATCTTTAAATTTACATTGGTGTTTGTATACATCTCAATTTCATTAAAGAAATAATACAAGAAAAAAGTTCCCATATTCAATTATTTCTTCAAAGATTTCTTTGAAATTATTTTATTTAAATTTTCAAAACACAAAAGATATAAACTGTTGTGTACTTCACAAGTGTTATTGCCATTAACATGCCATTCCAAATAAACATGAAACTTTTCATCCAAACTGATCTACAGCAAATATCTAAAGGGAAACACTTTGCATAAGGAGAATAAAATGCTTCAAGTTTAAATTTACATGAAGATATATAAAGACTGTGATTCTCCAAGATTATTTTGTTACAACATAGAGATAAATAAAGACTGATTCTTCTAGTCTATATAGTTACATGGAGATAAATAGACTGTGATTCTCCTAGTATATTTGGTTACAACTCGAGCAAAATTGGTCTCATGCATGCCTTCTCTCTCTCTCTCTCTTTCTCTCTCATATACTCACTCACTCAAATGATCTTCACATTCTATTACATGAGATAAGGTACCAAACTGTGCTCCATAAATAATGCCATTAGTGTTATTATTTAAAAGGACGTACTGAAAGTCAGACAAGTTTCATTTAGATCCCTAAGAGACACAATTTTCCACGGATGCACATCACATACAAGAGTACATTCTAAATAAGAACATCTGTTGGATGCCCTTAAGTTTGCTCTCTAACCCTTTAAATTAAGCTCTGAATTAGTCATATATCTGTCAATAATTAACTGACAAATACTTGGAATGTTACTGCAGGGGCTTCTTTGTTGATGTTTAAAAACCCAAATTCCAAATAATTGCATTAAAGTTTTCAAATGCAAGCATTTTTCATATTATGTTAAGAAATATAAAGCAACAATAATTCATTAGGATTTAACTGGAATTTGGAGTAGCAAGCATTTGCATCTGTTGTTGTCATTGTTGTAGGGATGAATGCCATTTTTCAGCACAAGATAGGGTATACATGGCAGCCAAAATAACTGGTGGAAGAAGAATCCTGGAAAACCCTAGAAAGAACCAACGAACTATGAGAAGCTACTGGCAGGCTTTCTCACATACCCATGTTAGCTGAATCTGAGACTCAAACTCACGCAGACAGAAGTGAGATGGTAGTGATCTGGAATGGTGAGCACTTTAGACCACTCGGACACTTAGGGCCCAGTTTGCATCTGAGATGTTTGATATTAAACACACTTGGCAAAAAAGATTTCAAAAAAAGAAAGAACAATATTACATGTACAACTTAAATTAGTTAAAGATATCTGAATTTGATTTCCTGTGTGATCGAAAATAATACCCAATGTAGCAATCAGCTCGACAATTAATTACTTATCAATTCTGAATCAGATTTCCTGTTTGACTCAAAATATTATCCAACACAGCAATCAGCAGGTGAAGCTCTACAACCAACTACCTATCAATCTAAATGTCTGCTGTGAGGGAGGGAAGGAGGAAATTAGCCTTCAACAGTACACCAAGAGATCACCCAATTGGTTCCTCACACTTAGTTTGACACAGGTATACAAGAAAACTTCACCTGCTTTGCCAATTGCAGTTAATGTGTATCATATGGTACAACACTTTCTAGCCAGACAAGTTGGTTTCTCTGCATTTAACTATAAAACTCGTCATCTAGCATAATCAGACAAACACCTAAAACATGGCTTTCAATAATCCAAAACCTGCTTTAATTTGTCACAAATGGGAACTACTTTTTTGCCAAAAATATACCCTTAAAAACTAATGATGTGTTTAGTATAAAGATAATTGTCAACATTATGTGCATTGATTTTCTGATCACCCAATATCTACTGTAAACTCATTTTCTTGCAAATGTAATTTTTTTTTTACTTAGGAGAAATACTGACAACACTGATGACCTGAAGGGATTACGTGGTACAAATTTACATATGATTATTGTCCATGGTTCTTAGTGCTATTGTAAACAGGCTGCTCTATAATTTTTATATTATTATTTTTCTACATTTTCATTCCTACAGTTGTCACCAGATAATTTATATTTACATATGAACATATATTTGATGAATTATTATGATAAATTCATTTAAAAGTTCTTTTTAACTTGTTTCAAATGTTACTATAAGGAAACAATGTCAAGAGAAACAATAAAACTAACATGAAAGGCAAGCTAATTTAATATTATCACAAATTTCAGTAACACCATACAGTTTCATTATTATTATTATTATTATTAGAAATACAAGCTATATTTGGTGAAAAAAAAATGGATGCTATGCCACAGACATGGAGACACTCAAAACAGTGATTCTCATCACTACTTTACTGGGGAATGGATCCAACAGTATTGTAAAGAATGACCAATTCTTGTTCGGTCTGTAAATCTGTGGCTTGCTTGTAAAATAAATGTCCCACAATTATGAATATATTAAATTGCTGAAATAAAAGGTAATACAAAGATATAGAGTATAACAACTTTAAAATTAAACATATGTGTAAAATGTTATAATATAACTGAAAAGGAATGATGCATTGACTCTACCATGACGATGTCATAATTTGTACATTTAATTACAAAAACATCTTCAACTCTGTAACATTTTACTAAAAGTACTGTATTCAAAATCAGGAATATATGAAAGGAGCAATAGCAAGATGATGTGTATTTTATCTTGATTACAGATGATATGTGTATACACAAGGTAGTCTGGACCACATGCACTTTCTTTGGAACACTGGCAAGGTTTATTACTTTTTAAAAATCTAAAAATGATGTTTGAAAATGAAAATATATTACAAGAAAATTGCCCATGACAGTAAAGCTGGCTTGCACAGCTTCATCAGAATGATGTAGTACTTCTTTACTTTTTATGATGGATCCCATCTATCAAATTAAATCCCTCCAGAACTTGTACCCAAGACACTCAACTTGATGCAAAATGTTAAAACAAATCACTGGAGCATGAAATATAGGTCACAGTAACTAAAGATTGATCAATGAATGAAATACCTCTCATAAAACATCTACATTCCAAAGTACATAACTTTTCAGGCAACAGTGTCAAATAGACTGAGTGCAACACAAACTGGTCAAAGGATTGTGAAAAATTAGTCAGTCCTAGTACAGCCTAAGGGCATAGTACTTTTTATGAAACATCTACACAGAATTTAACAGGACTGCAGACAATAGAGAAGGATTCAGAAATAAAAGGATAAGGGTTCAAATGCTACCATTACTTCATTTTGGCTTACCACTAAATAACCCACCTGTGTTGTTGGGCTGTAAGAAACCTAACCAAACTAGTTATTACTGAAGTGCACAACACTTCTTGTGACACACTTTTATCACATGTTATAGGATTCTTTCTGCAAATGACAAATAGTCTACCCTAGAGAAACTGAGCTTAATGCACAGGCATACACAAATCAAAGACCATAAAAATAGTACACTGGAATCATGAAAGAATGAGTGTGGATTTGAATCCTACCACTGAATCAGCTTGTGTAGGCTACAAGTCTTTGTGCATGGCATTTTATATTCCAATCACCTTGGCAATTAAAAACTTACTTATGAAGCTGTGCTGTAAACACCATTTATCAAAATCACTTGATTTGTGAAATAAAGGTCACATTAATTAAATCTAAATTGTATTGTGTAGTACTCCAGAAGACACATGTAAAACCAACTAATGTAAATGTACAAGTAATAATCTGAACAAAATACAACCCTTGCCCAAAGAAAACTGAGCTAAAACAAAGATTAACCCAAATGACTGATCTGCAAAATACATGTTACAATGACATTCTTTCACTGATCGCTCAAGACACAATCATGTACCAAGTTATTATACTTCGAAGAAAAAAGTGTCTAAGAAAATAAGCTAAATGCAAAGGCTAACTGAAATTAGTGAAGGCTAACTGAAATTAGTGAACAATCAAATATAGATCACCATGACCTTATTTCAGTGAAAGATTTACTAAACATGATGCATCAAGACATCAAAATATGTAATTCTACAAAAAAGAGTGTCTAAAAAAAATCCTCAATGCAAAATCCTAACCTAGGTGTTCATGCCAGACAGATGGCTGGAGAGACATTATCAATACACCAGAACTGCTTTGTAGTCCAACCAACAAAAACGAATGAACACAAAGTGTAATCTTATTTTCAAATGGACTATAACATGTGCTTAGAACTACTTAAATAAAAAATGTGGAGATGCAGAATTACAAATTTTTTTAAGTGACTGGGTGATGTGACCTAATCATACAAGGTAAAAATGATTTGTCACTTCTACCATTATAAAAAATGTGTGTGCTTTCCCCTGCTGCTTTCCATATAACTTAAAAAGCCAAAAAAATTGTACATTTACAATGAAAGAAATTGTTATGTTAAAACTTTAAAATTAAAATTAAAAGCCTCTCAAGTGACTTGCTTTGAATATATAAACTTAGTGAAAAATCTGCATTAACAGCAGGAACTTGACCTTATTTAAAGCACTGCTAGCCAACATTCTTCACTGATCTGTTCCTTTTTATATATGCCCAAAGGTGATCACATATCAATTTCAAACAACATGATTGGTTTTCTTGGTATCCTCTGTCTTACTGGATTCTGAGTGTGTACCATGATTTGGTTCTGCATACATGACTTCCTCAATTACATTCTCTTCCTCTTCATCAGATGTTGACAAGACACTGCTGCAAGAACTTTCCTCCCCACCAACCCAATAACTTGTTCTTCCTCGCTGAGTTGTCACTGCTAAGTCCAAGTTCGCATCATTTTCATCCACCTCGTTTACATGCCTCACCTGTGTTCTCACATCTTCCGGCAAACCTGTATTGGAAATTGCAAAATTATGCAAACTGGCTTTACTATTCGTTCTATAGTTAAAATGGCAATATGAAAAGCCTGGAAGAATTCTGATCTCTCTAAAGTAATCAAACATATAAATGAAAGGTTTTAAATAACTTAAGTTTTATAAACACAGCCGCCACCTTTAAGTTAAAATTCATAGTTTACTACTAAACACTTAAACTGAAAGTTTATACCTTGATATAAAACAGTCCAGAGTTTTTCACAATCTACAGTCTGGTACAGCAGATATTTTTTTTTACTCAAACTAGTGGGCACTGGGACATACCATATTTTATATAGAAGGCATGTGATAAGTGATGTCATTACAGAACTTCCTGTTCTTGTATACTGATTACAATTAATAAAAGGTACAGCATTACCTCTGTATACTCACATTACCTAACATATATGTTTGTTTTACATGAAATATATACGATACTATTGTATCTGTAGTAATTACAAATTTTACCAGCACCTGTGAATTCTGCAGCTTTAGCCAATTTTGATAATGCTAGGACTAATTATTTCTTTGCAAGGCTAAATGCTACATCTTTAAAATATTCAAGGTAAGCGCAAAATATCTGACAAATTATTTTGTATTGTGTTTGCAAAAGAATACATCCATAACTTACAGATTGATAACTCGGTATTATAATAATAAATATTCCTGTTACACCTGATCATTACCCACAACCACAACAATCTACTTTTCTTTGGATTCTCAATCTTTGATTCTCTTTCAGTTGGTCACACAAGCTGAGTTAGTAGAGCAATGGATTCATAATCCAAATGTCACATGTTTGATATCTCCCTAGACATGCCTGGGTTGTCTACTTCTATGTATCTTTGGGAAAGCCACTTGGTTCACATTTCCTTGGCATGATTTATATAATGATTTATACAATGATTAATACAATGATGAGCTAAATGTGCTACTGAAACTGTCTAAAAACTATATTACATTACTTTGCCTACATACAATTATATATTGGGTTACTTTGCCTACATACAAATGTATATTAAGTTACTTTGCCTACATACAACTGTTTATTAGATTACTTTGCCTACATACAACTGTATATAATGTTACTTTGCCTACATACAACTGTATATTAGATTACTTTGCCTACATACAACTGTATATTAGGTTACTTTGCCTACATACAACTGTATATTAGATTACTTTGCCTACATACAACTGTATATTAGGTTACTTTGCCTACATACAACTGTATATTAGATTACTTTACCTACATACAACTGTATATAAGGTTACTTTGCCTACATACAACTGTATATTAGGTTACTTTGCCTACATACAACTGTATATTAGGTTACTTTGCCTACATACAACTGTATATTAGGTTACTTTGCCTACATACAACTGTATATTAGGTTACTTTGCCTACATACAACTGTATATTAGATTACTTTGCCTACATACAACTGTATATTACGTTACTCTGCCTACATACAACATTAGGTTACTTTGATGTACATACATGCCTGATTTCTTCTGTATAATGATGGATATTGCAATAGTTAACTGATGTCATGCATTGCAAACAGGGATAACTCTAATGCTAATCCTGTATTGATGGGTACAATGGTGACGCTCAATTGTTTTTAATTCCATCTCAACTGCTGATGCAAAAAATTCAGTTTAAAAAATGAAAGTAAGTAACATAGCCAAGTCAAAGTGTAATAACAAGGTTTGTTCCCTAATTTCTACTTAATTTACCATTTTTAATTAATTTTATAACTCCAGGTGCTAACTCCATTTTCAAAATCTATGAATCTCAGATGAACTGATAAGTCTTAGAATTTTGTGAAAAAAGTGAACATTTTGAAAACTAAACATTTTAATTTATTTTACCTGTTATCATTGGCACATAGTTACCTGAGTGGTCAAAAGTTGACCCTTGTGTGGAGGGATTGGTTCGTGCATGTCTCAGTAATGGTGTTCGCTCTGATGCAGTATTAGTAGAATTTCCATTATCATCCTCACTGGAATCACCATCAGAATCGGCACTACTACGAGGGATAACCTTCCTCTTACAGACAGGGCAGCTCCTTTTGTTCTTTGTTAGCCAGGGGTCAACACAGGCACAATGATACACTAGAGCAAAAATAATTATTAATCACCATCAATATTATATTAGCTTTATTATACTGAAACTTGTTTTATCCAAGATGTTTGAAACAGACAAAAATTTGGGGCAGAAAGAGTTATTGGCAAGTTCCTCAAAGTTTATTGAAATTTACAAGAACTTGGAATACCCAGTATTTTCAGATACACTCATGGCCCTGCTTATATGGGATCAAAACCAAAAACAAAAGGATAGCACAACTATTGTTAAATAGTTTTGTTTGGGTTTTTTAATATATAAGCAAAATGCTATCAGCTACTCTTGACAAAATTAAACACAGAAAGTTTACAGAAATAAACAAGTCAAAATGGCAAAATATTTGTGAAGCCTTTTGCATTACATATAAATTAACTGGTTGTTTCATTGTGCATTGATTTGTCAAACAATTAGTGTGATAACATAATTTTATTAAACAAGTGTTATACTGAACCAGTCTTTTTTCTAGCTTATGCTGATGTACCCTCTTTACCGGACATGTAGGAACCTGAACACAAAACTTTATAGCTACTACTATGTCACAAATCCAGCCATCTTGGATTAAAAACTAGATGGCAATCAGGCAGAGTTTTCTCCCCTTGGTACAGAGATTAATACAAAATCCCATCAATCCCATCATGTAACTGTGGAAATCTGGGAGGGTACATGTGCATTATGATTAGTTAATTATTCATGAAAAAACATATTTTACTAGAAAAATTTGTTTCTCCATTAAATATTTACCCAATCATAATATTTAGCAGAATAGGTATAAATAGTCGAGACAGATGCATCCCCTTATGGATGCCATCTCCAGTCTCCTACAGCTTCTAAATAACTCTACTAGAGAAGGCTCCATCAGGGAACAGCTTCAAAAAGGGAAAATCCAAAGTTAGTTGTGAAGCCATGTCTCTGAAGCTGGCAAACAAACTGGAAAGGAGTCATGTTGCATCACACATATAGATCCTACCAGACTGCTTTGAGCCATTTTTCTCTTAGATGCAAACTGGAAATCCAATCTTCATCCCATGGCCTGGATGTTAAAAAACAGTTACAGTCAAATTCTATGCTTGTGGCACTAACCTTGTGAGCCAAAATATGCAACATGCATCTTCCTGTTTCAGAGATAAAAATAAAGCATGCACTCACTTGGTGCAATGGCTCTTTCATTTTTAAAATAACACTTTAAAAGTCACATTGGATCTTGAAGGTTGTCTTGAGCTGTTGTGTCTGGAGTAGATAGATTTCATTACAAAAAGTCTGGTTATCCATGGCCAAGTTCTTGGCAATGAAAAGGTACCATTATGATTGAAACGGACCAGTCTTGTCAGAACTGCATGTAATTTAGGTCCACTGATAAGGCATTATTTTATGTCACTAATGAAAATAAGGAAGCAGTATGAAAGGTGAGGAAATGATGCCCATGCAATTGGGAGTATCCATGCATGAAATTGATCCATCATGTTGGAAATGTAAGTAGATAGGTCCACCAAGTTTCAATAAAAAATTAAAAAGCCAACACAAAAAATGAATTGAATCACTGTTAATTAGATACTTACAAAGTAGGTGTGACAATATTCATTATGAGACGATTTTCCTGGTAGGAAAAGGCCAAGTGAAGTTTGATAAAATTAATAAAGTGTCATGCATACAACCATCAGCAGATGAGCTAATGAAGGCAATGAAGCCTCCATATATCATATCAATTTACTATACTATCTACAGGAAGACACCATGATGGTCTGTATGGGTGAATTCAGTGTACACGTCTGTCTGAATACAGAGGGAGTGCTAGCTAAACCATATGATATTTTACATAGAAATTAATGATAGCAAACAATCGAACAAAGCAATGAAATTTCCAGGTATTTTACATAAAAATTAGTGATAGCAAACAATCAAACAAAGCAATGAAATTTCCAGGTATAATATAATTTACAATACTACCTGTAGAAAGGATCAAGAGAGGCCTGTTCAGATTAAAACACTGAAGCTTGGTACCCAGATATTAAGAATGCAATGGTATTGAAAATTCACCTGTATGCAACTGGTCGTAATGGAATTGTACATAAGAGTTTTCTACTGACATTGAGATTTGCATGCATTGAAAAAAAAAATATTGACAGAACTTATGGAGAAGTCACACAAGCTACCTGTGCAAGTGCTATTAAATGTTCGAAGATGAAAAAGTGTTAGAGATTTGTAAAGGCAGAATCTTGTCTGCATAGGAAGAGACAAATGTTGGAAATATTGATGCAGTAAACATTTCTAAAAAGTGAAAAGAGTCATCAAACTTGCAATGGTAGATTTTCCAAAAGTTGATTCTAGTGTTTGTGAAGTCTCTCATGGTGAATGTGTGCTTCTTAGCACGAATAAAAGTAGTAGCTGGAATATTTATGTGATGCTCTACAGTTTTGTATTCAGCATAGGTTAGAACTTTACAGAAAAAGTATTCCCCCGGATTTCCTCACTAGTTATACTGGCTATTTAAAAAAGACTTTGTATATCTTAGGTATTGTTCAAAGAACCTTTAATTCCCTTTATTTTGGTATATGATTGATGAGTGTAATATGGGTTAAATAGTATACAGCTTGGCCTTACTCTTGATGTGCACCTTTCAAAAAAGTGCTAGCTCCACTTGCTCAATTTCAATTCCTGAGCTTCAGAGGTAAATTGTCAAAAAAGAGCTGATAATGTTTCTTACATTTTATGTATTTGGTAATTCATTCATTGCACTTTTAAAAGCTGGTAATGTCTAGTTTGGTAAAATTCATTTTCCCTATTTTAATAGCTACTAAGGATAGTGTACTTCAGACAACTTCAGGTTGATATTTGGAGCACAAGGGAGCAATTATTTTAGATAGCAATGTACTAAGATCATTTAAAATTTCCAAAAGTACAATATCCAAAGAAATTTCAGCCACATAATATGAAAGTAGCATAGAGGTATGCCAACATTCTCTCCACTGTGCATGATTAAAATGCAAACAACTTCCTTACAAACATCACTCTCTCAAAAGTATAGAATAACTGCCGAATGCCACCTGATAGTAGAATTTGATGCCAATCCCTGTTCCAAAGGGAGATCACTCTGCCTGACCACAACCTAGATTGGCATATAGCCTGGCTTCTTTTAGCTGAAAATGTTATCTGGAAGAGGGAATTTGCAAGGCAGTAGTAGTTTTCCTAAAGTATTATGAATGGGTAACATATTTAAAGAAGCAACTTAAAAAAATATAACTAAAAAGAATGAAGTCACTGCAGATAAAGGGATACCTCAGTCTCACCATGATTAAAAAGGTTAGATAAATATACTTGCAAATGAATTTAAAAGATCTCTGAAATTAATGTTACACTATTAAAAGTATATTGTTTAAACTTGGTGGGCAAAGACTGATAATTAAATAATACATTACAACCATGTTAAAAGATTACAAAAGAACTGAAAAAAGCAAATAAATGCATTCATGAAATATGAATGTCTCTTAACTGTGTATGAAATAATCTAAGCTCAAGTTAACCAAGTTGTATGGGATGGATATTCAGCTGAATGGCCAAAGGAAACAACCACCATCATGCTGGGGCATAAAAAAGCACAATAAATGAATTTGGATAATACCAAATATGCACATTTGAGGACATTCTATTATAAGTATTACAAAAGAAAATAAGACAATAAAAGCAATTCCTTACCATGGGAACAAGGAAGTAATCTGAGCTTGTCTCCTTCTTCATAATCATCCAGACATATTGCACATGCATCATACACATCACCTGCAAAATCATACATTCAACACAATTTACTTCTCACCAAAAATGTGTCTGCAATGTTTTTTTGTCAAATTCACTAGCATTACCAATCTTAAAATGTAATTATCTGATATCAAGCATCTGCCAACCAATGATTTCTTTACCATCGGTCATGCTACAACTTTAGACTTTTTAAAAGCATTCCTTTTAATTACATTTACTTACATGGCAGCATGTTTAACTTTTGATTTCACACTTAATCTATAACGAAAATGAATGCATTCATGAAATATGAATGTCTCTTAACTGTGTATGAAATAATCTATAATAGCTAATAATAGCTAATGAAAATTCTATCTTTCATTTTACTGCCATTAAACTTTCACAGTTAAACAGAATTTACTTTTTCATAATGGGACCAAATTTTACAGTAGGCTGCCTTTATATAGCTCACCTTTATAGTTAACTTATTCACATCAGTTTGTGAAAATATATAGTGAAACTGTCAAGGCAAAAGATTAATACTGGTATCATTTCTTTTATCTTAGATCAAAAAAAAAATATATATATATATATAATAATATAATATATATAATATTATATATATATAATAATCCCTTTCTCAACATAAAATGGACATGTCTTTGATACAACCAGCATTCTCTCTTGGATCTCTCCCTACCCTTGGCGACTATACTCTAATACATAAGGGGAGTTAATCTGTGCGGTCAGCGTGGATTACTGGGTTTGCCAATATAACTTGGATGCCAGTGAGATCCCAACCCAAAGGAACTGAAATGGTTCTCTGAATAATGCATTGAACTCATTGACTAGAAGGTGTAAATTCCCACATCTAAGACTGGATCATCATTAATTTGCAAGGAGCTCACTCATAACATGACCAGCATGGATCCTAATCCTGGGTCTCAATCATAATCAAACTCAACTGATGATACAGATTTGCATGCCAAATCTGACCTTAGGATGTAAGCCTATATACCTGATCTGATCAGAAAGGTGTCTTTATCAGTTTTAAGAAGCTCTACAGAAACTTTAAAATAAAAAACTGATGTAAATATTAACCCATGTAATGATGTGATCACTTGTATAAGCAATGTGACATTTAAATAGCAGGCCTTGAGATTTAAAATTGGCACAATGCATATTCATGCATGTCATTTTTAAAAAAAAAATAATAGAATTGTACAATACTTCAATTTAGTTAGGAAACTTTTTGTAGATTGGATGAAATGCCTTATTTACAAAGGAAGTGATACATGAACTGTTATGTAATTTTCAGTCTCTGTCTAATCCCTGTTTTGTTCAATGTTAATTTCTCAGTGTTTATTAATCCATAAAATTTTTATTTATTAAATGATTTTGACAATTACATCCAGTTAAAATCATCAAAGAGATAAACTTAACAGCTGTGTGAAGCCCAATGGTTGAGCTCATTTCCTGTAAATGTTGGCATTTATAGATAATGAACTTTAGTGATACACATACAATAGCAAATACATCATTCAGTACTGAAAACCTGACACTGGGAAACAGACATAAGTAGTGATAATTGGATTATATACCTTATGAATTAAATATTAGTTTTGGACATTCATTAAAATAAAATGTGGCCACTTGTGAGGTGGGATATTTTACAATTTTTTATGTTCACCATTGGTTATGTTATAGGGCAGGATGTTCTTAAGAGTACTTTTTAATACAAAGTCATTGGTACCATGGAATTCTGGCCTTAAAAAGTGGGCGGCAGCTGGTCAAGGGGGCCCATTCAATAGGACATACTAAAAGAAAATGATATTATGTCCATGACAAAGCATACAACACTTCCATCCCTAAATTGATCTATATATGTGATTACACAAGAATTTTGTATACCTTTTTAAGCTAACTTAGTTTTGATACATCAATACAGAGGCAGATTACAAGAAAGTTTTAATCCATTGCTCGAGTCTGATAGAAAAGCATGTGTGACCCTTTGATCAAAACAGGGTTAAAACTCTGAATAATTTTACAGAATTGGGGAACAAATAGTATCACTGATTTGATGGCATGGCAAATTGCATAGGATTAAATGTCAATAAATCACAATATTATAATCAGTTTAGCGACCTACTGTCAGTGCTATCAAAGAGTCTCTAATCACATGCATGCACCTGGACTTAGAAGAGCTCCAAATAACAAGTTACATTTTCAGGAATAAGTATGAGATATTGGCCTCAGTGTCAGACCATCAGTGAACCATGCCACTCCAAAATCAGACAAACTTAGGAAACCTGGAATAATCATGTGACAAACTGCACATAGCAGGGTTGTTACTGGACAATGGTCATTCAAAATTAATAATAAGTAATGACTGAGAGTTGGTGGAGTCTGACAATACACCAATTGGCAATGACTTTATTATCCCATAGTCACTTTTACACCACTGTTACTGTTTTCTGTGGCTACATTTGTAGTACAATACTATTTTGTTTGCCATCTACTTGCACTGTAGTTAATACATACCTTTCTTGAACTTCTTTGTTGGAATTTTCTTCAAATGATTTGCTGAAAGTCTTGATTTCTTCTTTTTCCTAAAATCTCTACACCATCTGAAAAGCTGCAAAATATATGTTCAAAATTAATATCAAAAGCTGATAGGTAATTTACACTAGAGACTAAAAGGCATTAAAAAGTCTTTGGTAATTTCAATTTTTGCAAACTGAACATATTAAAATTCCAGCTGAAATCGGTCCTATAACAACATATTTAACACAGATATCACAAGACAGGATGTGCACCTTGTATTCATGTCTTAATAAGGAAATTAAATGCATACCTACATATAACTAAATGCATACCTGTGTATACCAATATACATCCCTGTATATAACTATACGTATACCAGACATACCTGTAAGTGAATTCTGAAGAAAAAAATGGTAAGATTGATATTGAATTAGATACAAAAAGTTTAGAAATTAAAAATGATTTTTATATAGTATATGGTCTTGTAGCAAAAAGAACAAGAACTATATAGAGATCTACATTATGATTCAAAATAAAATACTCAATGGAATTGAGACTGGTTCAGAGACTGGGCAGTATATGATCCTTTCTCTATTTCCCATAACCTCTCCATTGAAAATGAGACTGATTGGTTACATGACTGCTGAAGTTAGGGTTGTTGGAGCAGTTCCTGAGTTACCTGTCTTTTCCTTCCTTGATTTAGCCCCCAAAAAGCAATGGTGATCCAAAAGATGTCATATGCAATGTCTGGGAATTATATGACTTATATATGACCTGCATCTCAAAACACTAACCCAAGTTAGCAGAGACAGTCAAAAACATTCACCATGAAATAATGTGCTGCTCTCTGGATGAATTTGACAATTCTATCCACAAACTCTAATATATGATTCTATCCACAAACTCTAATATATGATTCTATCCACAAACTCTAATATAAGATTCTATCCACAAACTCTAATATATGATTCTATCCACAAACTCTAATATAAGATTCTATCCACAAACTCTAATATATGATTCTATCCACAAACTCTAATATAAGATTCTATCCACAAACTCTTATATATGATTCTATCCACAAACTCTAATATAAGATTCTATCCACAAACTCTAATATATGATTCTATCCACAAACTCTAATAAAAGATTCTATCCACAAACTCTAATAAAAGATTCTATCCACAAACTCTAATAAAAGATTCTATCCACCAACTCTAATTTATGATTCTATCCACAAACTCTAATATAAGATTCTATCCACAAACTCTAATATAAGATTCTATCCACAAACTCTAATATATGATTCTATCCACAAACTCTAATAAAAGATTCTATCCACAAACTCTAATATAACATTCTATCCACAAACTCTAATATAAGATTCTATCCACAAACTCTAATATAAGATTGTATCCACAAACTCTAATATATGATTCTATCCACAAACTCTAATATATGATTCTATCCACAAACTCTAATATATGATTCTAACCACAAACTCTAATAAAAGATTCTATCCACAAACTCTAATATATGATTCTATCCACAAACTCTAATATAAGATTCTATCCACAAACTCTAATATATGATTCTATCCACAAACTCTAATATATGATTCTATCCACAAACTCTAATATATGATTCTATCCACAAACTCTAATATAAGATTCTATCCACAAACTCTAATATATGATTCTATCCACAAACTCTTAATATAAGATTCTATCCACAAACTCTAATATATGATTCTATCCACAAACTCTAATATAAGATTCTATCCACAAACTCTAATATATGATTCTATCCACAAACTCTAATATATGATTCTATCCACAAACTCTAATATAAGATTCTATCCACAAACTCTAATATATGATTCTATCCCCAAACTCTAATATATGATTCTATCCACAAACTCTAATATAAGATTCTATCCACAAACTCTAATATAAGATTCTATCCACAAACTCTAATATATGATTCTATCCACAAACTCTAATATAAGATTCTATCCACAAACTCTAATATAAGATTCTATCCACAAACTCTAATATAAGATTCTATCCACAAACTCTAATATATGATTCTATCCACAAACTCTAATATAAGATTCTATCCACAAACTCTAATATATGATTCTATCCACAAACTCTAATATATGATTCTATCCACAAACTCTAATATAAGATTCTATCCACAAACTCTAATATATGATTCTATCCACAAACTCTAATATAAGATTCTATCCACAAACTCTAATATATGATTCTATCCACAAACTCTAATAAAAGATTCTATCCACAAACTCTAATAAAAGATTCTATCCACAAACTCTAATAAAAGATTCTATCCACAAACTCTAATATATGATTCTATCCACAAACTCTAATATAAGATTCTATCCACAAACTCTAATATAAGATTCTATCCACAAACTCTAATATATGATTCTATCCACAAACTCTAATAAAAGATTCTATCCACAAACTCTAATATATGATTCTATCCACAAACTCTAATATAAGATTCTATCCACAAACTCTAATATAAGATTCTATCCACAAACTCTAATATAAGATTCTATCCACAAACTCTAATATATGATTCTGTCCACAAACTCTAATATATGATTCTATCCACAAACTCTAATATATGATTCTATCCACAATCTCTAATAAAAGATTCTATCCACAAACTCTAATATATGATTCTATCCACAAACTCTAATATAAGATTCTATCCACAAACTCTAATTTTTGTTTCTATCCACAACTCTTATATTTGATTACTATCCACAAACTCTAATATATGATATTCTAACCACAAACTCTAATATAAGATTCTATCCTCAAACTCTAATAAATGATTCCTAGCCACAAACTCTTAATATAAGATTCTATCCTCAATACTCTTATTATATGATTCTATCCATCAAACTCTACTATAAGATTCTATCCATAAACATCTAATATATGATCTATCCAACAACTCTATATATGATCTATCGACAAACTCTAATATAAGATTCTATCCACAAACTCTAATATATGATTCTATCCCCACAACTCTAATATATGATTCTATCCACATACTCTAATATAGGATTCTATCCACAAACTCTTAATATTAAGATTCTATCCACAACCTTCTAATATAAGAATCTATCCACAAACTCTAAAATCAGATTCTATCCACAAACACTAATATAAGATTTCTATCCACAAACTCTAATATATGATTCTATCCACAAACTCTAATATATGATTCTATCCACAATCTCTAATATATGATTCTATCCACAAACTCTAATATAAGATTCTATCCACAACACAAATATATGATTCTATCCACAAACTCTTAATATAGATCTATCCACAACTCTATTAAATTCTATCCACTAACTCTAATATATGATTCTATCCACAAACTCTAAAATAGATTCTATCCACAAACTCTAATATATGATTCTATCCACAAACTCTAATATATGATTCTATCCACAAACTCTAATATATGATTCTATCCACAAACTCTAATATATGATTCTATCCACAAACTCTAATATATGATGTTATCCACAAACTCTAATATATGATTCTATCCACAAACCTCTAATATATGATTCTATCCACAAACTCTAATATAAGATTCTATCCACATACTCTAATATATGATTCTATCCACAAACTCTAATATAGATTCTATCCACAAACTCTAATATAAGATTCTATCCAATATATGATTCTATCCACAAACTCTAATATAAGATTCTATCCACAAACTCTAATATATGATTCTATCCACAAACTCTAATATATGATTCTATCCACAAACTCTAATATATGATTCTATCCACAAACTCTAATATAAGATTCTATCCACAAACTCTAATATATGATTCTATCCACAAACTCTAATATATGATTCTATCCACAAACTCTAATATCAGATTCTATCCACAAACTCTAATATAAGATTCTATCCACAAACTCTAATATATGATTCTATCCACAAACTCTAATATATGATTCTATCCACAAACTCTAATATAAGATTCTATCCACAAACTCTAATATATGATTCTATCCACAAACTCTAATATATGATTCTATCCACAACCTAATAGATCTATCCACAAACTCTAATATAAGATTCTATCCACAAACTCTAATATAAGATCTATCCACAAACTCTAATATAAGATTCTATCACAAACTCCTAATATAGATTCTATCCACAAACTCTAATATAGATTTCTATCCACAAACTCTAATATATGATTCTATCCACAAACTCTCTATCCACAAACTCTAATATATGATTCTATCCACAAACTCTAATATATGATTCTATCCACAAACTCTAATATAAGATTCTATCCACAAACTCTAATATATGATTCTATCCACAAACTCTAATATATGATTCTATCCACAAACTCTAATATATGATTCTATCCACAAACTCTAATATAAGATTCTATCCACAAACTCTAATATATGATTCTATCCACAAACTCTAATATATGATTCTATCCACAAACTCTAATATATGATTCTATCCACAAACTCTAATATAAGATTCTATCCACAAACTCTAATATAAGATTCTATCCACAAACTCTAATATATGATTCTATCCACAAACTCTAATATATGATTCTATCCACAAACTCTAATATAAGATTCTATCCACAAACTCTAATATATGATTCTATCCACAAACTCTAATATAAGATTCTATCCACAAACTCTAATATAAGATTCTATCAACAAACTCTAATATATGATTCTATCCACAAACTCTAATATATGATTCTATCCACAAACTCTAATATATGATTCTATCCACAAACTCTAATATATGATTCTATCCACAAACTCTAATATATGATTCTATCCACAAACTCTAATATATGATTCTATCCACAAACTCTAATATATGATTCTATCCACAAACTCTAATATAAGATTCTATCCACAAACTCTAATATATGATTCTATCCACAAACTCTAATATAAGATTCTATCCACAAACTCTAATATATGATTCTATCCACAAACTCTAATATATGATTCTATCCACAAACTCTAATATATGATTCTATCCACAAACTCTAATATATGATTCTATCCACAAACTCTAATATAAGATTCTATCCACAAACTCTAATATATGATTCTATCCACAAACTCTAATATATGATTCTATCCACAAACTCTAATATATGATTCTATCCACAAACTCTAATATAAGATTCTATCCACAAACTCTAATATATGATTCTATCCACAAACTCTAATATAAGATTCTATCCACAAACTCTAATATAAGATTCTATCCACAAACTCTAATATAAGATTCTATCCACAAACTCTAATATAAGATTCTATCCACAAACTCTAATATATGATTCTATCCACAAACTCTAATATATGATTCTATCCACAAACTCTAATATATGATTCTATCCACAAACTCTAATATAAGATTCTATCCACAAACTCTAATATATGATTCTATCCACAAACTCTAATATAAGATTCTATCCACAAACTCTAATATATGATTCTATCCACAAACTCTAATATATGATTCTATCCACAAACTCTAATATATGATTCTATCCACAAACTCTAATATATGATTCTATCCACAAACTCTAATATAAGATTCTATCCACAAACTCTAATATAAGATTCTATCCACAAACTCTAATATAAGATTCTATCCACAAACTCTAATATATGATTCTATCCACAAACTCTAATATATGATTCTATCCACAAACTCTAATATATGATTCTATCCACAAACTCTAATATAAGATTCTATCCACAAACTCTAATATATGATTCTATCCACAAACTCTAATATATGATTCTATCCACAAACTCTAATATATGATTCTATCCACAAACTCTAATATAAGATTCTATCCACAAACTCTAATATATGATTCTATCCACAAACTCTAATATAAGATTCTATCCACAAACTCTAATATAAGATTCTATCCACAAACTCTAATATAAGATTCTATCCACAAACTCTAATATATGATTCTATCCACAAACTCTAATATATGATTCTATCCACAAACTCTAATATAAGATTCTATCCACAAACTCTAATATATGATTCTATCCACAAACTCTAATATATGATTCTATCCACAAACTCTAATATAAGATTCTATCCACAAACTCTAATATATGATTCTATCCACAAACTCTAATATATGATTCTATCCACAAACTCTAATATAAGATTCTATCCACAAACTCTAATATAAGATTCTATCCACAAACTCTAATATAAGATTCTATCCACAAACTCTAATATATGATTCTATCCACAAACTCTAATATATGATTCTATCCACAAACTCTAATATATGATTCTATCCACAAACTCTAATATAAGATTCTATCCACAAACTCTAATATAAGATTCTATCCACAAACTCTAATATATGATTCTATCCACAAACTCTAATATATGATTCTATCCACAAACTCTAATATATGATTCTATCCACAAACTCTAATATAAGATTCTATCCACAAACTCTAATATAAGATTCTATCCACAAACTCTAATATATGATTCTATCCACAAACTCTAATATAAGATTCTATCCACAAACTCTAATATATGATTCTATCCACAAACTCTAATATATGATTCTATCCACAAACTCTAATATAAGATTCTATCCACAAACTCTAATATATGATTCTATCCACAAACTCTAATATAAGATTCTATCCACAAACTCTAATATATGATTCTATCCACAAACTCTAATATAAGATTCTATCCACAAACTCTAATATAAGATTCTATCCACAAACTCTAATATCAGATTCTATCCACAACCTCTAATATATGATTCTATCCACAAACTCTAATATCAGATTCTATCCACAAACTCTAATATATGATTCTATCCACAAACTCTAATATATGATTCTATCCACAAACTCTAATATATGATTCTATCCACAAACTCTAATATATGATTCTATCCACAAACTCTAATATAAGATTCTATCCACAAACTCTAATATAAGATTCTATCCACAAACTCTAATATCAGATTCTATCCACAAACTCTAATATAAGATTCTATCCACAAACTCTAATATATGATTCTATCCACAAACTCTAATATAAGATTCTATCCACAAACTCTAATATAAGATTCTATCCACAAACTCTAATAAAAGATTCTATCCACAAACTCTAATAAAAGATTCTATCCACAAACTCTAATATATGATTCTATCCACAAACTCTAATATATGATTCTATCCACAAACTCTAATATAAGATTCTATCCACAAACTCTAATATAAGATTCTATCCACAAACTCTAATATAAGATTCTATCCACAAACTCTAATATAAGATTCTATCCACAAACTCTAATATATGATTCTATCCACAAACTCTAATATATGATTCTATCCACAAACTCTAATAAAAGATTCTATCCACAAACTCTAATATATGATTCTATCCACAAACTCTAATATATGATTCTATCCACAAACTCTAATATAAGATTCTATCCACAAACTCCTAATAATAAGATTCTATCACAAACTCTAATATATGATTCTATCCTAAAACTCTAATATAATATTATATAAACAAACTATAATATAATATTCTATCCACAAACTCTAATATATGATTCTATCCACAAACTCTAATATATGATTCTATCCACAAACTCTAATATATGATTCTATCCACAAACTCTAATATATGATTCTATCCACAAACTCTAATATATGATTCTATCCACAAACTCTAATAAAAGATTCTATCCACAAACTCTAATAAAAGATTCTATCCACCAACTCTAAATAATAGATTCCCTATCCACCAAACTCTAATATATGATTCTATCCACAAACTCTAATATAAGATTCTATCCACAAACTCTAATATAAGATTCTATCCACAAACTCTAATATATGATTCTATCCACAAACTCTAATATATGATTCTATCCACAAACTCTAATAAAAGATTCTATCCACAAACTCTAATAAAAGATTCTATCCACAAACTCTAATAAAAGATTCTATCCACCAACTCTAATTTATGATTCTATCCACAAACTCTAATATAAGATTCTATCCACAAACTCTAATATATGATTCTATCCACAAACTCTAATATAAGATTCTATCCACAAACTCTATTATCTGTTTATATCCACAAACTCTAATATATGATTCTATCCACAACAACTCTAATATAAGATTCTATCCACAAACCTAATATAAGATTCTATCCCAAACTCTAATATATGATTCTATCCCACAAACTCTAAAAAAAAATATCCTCTAACTCTAATAATGATTCTATCCCACAAACTCTAATATAAGATTCTATCCACAAACTCTAATATAAGATTCTATCCACAAACTCTAATATATGATTCTATCCACAAACTCTAATATAAGATTCTATCCACAAACTCTAATATAAGATTCTATCCACAAACTCTAATATATGATTCTATCCACAAACTCTAATATATGATTCTATCCACCAACTCTAATTTATGATTCTATCCACAAACTCTAATATAAGATTCTATCCACAAACTCTAATATAAGATTCTATCCACAAACTCTAATATAAGATTCTATCCACAAACTCTAATATATGATTCTATCCACAAACTCTAATATATGATTCTATCCACAAACACTAATATATGATTCTATCCACAAACTCTAATAAAAGATTCTATCCACAAACTCTAATATATGATTCTATCAACAAACTCTAATATAAGATTCTATCCACAAACTCTAATATATGATTCTATCCACAAACTCTAATATATGATTCTATCCACAAACTCTAATATATGATTCTATCCACAAACTCTAATATAAGATTCTATCCACAAACTCTAATATATGATTCTATCCACAAACTCTAAGATTCTATCCACAAACTCTAATATAAGATTCTATCCACAAACTCTAATATAAGATTCTATCCACAAACTCTAATATATGATTCTATCCACAAACTCTAATATATGATTCTATCCACAAACTCTAATATAAGATTCTATCCACAAACTCTAATATATGATTCTATCCACAAACTCTAATATATGATTTTATCCACAAACTCTAATATATGATTCTATCCACAAACTCTAATATAAGATTCTATCCACAAACTCTAATATAAGATTCTATCCACAAACTCTAATATATGATTCTATCCACAAACTCTAATATAAGATTCTATCAACAAACTCTAATATATGATTCTATCCACAAACTCTAATATATGATTCTATCCACAAACTCTAATATAAGATTCTATCCACAAACTCTAATATAAGATTCTATCCACAAACTCTAATATAAGATTCTATCCACAAACTCTAATATATGATTCTATCCACAAACTCTAATATATGATTCTATCCACAAACTCTAATATATGATTCTATCCACAAACTCTAATATAAGATTCTATCCACAAACTCTAATATAAGATTCTATCCACAAACTCTAATATATGATTCTATCCACAAACTCTAATATATGATTCTATCCACAAACTCTAATATAAGATTCTATCCACAAACTCTAATATAAGATTCTATCCACAAACTCTAATAAAAGATTCTATCCACAAACTCTAATATATGATCATTACCTGATTTTTTTTCCCTAAGGAGGCCAAATCAACCATCAAATATACATTTATGATGTGATGAGCAAGCTTCAATGTGCAGTAAAGCACATATTTATAAAATTTACAGAAAATAGATACAATCATTTTTACAAACACTAAATTTTTATCTATGGTCAGTGCCCAATCTGAGTGGCATCAGTGTGTTTTGTATAAGTGAGATTTAAAAACTTATGGGTAATTGGTTTCTCTGAACTGGACTACATTTATAACATCAACAAGGTTACTGGAAAATGCCTACAAGTTCCCACCCACCCACCCCATTACTGATTTCAAGAAATAAATTGTTTAAAAAAAGAGGACTCGGTAAATAATTTTTACAGCCTTGTCATCCGGAAAAATAAATTAATAAATTAATTAATTATTATTGCAGGCTTACATGTTAATGTGATTAGGGAATGTAATCAAAGGAGAAAGGTGAACAGGAAACCAGACTTTCATTTTTATAGCCCCACCATTTCAGTTCTTTGTTACTGAGTTTCCAAACAGATCAACTGGTCCCTCTGAAAAGGTGTCACTAAAAATAACTCTGGGCTAAAAGAGGCATATATTTCAAAAGTGGTCAGATTTGAAGTTCAATTCAATAAAAATTAAATTCTCTAACAAGCTACAATAAAACTAGTAAAATAATGGAATGTGCATACATACCACGAAACACAGCATTACAACAAAGCAGGTCCCAATTACAACAGCAAAGGGCCACAGAAGAGGGGGTATGTATGGTTGATAATATTCCTTGTCATCAATTATTATCTCATATCTGTAGATAAAAAAAGTTCAAGTTAAAAACAGGGTTGGGTATAAAATAGCACTAAGCTGCATTATCGCTTCAGTGTAATTGTTACTGATTTACTGATTGTCTTGAAATGCAGGGTATGACCTTGAAATGCAAGGTATGACCTTTTACCTGTATGGGTACATTCACCACAGTTTCATAGTCCTATCATTAAGCAATAGTGAAAGACAAAGAACAGGATGTTGCTCTGTATAAAATGCAAAACCTGCCAAAGCAAAAATACTATCTGCATAATGGTTTGCTCAGTAGACATCTAATGATAAGGGATTGAAAGAGTTGGTCTCTGGGGTGACAGCTAAGAACAAATTTTAGGGGGTGACCAGAAACCGCTCCTGACATTTGCTTCGGCCGAATAGTGAAGTATCCGGAAACATCCGGATTTGCCAGTTTTCTATAGCGAAAAAAAATCCAGATCCGGATTTCTGCTTAGTGAATCCTGGGCCTGACTCGTAATTTGTGAACAATACAAACTGACAATACAAATTTGAATTTTACCAGCAGTCCAGCATTTAGGAATGCAAAACATAATTAATTTCAAATTTAGCCAACAAATCGGTGCATTATTTTTTAATCAATAGGTGGCGGCATGGTGCAAATATTTTTTCATCGACAGATAGTGATTGAGCGATGTCTTGCAGCGTTTTATACAGTCACCAATCTGTCGAATTCTAGGAATAGTTGAAATTTAAATTAATAAAAGTCAATTTTTAAACAGAAATTACACCTTCTGGGCTCTTGCTGGCCTTGCACTAAAATATGGTAGACTAACTGAGGCTTGCAAGCAGTGATGGTTGCATGTAATCAGTGACATCCGGATTTGGATCCGGTAAATATGGTCCCAACTATCCAGATCCTGTATAAGGTGGCAAAATACACATCTGGTCAACCCCTAATAAATTTTACTGCAGATTCTATTTTATGATAACAATTTGATAACAAGTTTCAACAACTAGATCTAGTTCTACTCCAACATTTGCTTTTGGTATTTTCATCCCAAACCTCCATCACTTGACTGATCCTGGGGTTGTAACCTAAAATCTGCTACCTACAAATGCACACACATCACAAATGCACAAAGATGGATAAAGTTATATATAACCACTTTATCCTGCACATGCCTGAAACAAGGATTAAACTTAGTACTGCCAAATTGCAGACCCAGTGCAAAACTACTGTGCTATCTAGGTCTTTGTGCACAAATACCAACAATGTGTTCAGTTATTTCCACTGCTCAACATGTCTAATCCTCCTGCTTTATATCATGTTTTGCCTGAACCCAACCCCTACCACACTCAGGCCATGACAGAGGGTTTTTAGTAGCAACTGGTGTCCATAACTGCCAGCTGTTTAAATGCATAATGCAGAGAGAGAGAGAGAAAGAGAGAGAGAGAGAGAGAGAGAGAGAGAGAGTGTGTGTGTGTGAGTGTATTTGTGTGTGTGTGCATGCATGCCTGTGTGTGTGCAAATGTCACTCAAATGTACAGTAATAATTCTAACTCATGTAAAAAAAAATTAAAAATTTCACTTTATAGTATTTATGCAATAGATTCCTTCAATACTGTTTCAAAAAAGAGAATAAAGGTACATTACCTATTCCTTTTTTTAACTATTAACTTTACAGTGTTATAATCATTCAGTATATCTGCATACCACACTGCTTGATACTGCATGTTTAAAGTAAGCATAGAGTGTTAGGAAGTACTTTTTATTACAAATAAACAATGGATGCTTATGTATCAGAAGCCTGCACTCAGATTTGACTATGGATGAACTAAACAGGCTAAAGTTGATGATGTGGATAATTCATTAAGTCACTCAGGAAACTTCCAACTAAGCAATTAACTGAACATGATATCTCTGGTGTCCCGTTAGGACATTACAACAACAAAAATGAAACCAGCTGTATTGAAAATGATAGATAATGTCAGCTATTTGACACAAATTCTAATTCAGAAATTGACACAAACTGCCCAAATATGGTAATCATTAAGTCACTCAGGAAACTTCCAACTAAGCAATTAACTGAACATGATATCTCTGGTGTCCCGTTAGGACATTACAACAACAAAAATGAAACCAGCTGTATTGAAAATGATAGATAATGTCAGCTATTTGACACAAATTCTAATTCAGAAATTGATACAAACTGCCCAAATATGGTAATCATTAAGTCACTCAGGAAACTTCCAACTAAGCAATTAACTGAACATGATATCTCTGGTGTCCCGTTAGGACATTACAACAACAAAAATGAAACCAGCTGTATTGAAAATGATAGATAATGTCAGCTATTTGACACAAATTCTAATTCAGAAATTGATACAAACTGCCCAAATATGGTAATCATATTTCCACAGATTCAGTCTTACAATCTAGACATTTCCAACAAAAAATCACATTCCAAATGAGAACTTCCTGGATTCCAAATTGGAATGAACTTTATTTAATCCTGCATGCTCTTCAGAATTTCAATTAACAAACGCTCATATTTTTATTAACTATAAATCACAGACTAGAAATAGATCTAGGAAAGATAATGGATAGTCATTTATTGGTTACCTTTCTACAAAAACTCGTTTTTTAGCTTGGCGCTCAGCATTAAGAGGTCAGTGTTAGGACTGATTGGCCTGGTGCCAGGATAATGTGACTGGGTGGGGCATTATGCCACATGTCTGAGGCATGATGCCCCAGTGCTGGAAACATCACTATAAACTGTCACACTGCAGACATTGTAGCAATATGACTGAAAATTTTTTAAAGCTACATTAAAAATCTAGCTCACAATCACACAGAAACAGAACCAGGTTGCATCTTTAGTATGATAGTATGACACAGCCATGTTGTTTGACTCCACAGACATTGCATGCAGTTCACTCATCCTGCAAGGCAATGCTATCAGAAAGCAGGTCTTGTATGAAAACTGCTTCAGTGAGATGGAAAACTTTGATGAGTCAAACCATATCAAGACCCAGGAAAGGTTCCATTTTGAGAACAATGGGAGCAAGTGTTGTTAGGATATGTCAAAAATGGACAAGCTAGAAAGGTCTTTGTTGCCACTAATATCTCTTCCAAGATGTCTGAACATGTCTGAGATCATGAAATGATATCTCCAACTGTGACAGTGGATAGCTTTTTTTCTTCAAAGAGAAAAAGAAAAAAGTTAGTTGTGGATGAAGGCTGAGAATGGTGTGACATCATGATGAATCAATGAAAACACCACTTCCAGTAATATGCCTTCAAAGTGGAGTGATGTTTAGCTGTTGTTATCCTCTCCACAACACAAATCTCCTTTTCACAATGAGCATCCTGACAAGAGTCAGGCATGAAGGAAAGGGGGGATTCTCTGGGCATGGATGGAATATGAAGTTGTGGGAGTGGGGTAAAACTTAATTTTAGGTATGCAATACTTTTTCAAAGCTATTTCTTAGCTTTCTTTTTTTTGCCAAAAACCCTAAAGTCAGTTTAAATAAATGAATATATCCCCCTTTAGAATGAAGAACTGTCAGTACGACACAATATATTCATGCAACGTGCTTGGTCCTTGGTCAGGTTATGTGCAAAATGAGCAAAGATATTTTATAAATTTTCAGAGATGGCTATTACACAACGACATCAGAGCAGAGTTGGAGGAGGGCATTTGACAATAGCTAGGCATAAGTACAATTAAAATTAGCATTATCCTCAAACATTTAAAAACTACATTTTAATAGCAACTATATCTTACCTATGTCTATTGTTTGGCTGAATTTGTCAGTAAGAGGGTGGGCTGATGCTCCATCAAACTGATCTAAATGAAAGAAATGGGATGTACTCGCTGTCGTTGGACAGGTTTATGTTTTGGAATGTTGGTGTTTCTCAGGGCCACATTGTGCCACAATGATGGGAAACCGAGATAAAATACCTTCCCACAATGCTTCATTCATGATGTCATCCAAGTAGCAGTGATTAAGATAGACCCAGGAGGTAGCAACAGCTCAAATCTCATTGGCTATAATTTTAAAAAATGAAATGTCTCAATCAGTAAGAGACTGGTACACATTTTTAATTACTGTGACAATCCATTGTGAGATTGTGGCAGGTGGTATGTCTAAGGAGCCTTTGCAAGGGAGGAAAAGAAACTTCCTACCCATTCTTTGCTTTGGATTCCTTACAATAGAAATGGTATGCCCTCACAATCAACAAAGAAGGGAAACCTAATCATAATTCCTTGCCAGTGTTGAAAAATAATGTGTGAATCTCACTTCATGTTTACACAGACATGATGGCGAGTAGAAATAAAGTCTTCAGTGTGAGGTCCTGAAGGAAGCCTCACTCACAATGGTTCATATCGGGTTGTGATTATTGCCCATAATACACAAACAAGATCCCATCTTGGTTTTTAAGATAGCATGAGACAGGTCTCTGCAGTTAAATTACTTAATGAGATCAGCAAGGTGTGAACCTGAACCAACCGCCTTGCCATGAGATAATTAAATTGTATTGGAAATGGCAGCTCTATTGCCTTTAACAGCGGATACTGAGCATCTTTAAATTTGTTCTCAAGAGAAAAAAAATCCTGCAACATAAGTTACAGAGGGACAGCTTCTTTCCTGATACACCAATCACAGAAGATTCTCCACCTCATTTCAAAGATCTTTCATCTCATCCAGCTAACACATCCATGCAAAGTCAGTGATGGGTCTTCGGTTCTTTACCATGGCTCTTTTCACCGGTTTTCACCCGAGTTCAATGTTGTCCCAAAATTCGCGAAATTCACACATTTTGGAACCTGTAACTTCAGTTTGGTGCAACATCGAAAAGTCAATAATGGCTTGATGAATATAAAAATATCTCAGGAGTAAAACAAGCCATAGAATATGGTCATTGACTTTATGGACAGAAACAGCAGAAGGAAATCAAGGGTCATGGATTGAATGAAGTATTTGGAAGTTACTGACCTTGTCTCTTATATTGCATGATAGACAGTGTCCTATGTCAGAACGGGTCATGAGGGTAATCTGAGATATTTTTGTTACTCTTTATGATTGTCTTCCTTCAGATTATTGTTTTTTTTCCCAGCATCAAACTTGCGTTGAGCACCTTTACTCAATCACATTCCGTTTAAACTTTCAAAGACCTTACCAGTGGTCGATTCCTCTGGTGGTATCTGCATAGCTGCTTTTCTCTCTGGACTCTTTTTGTTGCCAAGCTTTCATGCAGGTTTACTGATTCTATTTTAAAGTTCAAGCAACCCGCAACAAAACTGGGTCTTTGTTTGTTTTTGCGAATTCTGTACACCAGTTATACCACATAACGTTCTTTTCTTCATCATAATTCAGCTATTCGCGGTCTTCTTTTGTCCATGTCTTCTGAAATGTTCGATTACACTTTACCCCATCATAAGATTATTCCTCTCTTTTATGTCATTTTCATTCAATGTTTGCTTTTTTCCGGCAGCTGAACATGTTCTATAAAACACTACATATTGCCTGTCTTATAAGGTGTGAATTTATGTCTCATTTTGAAATACAAGATGTTACAGTATAGCTGAATTATTTAAAATAAGAAAATGAATGTCAGTGTCCTTTATATAAGAAAGTCGGAGCAAGAAACACAATTTCAAAACGTGCCTTTGCCCCCCCTTTTAAATGGCCTTTCTGATAAAGACTTCAGTGGTTGTTCTGCAGGATCAAAGCAGTGGCTATTGTAAACACTGTTACAAAATATTAGCATCAGAAGATAATGTTAGTTTCTGCTTAGAAAAGGTGCGTTCACATCAAACGAACCCATCTGACTCGGCGTGTTCTATATAACAGCTCCAATTACGGTCTCATTATTAATAGCGAAAATTTGGTAATTTTTCCTAATTATTCAGACCTCAGTGTACTGTTGAAATTAATAATAAGAGGTAACATTTTCAAATCTTAGATGCCCATGCTCAGAGATTTTAATTCCCAACAAATGTACAGCATTCTGCTTGATATCTCCATGTGTATTCAATTATTTGTTCGTTCTTGTAAGGAACAAAATATAAAATCTATTCTTATCATCATATAAAAAGTACACGTAGTTGTATGGAAAGGATGTGCCAATAAAATTATCGTAATAAATTGATCTAATTTCGATAATTATTTCGATACAAGTGTAAAATATATAGTTTCCCGTTAGTGACTATTGGAGTGTTTGGATAGCGAGCAACCCCTCCCCCCTAAAAAACACTTAATCAAACAAACATGCAAACTTTAACTTCGTTGAATAGCTTTTGTGATTTTTTTTTTGTGTGGTATACCATTTTGTAGTTTATTACTGTGGTCGAGTGAATAAAGTGTGATACCACATCATTTTTCATTTGATTCGTTATCAGATTATTTAGGATAAATTACCAAACTTCCCTTGTTAATGACGGTACCATAGTTGGCGCTGTTAAGCGAAATGCAAAAATCGGATGACTCTGTTACAGAAACGCACCTTTCTAGGGCAGATATTGACTTCATCTTCTCATGCTAATATTTTATAACTGTGTTGACAGTTGTTACTGTTTTGATTCTACAGGACATCTGCTGAAGTCAAGTCTTTATTTGGGAATGGCATAAACAAACACCGACCGTTGATAACCAAAACTTAGTAGCCCATCGGACTATTTACATTATGAAAGTTGCTGATCCAACAGGAAATCTATTAGCCTCAGGCTAGCGGACTACCGCAAATTTTGAGTCCTGTTGCACTTAATTGATATCTCAAATGAAAGAGATAAGAATACAAATAACAGCCTACAACAAACATACAAATTGTTCAAATAAGTGAACTCGCGTTTATGTGATGACCTAAGAAAGTGTGTAATAAACCAAAATTTAAATACAATTATACCAGATACTGCTACCAATCAACACCACATGGGCAATAACCAGTAAAAATTAATTAAATACAAGGAAGTTTACTGGGAAAAATGCAAATGTTGTATATGCCAGGTGTATCAACCTTTTGACTTACTAAGCCACTGAAAATAAATGATAGAGGTTCAAAAGTGCTTACAAATTGCAATGGATTTTTAGAAGACACTGTTCACAAACTGCAATGGATTTTTAGAAGACACTGTTCACAAACTGCAATGGATTCTTAGAAGACACTGTTCACAAACTGCAATGGATTCTTAGAAGACACTGTTCACAAACTGCAATGGATTCTTAGAAGACACGGTTCACAAACTGCAATGGATTCTTAGAAGACACTGTTCACTGTTGTGTTAAAGTTTGAACTAATATATATCCAGGATATGGGTGACCATCCAGCGAGAACAATGGAAGAGAGTTGCTTCACTTCATCTACATGACATATAGAAAGAAAGATATTTTTTTCATCTTTCTGGGAAGGCTGGATTTGGAGTAACAGAGAGTAATTTCCTATATTTTAATGTCATTGAGTAATCTATTTCAAAGTGAAACTTACCGCTCATTCATTTCATATTTTTCAGACCTGCAGTCATAACAGAAATGTTTTCTCAGCATGATTCCATCTGACCATCCCACCATTACTGAGGGAATGTTTATGCCATTGTCATCTGTAAAAGACCACAAAGGAAGTTTTATAAGATACCGAAAAATCAAAATGATCAATATCATGCATACTTTATTTATTTAGTCAATTTTATATTATGTTTGAAGTTATAAAAACATGCCCATGCTTAAAATCAGACTTAATAGAAAATGTGATTGGTCAGTGCTTGCATCTGCCAATAAGACATCAGATTATGGAAATGAGTACATTTTACTTTGATATATACTTAAACAAAGCTTCAAGTAATCTCTCACAGAAAATTGTCTGAATGCAAACTGAACAACAATGAAGCCTTTTTATACAAGACTTTAGAGAAGAACTTATGGATGACTGCTTGTTGCGTAACATTAACTTCTTTAAAAATTAATATTTTGACATAGCTAATAATTCAAGATCAGTCAATATTGTATAGGTTTGTGAACATTTTACTTTGTTACCCATATCCAAATAGATTCCAAAATAATAGTTAATACATAGAAATGTTGTTGCATAATGTAACGTCTTTAAAAATTAATATTTTAACATAGCTAATGATTTAAGATCAGTCAATATTGTATAGGTTTGTGAACATTTTACTTTGTTAGTCAAATTGATTTCAAAGTAATGGTTAGTTAATACAGAGAAATGTATATATGGCACATAAAATAACAGCTGAATAAATTTATAACAAAATCTGTGCACAGACTGAAGATCATAGACTCCTCTTATAAAACAAGTAAAGAAAATCATATCAAAGTGAGCATATTTTTTCTCTATATGACACAATTTTTTAATTCATGTTTACTTTCTGTCATAACAAGCCAACAGAGTCAATTTATGGCATGTTGTAAATTGCTAAAGATTTCAAAGGTTTTGTATACTTGTTAACTTTGTAATTTTCATGGCATTTTATGTCCAATCTCTCTCAAGAGTTCACAAGTCCTTTACTTACACCATCGTTAAAGTTGACATCATTTCCACAGTGTAATAATGGAAGCATATTATTAAGATTTAGGTTTATCGGCATGGTGTCATGGATATGTCCATACTATTTTAAGCTTTACATCATGTGTTGATTTTACACAAGTAAAGTAGCTTAACAAAAAACAAAAAAAATCTTAAAATTCATCAGAATGAATTCTACAAATGTCACACCATCTGCAATGAAAGATGTTATATAAAATATGGAGTTGATACTTGCTTCCTTGCATAGTGATTATGTCATCATCTCCCTCAAAGTTGTAAACAATAGCAGCAATATACCACTGCTGTACATTCAGAATCTGAAACGAAGAAATGCAATGCAAATATGAGCATACACTATCAAAAGAATTGCTTACCCCCACCCATATGAATCAACTGTTCCCTCCCATCACTGTTGTAGACAATAACAGCAGCATATCCTGCCATCTGGGCATGGAAAACCTGAAAAAAGGCAAGAGAAATGTCTACTGTATCTAGTAAGGACTGTTAAAGAGAACTGATCTAATTATCCTCCAGATATCTAAATTTTTTGCATGTGGATATTTGGATGAAAACTGCTGTTTCATTGAAAAGGCAGTCAGTTTAATCATTCAGGTTAATGAAAGCTATTCTGTGGGAATTATTCAATCATGCTGAATAAGAAAACATCTGCAGCAGAATAAAAATGTTCCACTCATTTTGGAAAATGAAACAATCCATCTGATTCCATTGTCTTTATTTAAGTTCAGTACTGACTTCCTTTGAAGAAAGGTTCTTGTTTTTTATTGAAGATTGTAGTCCGTTTTCTTTGATGAAGGGTGCATATGTTATTGAAGTCACCGCTAAATTAATAGCTAAAGGACTGCTTTGGAAAACCAAACAAATGCATGTTTCTTATTGTGGCAGCAACAACAAAAAATTGTATTATATGATTCACTTATTTTTTTTCTCATTTGCTTAGTACATTTTCATAACAATATAAAGTTTTCTTTGAAATTTCAGCTCATATTTTATCTGAGTTAGTTTTTTAAAAATGAATTGACCATTGCATTGTCCATTGTAGTTAATGTTCCTCCATTGAATAGACAAGTGAGA
Organism: Potamilus streckersoni; assembly: GCA_016746295.1. Taxonomy (NCBI): domain Eukaryota; kingdom Metazoa; phylum Mollusca; class Bivalvia; order Unionida; family Unionidae; genus Potamilus; species Potamilus streckersoni. The sequence continues at coordinate 757,386 of JAEAOA010002321.1, forward strand.
GCTTGTTTCCTGTTTCCTGTTTCATTGGGAGGGGTGGTGGTAGGTTTTTTTTAAAAAAATCATTTATGGTAGCAGAGTGATGCCACCTTACATGCATGCACTCTGGTCTGATGACAGGGATTACTATTGAAAATGTGAATGTTCTGAAGGATTTAATTCTGAGTGAAAAAAAGAGGAATTTTACTTACCCTCCACATACAAATGTCAGTCTATGTAAATATATTAATTACTAGCGAGCGGCCAAAAATTAGACGAAAGATAGATTAAGAAATAGTGTCTCGTCCAGTTGATCTCCTTTACTAGAAAATGTAAATTTGAAGAAAGCATATATCACAAAACATACAGTACTCATGCTAGATGACAATATAAGCAGATTATGAAATAATAATGCACTGTTAAGACGGTTTGTCAATATGAACAAAGAATTTGTTTATGTGATGTGATAATGATTTTTAACGTAGCTTTAACAATTTTTCAGTCATATCGCTATGATGTCTGCAGTGTTGAACTTTATAGTGATGTCTAGCACTGAGGCATCATGCCACAGACATGTAGCATGATGTCCCACCTATTCACATTATCCTGGCACCAGGCCGACCAGTCCTAACACTAACCTGATGTTAGTATCATTTTTGTAAGTCTTTGGTATGACTCGACTGGGGATCGAACCCATGACCTCCCGCATCTGAGGTGGATGCTCTAACAACTAGGCCGCTGGAGCGGTTTAAATTTGTTTATGTAACAATAGATAAATTGCAGTACATTTTATATCAACTTTACAGCTTCCTTTAATGGGGCCTCTGAATTTCTTTACTCCAAACCAATAGTTGTATATGCAATTTAAACAGCCAACAATGTCACAATTTTTAAAAAAATCACTAGAAGGTATGTACTGCCACCAATAAAGAAAACAAAAATCACAATTTGCAACCAGAGGTCTCGCTAGGATTTTAAAATTTGGAGTCCAAGACTCCTAATATGGTAAAAATAGGAGTCCTACCAGCAGAAGTTGCAGTCCCTACTAAGCCAGACGTCACATACTTTCTTACACTCGGCTACTGTCACATCCGAACTATCAGTTCTAGCAACTTTAGCACAGTTCTTAATCACATTGAAATCCTCATTTTTCCATTTAACCCAAAATACTTGTATAAATTTGCAAACAGCATTTTGTCCAAGTCTCTTGATTTCAAGTTCGAAGGCAATATTTATACGGCAATGGAAATGAAATCAATAATAGTGATCACGCTGGGCTTTGCTATTGTTACAAATTTTGCAATTTTGTTTTACATATTGGTGACAAAATATACTATCTGGCAATATTTTTGATGACAACATTTTTGGCTAATAAAAGCAGTATATACAGTCTTGGAGAAATTCAAAGACACCATGACAGGAAACTGTAAACTTGGATATAAAAATGCACTGGAATCAATTCTTACATAAACAAATCCTTATTTCATCTTGACAAACCACCCTAATAGCGCATTGTTATATCCTAACTGCTTATGCTGATACCTGGCCTTGATACTGTATGCTGTAATATAATGAAAATAGCCATACAACTGACTAGCAACAATCGACCACCTCTGAAGGCGGAAATGTGAAATGACTAGTCAACCACACACAATTTAAAAAACAAAAATTAAAAAACTCAGAAAATATAGTTTTGCTGCAAATTCAATGAAAGATGATTACCTTTGAAGCACTGATATATACTAAGGAATTTTTTAAAAAATGGTCTCAATGTTCTACAATTATTTGATGTTGCCACACCAATAACAAAAGGGTGTTTGTTTGGTTGTTCAAAGGGAGCCTTTAGCAGCACCTTCAATGACACATGCACCTTCATAAAATCAAGCCGGTGACCTTTCATCAAAGATGTCAGCAACAAATTAAATAAAAGCAATGCTACAGTTTTCAGTGATTAAAACATATTTATTCTGCCAAAAGTAAACGTGCGTATGGAAGACTCCCGTGTCTGCAACTTTATGCGTCCCAAATCAAAAGTTTGCGTCCAAATATGCATAATTAAGCGTTTCTGAGATCACTGTGCATCATTGGCAAAAGCCCTATTTCCTGTAAACATTGGCTTTCATAGAAAAAAATATAATATTAATTTTAGTGTACATGTACATTAGCCAACACTTCTTTCAGTAATGGAAACCTGACATATGAAGACAGGTGTCAATGATAGAGATCATCTGATTACTTATTTTACGATATGAATAAATTATTGGTTCTGGATACATTTAAAATAAAAAGAGGCATCTTGTGAGGGGAACATTTTACATTTTTGTATCAATAGGCTGGCTGCTGGTCGCATTGGAGGGGTGAACATTTTTGAGGGGTACTTTTGAACACAAGGTGCCAAGGGATTCTGGCTGCAAGAAGCAGATGGTGGGAGATGGGGCATTCAAGAGTAATTACTTTAAAAATATGCTTTCTCCTTTGAATGTGTTTCCCAATCACATTATGTTAGAAGAATAAGTAATAGGAGGAGGGGATGTTGAGCATCCAGCCTTTACTTCAGGTAATCTTCTGAGGTAAAAATTTTAGGTTGACTCTGCCAACATTTTTTATAATGTCTTAGATCAAAACATTTGAAAGTGAGGCAGAAATGGTCCTAATCTAATGAGCTGTAATCCTCATGAGGCAACTCTGATCTTGAGAGATCTCAGAGTATACCAAGCATATAAGCTATCCATGAAGCAAGGGCTTTCAGGATGATGCCTTGTTTTCCGACCTTGACTGGCGGGAGGAAATGACATTTGCACATCACTTCTTATGTCTTTCAAGTAGTGTTTGAGGGTACAGATGTGAGGCTACTCTGATTTGGTGATAAGTCATAGTACACCAAGCACATGACCCAATAAAGCCAGGAATAAAGAGTGTGAAGGGTGATATCCTGTGTTGTCACAGAGATTGCTCGAAACTTCAGGGCAGTAAGCTACATGAAAAAAAAGACATTGCTCGTGCCACAATTTGTCTGTGTCTCAAGTAGTGCTTGAGAATGCAGACAGGATCTTACATTAACTTCCTTTTTAGACTTGTCTATGGAAAATGGAGCATGACTGACAACTTGTCCATTACCTGAAGATAGAAACTGAATCTTGTCAACTAGTCCTGGTTGTGTAAGAAGGGCTACCAAACAATCCAAACTGTCAATGACCCTACATGTGAAAGCTAAAGCTATCAGATTGAATGTCTTGTATGATAGGAACTTTCCAAATCATCAACAAGAGGTTCAAACTTGCTCGAGTTGAGCCAGGTTAGAACCCAAGACAAATTCCATTTTGTAAATAATGTTATGGGGTTTGGTTGCTGGAGATCAAATTGTCTAACATGTTTATCATGCCCAATATCACATCAGCATGATGTTAGAATGCATCAGTCATCCCTGATTGTATGAACAGAATCTTACATGGCTGCTGTTCTCGACCTGGCTATGGAAAAAAGCAAGCAGTGACACTGGTTGACTGCCAACAGATGGTAATCTGTTCTGGGCTACAAATCCCTATGGTACCTTGAGAACCACTGGACCCTCTGATGTGAACTGAAAAGAATTCTGGTGAACATAAAGGGGGATGCAGCCTTCGTATCCTGTATGCTAAAGCGATCTGTAAACATGGTCTGAATGATAGAGACTTTAGCAAGATGTAGACTACAAGTTCAAAGGGGTTCAAATCTAGCCATATTAAAATTCTCCAATTGGATCCTTTTGGAGACAAATAAGGATATTGGTCAAGGAGACCAATATTAGGTGTTCCAAACTGCCCTAGCTGACCAGGTCAATGGACTGCCAGCATGTCAGAAGTCAAAATTTTGCACATTTTGAATAATAAATATTATGCCATCACTATTTGCAAAATCAATAAATATATGCATCTGTCACAAAAACTACTTTTTATCATTTAATGCTTATATTATTGTGTTCTTTTATTTTCATATTTAAAAATATGTTTGAGATATGTAAAGGGCATAATTTGTATAGTAGCGGTTCATCCGGTTCATCCGAATGTCAAAATTTTACACACATTTATTGTAAGGCTTGAGATTATGTCTGGTAATTCCCATGTTACTATGTTTTGTACCAATGTAAAGCAGAAAGAATGACCTACATTTTGGTATCATTATTATGTAAAAGGAAGGGTTATCAAATTTTATGTGATGTAAACTTCAAGATGACAATTTTTCAGGTAAATCTCAATTTTAAAATACTAATTTGATATCATGTTAAAGCGTGTTCATTATACTTTATTTCTGTATAAACAGCAGAATTTTCCATGACGTCAGGTGAGATCACCATGCTTTTTAAAGTATGCTGGGAATAAACCATATGCTGGTCTAACACTTTAACAATTTTTCATTCATATCGCTATGATGTCTGCAGTGTGGCAGTTTATTGTGATGCCTAGCACTGAGGCATCATTCCTGCAAACATGTAGCATGACGTCCGACCCAGTCACATTATCCTGACACCAGACCAACAAGTCCTAACACTAACCTCATAATGCTGAGTGCCAAGCAAGGCAGCTGTTAGTAACATTTTTGTAAGTCTTTGGTATGACTCGACCAGGGATCGAACCCACAACCTCCTGCTTTTGAGGTAGGCGATCTAACCACAAGGCCACCGGAGCGGTTCCACCTAACTTATAGAAAATTCAAGACATGTCCTTCAATATTCCATCCATGGATTATTTATCACTAGCTTATAAGTAAAATGATTCATTTTTAATGTGTTATATTTATTTTTGTCATTATATCTGAATTTTGAGTACTTAAAGTCATTAATTTGAGATTTTATTCTACAGTGCAAGTAAACCTTTCTAGTCCAATTTACTTGGTTAAGTCATTTGTATTAATGCAAGAAATGGCCTCGGATGAAGCTTGGCATGTTATTTTACATATTTAAAGTAAATTTCTTGACATAATTATTTTCTTCTTGTATGTGACAGAGCAAGTAATAATTAAGAGACTGAAGTGGATAGTTATAAAATTGTGAGCTTTGACCTTTCTGTTTGTAAACACCAAAAGGAAAATGGGCTCTTTTATTACCCTTCTTTGTTTCTTTTAGCTTTTAATTTTGAGCAAGGTCCAAAAATTGGGATAAGTGTTTATTAACTATGAAAGGGCATTGTAAATCTAGCTAGCTATAGACTGGCATTTTATGTTAAAACTACAAAACATGACCCCAATTTCCAATTGTTATATATCTACATGGCATTTCTAATTTCTCCAGTCTGTAAATTTTCAGGTCAGCATCATTAAATGTAGCTAAAAGCATCTAATTTGTTTGAAATACTTCATGTGAAATGAATTAATGCAGCCTCATGCTGACCTGACAATTTACAGACTGGAGAAATTAGAAATGCCATGTAGATATATAACAATTTACAGGAAAAATCTGTGATGCTATGTGGAACAAGCTCTAGTTCTATTCTGTACATTTAATACATTGTGTATTATTGTTTTTTTAACCTTTTAACCAAATCTGAAGTCTTGATGTGTACCTGATTTTAGGAAAGCACTTTTCTGACCCAAGGAAAGGGACAGCGAATCAATCTTCCAGTGGTGACTTGAACCAACAAGCTCTCTGTCCAACTATCCTGTTTACATGAAACAGGAAAATGCAGTTGGGATTTTTATGATATTATATTTGCATGGGTGAATATTTTCTGGTGATTTTATCATTAAGTAGAAGTTGAGTACTGACGAGACAGCCACATGTAGTTTTCCATTTTCACTCCACAATTTTGTCCAATAATTTTGTTGAACACAGGAAATCAAAGAACAAGTAGTACTCAGATGGCTCAACCACAAAACAGGACCATTTTTAAAAATGAAAAACTATTTTGGGCTGAACAAATAATCTACACAAATTTATTTAAATCCTTTTCCTTCTTAATGTATTTTTTTTTGTTTTGTTGCATTCATCAGTTCAAGCACATCTGACTTACCTTTTTTCTACCTTACACACGAGTGGATTAAGAAACTCTATCCTGAGATATCCTATCCTCATACTATGACCAATATTACACTGGACAAGTGTTGGAAATATTCCACCCTGATCTGGCACTCATATAATTTTTATGCCCGATGAAAACCGAAACCAATTGTTTGAAATGGCCAGCCAGTGATGACATTGCTGAATTTAAGTCATGTTTTGTGTTTGATTGGAACTTTAATGTACAAACAGTTTCAAGCAATTGCTGAACTTGGAAAGTTGAAATATTGGACATATTGATCTGCAATACAGCAGAATAAAATCTCAAGCTAAAGCTTTGTTAAAACTGTTACTTTTCTGATTATTTTAAATAATGCAGTCCTTGATGACATTTACAATTGTATCTACTAATTGAATTGTGTATTATCTTCAAAACATTAGTTGTAGTTAAAGATTCTAATATTATGTCAATGGTTGTTGCTTCGTAACCTATCTTTGCTTTATCATAATTACATATTTGCTTTATTAGTTTGTATGCAGTAAGGCTGTAATATGTTCCATTTTGTGCAAAAACTGTCAAAATCAGTTACTAATTGATGAAGTTGCAAACTTTTGAAAATTGCTGTTCCTGCCATTTTTGCCTATTTTTAGAGGTTGCCTCTGCTTTAAAAATCTACTTTTACACTAATGTTGACCCTCTTTGTATATTGCATGAATTTTCCATATAATACTCTGCATTTTGGTACAATAATTATTAAAGTCTATTAACAAATAAAAAAGCTGAGACCTTTTGAAAATCATCGTTTTTGCATTTTTTTGATATTCATATGTTTGTCCTTTTTACCCCAATTTCTATGATCTGGTATTGCAAAAGTGTCATAAACATTGGCCAAAAAAAGAAAAGCTCAATTTCCGGCTTTTCTAGGAAGGCTGTCTTCTGTAGTTTTACTGTTTTAGAGTGAACCTAATTAAAACAAACAAAACTGGAGTCATGGTAAACTTCCATGCTCTGAAGTGACCTGTAAAATGTTTAATTGATATATGATTTAAAAAACACAAAACACATAAACCAAAGCAGAAACCAGTAATGTGTTGAAATTACTTGGTCACTAAAAGCACTGTCGTAACTAACAGATTGGTAAAGTGTCATATCAGAAACCTATGGCACTGTTAAAAACTTATGATGCATACTTGGTTAATATAATTCTATCTTTAAAACAGCATGAAATACAAATAAATTAAGCATAATTATCAAGCAGCACATCAGAATTTTGCTATCAAGAGCTCTGGATTGGACAGAAAGCGAATAAAGTCAATCGTACATTAACTTGTAATTGCCTTTTGTACTGTCAATGATAGCATGATGGTTCTATAAGACAAGACTGTCCTGACAAATGAAAAATCTCTCAAAATATTGGCATAAATTGTAAGTAGAGCATACAACCTGCAGCAGATCAATAAATCTGCATTATAAATGCAAAACAAAAATTGGATGAGTCCATAGGAACATAAAAAATAAGGGCTGGTTTGTATGAGGCTAAAGCATCTCCTGTGTATCAGGACACATCGAAGTTAAAGATTGACGAAACCCTGGTGGAAGCAAGGGGAGGTAATTGGCAAGAGTTATTGCCCTTAGTCTATCTAAAAATAGACAATAAGAATTTTCTTTCTTTTTTTTCTACCTTATCTTGTAATGAAGGTGAGAAACCTCAATTTGTAATGAAGCCTACCTTTTCTTGTAACCACCTTTTCTTGTAATGAAGGTTACCTTATATTTTGTGAGGGCCACCTTTTCTTATAATAAAGTCTATTTTTTTTTTATGAAGTCTACCTTTTCTTGTAATGAAGTCTACCTTTTACTTTATGAAGTATACCTTTCCTTGTAATAAAGTCTACCAAAAAAAATCACCTTTTCTTGTAATGAAGTCTACCTTTTCTTGCAATGTAAAACTATCTTGTAATGGAGAGACATCTTTGATTGTAATTACAGACACCTTTTCATGTAATGAAGACTATCTTTCTTGTAATGGAGAGAAATTTTTCATTGTAATTACAGATACCTTTTCATGTAATGTAAGACTATCTTTATTGTAATGGAGAGACATCTTTCATTGTAATTACAGACACCTTTTCATGTAATGAAGACTCTTTCTGGTAATGGAGAGACATTTTTCATTGTAATTATGGACATATTTTCATGTAATGTAAGACTACCTTTTCTCTGAATGTGCAGTTGTTCCGCTCAATCAGAGCAATCCAACTCTGGTTGGTCATGTTGCCTGGTGGGTGCTCAACTGGATGGCAACCATCTAGTGGTTTCACTGGCACTAAGTAACCCTAAAATGAAAAGTGGACAAGAGTGAAAAATTTATATTACCCTCTCTGCACAATGACCAAGAAAAATGCTTTAGCACACAACATAAGTCTATCAACCCAAACAATATGATTTATAAAATGAAAGTCTTTGTAAGACTATGTGACTCAGTGGCAATTTTTCAATCAAGTGAATTCATGATTGTGAGGACAGATGTAGGTGCATTTGGCTTGTATGAGATTATATATGTTATAAAATGGAACTAAGATCATCTAACTTTGGGACTCTATTCATAAATTCATAAATAATTTTCCTACGAAATATGTACAAATTCAATTAGTTCTGTTTGACTTCTTTTCAATGAATATTGCTTACATTTTAACAGAGATGTCCAAAGTTGTTTTATTTTTTGGTAATACAGTAAAACTTGTCCTTAGACCATTGTAATGAGATCACCTGTCTTGAGAGACCACTGATTTACAGATTATATACATTATGAACTGTCTCATTAGAAGTGAAAAATTCATGTTGATCCAACCATCTCTTCAAGAGGGGTAGTGATAAAATCGTCCAGATAATAACCATTATTATTTAGGACCAACAAGAGATCATAAAAATTTATTCGGTAAAAACCTTGGTCTACAGGAAAATCAGTTTAGAAGCTATAATACGATTTTCAAGATTGCTACCATGGGAACATTTTAATTCAAGACAAGATATCATACAAATTCTTTCATTAAAACATGTTGTTATTACTATCACTTCTGGAGAAGCAACTATAACAAACTGTCAATGTGGCTATCATAGCAAAGAAAATAAGTATTTTTCACTTAAGACCAACTGGATGTTATATAAAGTCTTTTGAGGTGCAGATCTTCATTTACAAATCAGTTGTTAGTGAAAACATCATGTCAATATTTTTATTCACTCCAGAGGAACAACTATTATAGGATTCTCAAGATGGTGGCTGTTACACCGATACTGGATGCCAGATCAGCACCATTGTTATTTAGAGCAAATTAACATCATAAAATGTGTTTTAGTGAAAATTCAATGTCAATATAACCATTTGGTCAAGAGTAGTGGTCATTAGGAAGAGTTGCATCATGGTGGTCACACTGAATGACAGAGGGATACCATTTTCATTTAGGATGAAACAGACGTCATAATAACTCTTCTTGTGGAAATCCCATGTAAATATGACCAATCCAATGTAAATATGACCATCCATTAAGGAGAAGTAGCAATATCAAGACTTTCAAGATGTCCCTGTTTTCAAACAGGTTTTCAGATCAGATTCATTTTATTTCGGTGAAAATCCAATGTCATTATAAACATTCATTCAGGGGGGAAGCAATAACAAGATTTTCAAGATGACCACTATGTTCGCATGTGACAGCCACATGCAGGTTCACCTTTCAAATTGGTTCTTAAACAAATACTATGCAATGAATGACATTTTTATCATTGTTATTATTAAATTATGTTAAATTCAGTTATGTGCCCAATTCAACAGTCATAAAAAGGCACATGTTGTTCTCTCCCAAACCTGTGTTCCAAACATGATCATTTTATCCATCTCACTCCAATTCACCTAATATATTGAGCCATTACAGACTCTTTAAAAAATAATTGATGATCTTAGTTTCTTTTGTACTCTATGATCTTTGTTTTGTATTCAATTACCTGAGTTTGTCTTGTGTTCCATAATCTTACTTGCTTAGAACTAACTCCATGACTTTGAGCTTGCTTTGTACTCCAAGTTCTTATTTTGCTTAGTTCTCCATGACTTTGAGCTTGTTTTGTACTCCAAGTTCTTATTTTGCTTAGTTCTCCATGACTTTGAGCTTGTTTTTTACTCCAAGTTCTTATTTTGCTTAGTTCTCCATGACTTTGAGCTTGTTTTGTACTCCAAGTTCTTATTTTGCTTTGTACTCTATGATCTTAGTTTCTTTTTGCACTCCATGACCTTAGTTTGCTTTATACTCCATGATCTTACATTTCCTTTGTACTCCATGATCTTATTTTTGTTTTATATGCCATGTTTTGTTGGTTGTTTTATACTATATGACTAAGTTTGTTTTGTACTTTACAATAGTTTCTTTTGTACTATATGATCTTAATTTGCTTTGTACTCCATGATCTTTGTTTTGTATTCAATTACCCGAGTTTGTCTTGTGTTCCATAATCTTATTTGCTTAGTTCTCCATGACTTTGAGCTTGTTTTGTACTCCAAGTTCTTATTTTGCTTAGTTCTCCATGACTTTGAGCTTGTTTTGTACTCCAAGTTCTTATTTTGCTTTGTACTCTATGATTTTAATTTCTTTTGTACTCCATGACCCTAGTTTGCTTTATACTCCATTATCTTACATTTCCTTTGTACTCCATGATCTTATTTTTGTTTTATATTCCATGTTTTGTTAGTTGTTTTATACTATATGACTAAGTTTGTTTTGTACTTTACAATAGTTTCTTTTGTACTCCATGATCTTTGTTTCATACTCCATGAGTTTCTAATTTGTTTTGTTCTCCATGATCTTAGTCTATTTTTACTCCATAATCTTAGTTTGCTTGTACTCCATGATCCAAGTTTGCTTGTACTCCATGATCTTAATCTGCTCTGTACACCATGATCTTTGCTTTGTACTCCATGATCTAAGTCTGTTTGTACTCCATGATTTAAGTCTCCTTGCACTCCATGATCTTAGTACTCCAAGTTCTTAGTCTGCTTGTACTCCATGATCTTTGTTTTGTACTGAGTTTTAATTTGTTTTGTGGTCCATGATCTTAATCTACTTGTACTCCATGATCCAAGTTTGCTTGTACACCATGATCAAAGTTTGCTTGTACTCAATGATTTAAGTCTATTTGTACTCCATGATCTAAGATTGCTTGTACTCCATGATATCAGTTTGCTTGTACTGCATGATCTAAGTTAGCTTGTACACAATGATTTAAGTCTCTTTGTTCTCCATGATATAAGTTTGCTTGTACTCCAAGATCTTAGTCTGCTTGTACTCCATGATCTTTGCTTTGTACTCCATGATCTTTGTTTTGTACTCTGAGTTTTTAGTTTGTTTTGTGGTCCATGATCTTAGTCTGCTTGTACTAAATGATCTTGGTCTTTGTGTACTCTGTGATCTAAGTCTGTTTATACTCCATGACCTAGTTTGCTTGCACTCCATGATCTTAGTTCGTTTGTACTCCATGATCTTAGTCTCTTTGTAATCCATGATCCAAGTCTGTTTGTACTCCATGATCTAAGTTTGCTTTGTACTCCATGATCTAAGTCTGTTTGTACAACATGATCTTAGTATGTTTATACTCCATGATCTAAGCTTGCTTTGTACTCCATGATCTTTGTTTGTACAATATGATCTTAGTCTGTTTATACTCCATAATCCAAGTTTGCTTTGTACTCCCATGATCTAAGCTTGCTTGTGCTCCATGATCTTAGTTTGCTCTCTACTCCATCATCTTCGTTTGCTTTGTATTCCATAATCTTAGTCTGCCTGTATTCTATGATCTTAGTCTGCTCTGTACTCCATGATCTTTGCTTTGTACTCCATGATCTTTGCTTTGTACTCCATAATCTTTGCTTTGTACTCCTTGGTCTTTGCTTTGTACTCATTGGTCTTTGTTTTGTGGTGCATGATCTTAGTACTTAGTACTTGGTACTCCATGATCTTAGTCTTCATGTACTCCATGATCTTAGTCTTCATGTACTCCATGATCTTAGTCTTCATGTACTCCATGATCTTAGTCTGTTTGTGCTCCATGATCTAAGTCAGCTTGTAATCTAAGTTTGCTTGTACTCCATGATCTCAGTCTGGACTACATGATCTTATTTTGTTTGTACTCCATGGTTGAGGTTTGCTTTGTACTCCATGATCTAAGTTTGCTTGTAGTCCATGATCTTAGTTTGCTTTGAACTCCATAATCTTAATCTGCTTGTACTCCATGATCTTAGTTTGCTTTGTACTCCATGATCTGTTTTGTGTTCCATGACAAGATGCTAACTTCACTACTAAGAGAAACTTACATGACTATGAAACAGAGAATTGACATTTTTTTGCTAACTTTCATAATCAGGCTTTGAAACAGCCTTTCAGACTTTAAAGAGTATTTGGATTAATCACTAGTTCAATTCATCAAGATCAAAAGTGAGAGGTCTGCCATGTATAGAGTGATGCATATGACATGCCATTGTTTATACAATGCCTTCCTCAAGAAGCAAGTTTAGTTTGCATAAACCAATTGGTCACTGTCTATAAGTTCCAGTGATTGATGTATAGACATGACAAACTTGCTGGGGGAAATTAGAATACTGATGCAATCAGGTGATCACTTTTTAAATGTGACCATGCAGACACATTTGCCTGTATTTCCAAAGGGTAATGATATTTTACTGATGCAAAACTTGAAGAAAGCCAAACTAAAAAGATCAAATCATCTGCCATAAGAAAGCCAAACTAACAATAAGACCAATTAGGTTATGCTGTTTTGAAAAACTTTACCATCAGTGAAAAAGAATAGTATTGGGCAATACATGGAATAATATCAATGTCTCAATGTTTTTATTCCCATTTACAATTAGAAACACTTAAATAAGCTGATTTACCCGTATGCCAACATGAGGTACGTTTGGTCCGAATTCTGCTTCAAGGTCATAGTAAACTGCTTTGGTTTGATTCTGTAAAATCTGAAATGGAAAGCATGAGACTACATCAGTTAAAAATGTAAATGACAATCAAATGAACATTATGAAAAATAACTTGTCCGTTCTCTGACATCACTTGTAAATATAAGCAGAAAGACCAGTTGGCCAATAATGTGGGTCAATAGAATGCTTTTTGTTTGACTGCATACATTTATGAAACTATTTCAAGGTTTCTCAACTTTATAATTTTCATCCATATTTTATGGCATATCAGCATCATCTAGACCAGGGGTCATGCTACCAGGTGAAGTGGGCGAAAAAGTTGCCTGAGAACAGTAAACTTCGCCTTCTTCTGTTAGGACAATGAAAATGACTTCGCCTTGATTTTTCAGACATGTTGTTTTGTTGTTTTGGGGCTTAACGCCATTTTTCAGCACACAATAGGCTATACATGGCGGCCAGTATTAATGGTGGAGGAAAAAATATGAAATCCAAGGAAAGAATCACCGACCCAAGAGAAGCTACTGGCAAGCTTTCTCACATATCCACATTCACCAAATCTTACTCTTGAACCCATGCAGACAGAGGTGAGATGACAGTGATCTGTAACATTTTGAACATAAAATGGCTGTAGATTACGACTATGATATGCCCATCTCGAAGTAGCCAGTAATCCAAGGTGAAATGCATCAATATATAAATATATAAATAGCAATTTGCTTTTAAAAAATGTGATTAGTGAACAGTGTTTTCTAATGTATTTCTTGTTTTTATAAATGCAGATTTTAACTGCCGTATTTGCATATTTTCTTGATAAAATCAGTTTGAAACCATAAATGAACTTGAAATGGCAGGCATCGCTGCATATACGATATACCACATCATTAAGCTGACTGTATTTGTAAATAATTGGGCAAATAGATTCAGGAAAATATATAATATCAAAACAAAGTTTAAATATTATGTGGTAGGAGATTTAGCCTGAATATTTAATAATGTAGGTAAAACACACATGACAATCTCTCTTGTGGAATTCAAAACAATGCTGCAAGGTCAAGGTTGTTTCCTGCCCTACTGCAATTAATTTTCATGAAATTTCAAAAGAGATATATAGTAGTGAAGTAAATACTATTTAATCTATTTATATTGATAATACCAGTAGGTAGACAAATAATTCAACCATAAATATATAGTCCTATTAATGAATTTGTTGTAACAAAGCAAGAAAGCTAATAGTTGTATTAAGAAAAACTATCTTTCTAAAAATAGACACACCTGATTGGTGAAATATGTGTTCTTAGATGTTTCGGTTTTGGGGGGAAAAGGGTCCAGTTTAGTTATTTATTTACTTTAGTGCTTCTGTGTCTTGTCTACGAATAGTTACAGTAATGTTTTATTGGGAACAAGGAAATCAGGACAAAGAGTATGTTTTGAAGTTGTTTAAGCATTTATTCCTATGTACATAAATAAGGGGTTGTTTCAAAAAATGCAAGAAAAATTTTTTAACTGCAATTTTACACAAAACTTGTACAAAATAAAATAAAATAATTAAGTGGTAGTTTATTAAGCATTTTTACCAGCTTGCAATTACAAGACTCTAATCTTCTTACTGATTTCAGTTAAAATTAATTAGTGTATAGCTTCTTCTGTGCCTTTTAAGTCATATGGCCAATTTGCCTGTATCTCAATCCAAACAAACATGTACTACAAATATGAATAGAATGGGTATGAATATAATATTTTTTATACATGTACAAATGGGTTGATAATAAACATATGACTTATTTTGAACATGAAAATAATGCATTGTTTAAAACTGTTAGAAGCATACTGAAAAATGGAGCACATAAATCAGATAATGCAGCTATATATATATATATATATATATATATATATATATATATATATATATATATATATATATATATATATATATATATACACACACACACACTACTGGACCAAAGAAGTAAATGCTTTTACTCTGGTGCACTAAAGACAGAAGGTAAAAGAATAAAAAATGACTGCAAAACCACCAAAAACAGCTCTCAGGACTTCATACAAAGAGAGACTCAGCAATGACCCTAACCTCATGGGTCCTAATCAATCAAATAAATGTGATCCAGCCCAAAATAGAAGCAGCAAGAACCACCGACCCACGAGAAGCTACGGGCAAGCTTTTTTCACATATCCACATTCGCTGAATCCTAGACTCGAACTCACGAAGACAGAGGTGAGATGGCAGTGATCCGTAACGTACAGCGCTTTAGACCACTCGGGGTCCCGATGTCAAGATATAAAAAAATGTTTAGGTAGACAAAATCCCTTTGTCCCAACTTGAACAAATCCTTTTCTGTCTTATCATTTATGTCAACAAGCTGCCTATTCCTACCCTTTCTTTGTTCAACAATTAGTCGATCTTACCACCAGTCTTTAATTTTACCACATTATCATTTATGTTGCCAAGCAGCCAGTTCCGACATGTACTTTTTTTTAACAAGTAGTTGATCCTGCTGGCAGGCTTTAATGTTGCGGTCAGATTTTAACAAAAAATACAACAAAAAAAGGCTTTTTTGTTTGGTCCTATAAAGTTGGCCTCTCGCGGTGACTTAAAAAAAAGCAATTAAATCTAATCTGATTCTTGCATTTTCAAAAAGAGATCGGTGATTAAAAGTTTTTTTGAGCTGTGAAAGTTTCCTTTTTTACTTTAATTTTATTTATGATCACTACCAACGGCAGTGTAAATGCTGATTAAATTTACAGCCTCTGGAAACTAAATATCTGGCTGTTAAGGGAAGTTGAGAGGGGCATCTCTCAAAGATCTCTGTGAAAAATTTTAAATGTACTGAGCTGACATTGGTACAATATTGTATCGTAAAAATCATTTTCTTTTAATACCTCATTAGCACGTATCAATGTATACAATATTATGCCTTCATTAATCATACCAGACACATATCTCTTTTTCGCTTTTATGTACTTTTCACGATGACTTCTGTAACTAAATACAAGTACTGTTTAAATCAACTTGTTGACAGGTTTTTATTTCCCCGTAAATAGCCCCATCCCCTTGGTAGCCTCAATATGATGGAAACAGACTGACCAAAATCTAGGCCAATTTAAATACAAGTAGATGTACTTGAAGCATGTAAATAACTGTGATTATGCCAACATTGAATATTGTAATGATTTTCAAATCAGGATGTGACCGATGCAATATTTTTTTGTGGATTTTATTACACAAAGGTAACCAAAATATAATTTGTCAATATACAAGTGTCTTTCACACTGGTTTCGTCTTCATGTACAGAGGCATAGTGGTCTAAAGTGCACAGGGTTACAAATCACTGCCATCTCACCTCTGTCTGTTCGAGTTTAAACACAGGAGTCTACAGTTTTATCAATAAAGCACAACAAAATTTCTGACAGGTAACCATCTTAACGGAATTGTCTGCAGTTTTATCAATGAAGCACGCTGAAATGTCTGACAACATGAAATCACCTTAACTGACATTTTGTCATGATTTAATAATAAAACTGCAGACTCCTGTGGTTTAACTTGTATATTTTTTTCTGACCCCCACAACACTGATCTTGATGTCCGCTTATATTGACAATTTTTCCTCAGGCCCGAGCTTGTTGATATAAGCGGGTAGCACTGTAAAATCAATAAGCAGATCAAAAGACGGTTTTAATATTAGACCATTTGACTGAATGAAATATATTACTATTAAAAAGTCCTATTTATCTTTTACCAACTGTTCAGATAATGATTTACTTACTACAGTAACATCTGCCACTGCCAATTTCAAAGCTAGCAGGTTCAGTACCACATACAGGTTAAGCACTGTTGTATGTTTTGGTATCATTGTATGTCTCCTTCGCCTCAAATCACCTTAACATTACTTCATACACCTGCAAAAGAAATAAGACACAATTAATGGAGATTGTTGAAGCTATACGAATAAGGAAATGGTGTAAAATGAATGGCACATCACATGCCCACCTGCATTTAATAGTCCTGTATGCTGTTACATGAACTATTTGTGCAGAAACCATTTTTATTCTTTCAGCCACAATAACCTCAGCTTTCTGAATCCAAACACTGAAACGCTTCTTCCTCACCCAAAGTGCAAGTTTATACAAAGTCTGTCCAGAACGGTGATGAAAATCTAACATTACTGTGTCAAAACTATGTCTATTCTGTAAGCCAATGACCTTGACCTTTGACCATAAAATCAACAGACTCTGACTTAGTCTAAGTGCAAGAAATCCACAAAGTTTGGTTCAGGCATGTGATAGAGAACTAATGTTACAGTCTGGAAACCATGTTGAACCTTTCAGCCGGTCACCGGTAGATGGCAGTCTTTTTAAAACTTGATCATATGAGTACAAATATATCCTCATTAAACATGTATCTCTTAGACTCTATACCAAAACCTGTCATGCCAAAAATTGTGGTCTCTCAGGACAGGTGATCTCTACTTTATCACCATTTATTACATAACACAGTTGATTTACGCATGAAAAATCATATCCTCCATGGTAGGTGGTCTTCTAGCAAATAAAATCTAGTCTTTCAAGTCAGGCTTTATGGCATTTCATTTCCATTTGAAAATTATGCATGTACATGAACAGTAAAAGTCCTGAGATGATAACCTTCATGGCAGGTGATCTGTTGAATGAACCTATTCCACGTGTCATTAGTAGGCATAAAGTTTTTAATTTTTCTCATTTTTATTTTAAAAATATACAGCACAAAAATAGTAGTTCCTATTCATCATCATTGTCATCTATCCTTTAATCCAGGAGGTCACTGGACACCACATTCTCTCCATCTTTCCCTGTTCTCTACTTACCTTTGGGAATCTCCTAATCCCATGCCAATCCACTCCTTAATGTTGTCTTCCTACTTCTTTTTCTGTCTGTCTCTTCTTCTGCACCCTCACACTGTGCCTTGCATGTTTGTTTTTGCCAGTCAACATGACCCTGGGACATGACCATACCACTTAAGTTTGCACTTTTTTGTGGTCAAAAGGTCTTCTTTGGATCCAATGGCTCATTGAATCCTGTTGTGAACTTCTTCGTTGATTACATGGTAAATGTATGAGATGCCCAAGATCTTGTGGTAGCATCTCATTTCAAAAGTTTGAAATCTTTTTTTTTTAGCTCTGATGTGAACGTCCATGTTTCACAAACATACAGAAAGACAGATATACAGATATATTGAGAGCATTAGTCTTATTTTGGAACCGACTCAACCTTGTTACTTCTGGTGTTGTCTGGGCAATCCTGCAAAGTAGTTCTAGTTCTAAGACCTCATCTGTGATAATTGATCTCAAGTACTTAAAGCTTGTGACTCTTTCCAGGTTCTGTCCATTGAACTTATTTCTGCATTCAGATTGGTGTTGTTTGTCATCAGTTTAGCTTTTTAAATGCTAATCTTCATACTGTATGCTATGGAGGTTGTGTCGAGGTGCTCAACCAAGTCAGCCAGTTCTTTTTTTCATCTCCTGCTAAACCATCAATAATATCTGCAAAACAAAGGTTGGTGATTGTTCAACCTCTGATGTGGTCATGCAAGGCATACTCCATGATCCTTTCCAGGAAAATGTCGAAGAGTGTATGTGACAGTATACATCTCTGTCTGACTCCAACAGATGTTCAAAACCAATCTCCCTAGCTGCCACTGATGAGGATTGCAGTGGTGGCTTTGTCACTGTCATAGAGGTGCTCAACAAAATGCACCAAGTCTGAACTGATGTTGTGCTTCTGCAAAGTTTCATAAAATGCTGCATGCCATAATATATCAAGGCCTTTATAAAATCTATATAGACATGGTATAGATTCTGCTGATGTTGAAGGTATTTCTCGCAAAAGAGTCAGAGATTGAAGATTTGTTTTGTGGTGCTCCTTATTTTTTGGAAACCTGCCTGCTCTTCAGCAATAATTTTCTCAGCTTGAGGCTTTAGTCTGTTGAGAATTATCTTCAGCATGACTTTTTTCAGGTGACTGATCAAACTGATGGTTTTGTAGTTTTGGCATAGAGGTAGGTTTTCTTTCTAGGGAAGAATGATGACCAAGGATTGAGTCCATGTTATGGGTCATTTTCCTGTCTGCCACACCTTGTTGTAGTTTTTAAAACTGGGGTAGGTATAAAAGATCAGAAAAATATATTCCTTCGAACCTTTTTCATCATCTTTATGGATGCTCAGATGAATACATCATTTTATAAACAATTTGAGGTCAATGTAATATTAATTACATTACTGTTTATATATATATATATATATATATATATATATATATATATATATATATATATATATATATATATATATATACATATATAACTAATTGCCACGTTTGTACACAAAAGTAAATTTCTAGTGTTTTAAATATTATGAAGATGCATCAATTTATTGATACAGTGTAAAATTTATCTATACAAAATAATTATTAAGTGAGTATGATAAGAAAATGTATTAATCTTCATGATGTATTGATACAATGTACCAGTAACTATGTTTTAGTTTTTATAACTTGAGTACTGAAAGTCTGAATGTAGAGTATATAATAAATACAGTTCCTTTTCTTCAATCAAAGATTCATTATTAGATAATAATTTATATAAGGAAAAGACTTTTAAGTTTCCTCATGAACAGTTATGTATATGCTTATTGACTTTCAACTCTTCTTATAGTCATATATATATATATATATATATATATATATATATATATATATATATATATATATATATATATATATATATATATATATATAAAGAATACAAATCATATGGCGAATAACAACCCTTTCAAGCGTACTGGATCCACCAAGGGATCATGTGTGTCAGGGATTAATTAAAATAGATGTAATAAACTGACGTCGAACAGTACGAAACTAGTAATTAACTAGCCTAAGCGTTTTCGACTCTTAATAAGTCTTTTTCAAAAGCAAATACAAAACATAGTTACGACAAACAAATAAACACAAAAACGTTGTGTTTGTAAACCTCTACATTTCTGTCTTCACATGTGCTAGAACTATAAATACAACCAGCTTGTATAGACTAGTTACGGAAACTGAAAACGTTGTATAATTCCCTAAAAGTCTACAAGCCAAAGCGACATCTATATTTTCTTTGTGTACATATGTAACGCAGATTATATCCCGGATATTTGATTCTATACCAGTTATTCTTATAGTAAAAATTGAAGGATAATAAGAAGATTTAGAAAATGTTAAATTCTACTAGTGCATAGTTTTCATTTTCTAGTCTTCTTGGTTTAGACCGCTTGGTTTCAATGTTCTAAAGCGGCGTATCCAGTATGATTCCTTTTCCTTCCTGGTTTCGGAACTCCAGCTGTGGTTGTTAGCAATAGCGATAAGTATTATATCACTGAAAGTGTGGCCAGGGAAGGAGAAGTGTTCTGCGACCGGGCTTCTGTACAGCTTTTTTGTCATCCAATCAGATCTATGAATGTTTATCCTTTTGTGTAGCTTTTCAGTTTCTCCGACGTACTGGAGGCAACAGATCTTACATGTGATGAGATAAATCACATTCTCTGTTTTGCACGTTTTGTTTGGATCATGTATGTTTAGTTTTTCTTTAGTCACTGTGCTAGTGAATGTCTTGGTCTCTATCATATGTTGACAGGTTTTGCATCTTTTATCGCCAAAGGGTCCAGACTGACTAGGTTGGTTTTGACTAGCGATTGGCGTTAGCTTGGCCCTGACTAGGATGTCCTTTAGGTTTTTTGGTCTCCGGTAAGCTACTACAGGTTTGTTCGAAAGTATTAGGTTTAGTATGTCTGACATTGCACAGTTGTCCAGTGGTTTGCGATGATTTTACCTACTTTGGGATTGTCTGGGTGATAGGTCAGAATAAATGGTATCCTATCAACCTTTTCTTTCTGTCCATATCTGAGTAGGTCATCACGGTTTGTTTGTTTGGCCCTTTGGATTGCCTCCGCAATCAGGTCTTTGTCGTAGCCTCAGTAAATTAAATGTTTAGCCAGCTCTTCAGACCTTTCTAGGAATCTTTCATCGTCGGAGCAAATTCTGCGTATCCTCAGTTCCTAGCTATATGGAATATTCTTAATGCAGTGTTTTGGATGACAGCTGGTTGGAAGGAGATACTGGTGTTTGTCGGTTGGTTTCGAGTAGATGTCTGTGTGTAATTTGTTTTCCACCAGTCTGGTTGTTGTGTCCAGGAAAACATGGTTTGAGTTGGAAATTTCTGCCTTGAATTTTATTGAAGGATGGAAGTTGTTTGCCTTTGATATGAAGTCATCCAGACTTTCTCTTCCATACTGCCACATCATTTCTATATCATCGATAAAGCGTACCCACTGGTATGGTGTACGCTCAACCAATGCTAAGAGCTGACCCTCAAGTTTTCCCATGAAAATGTTAGCATACGAAGGGGCCATTTTAGTACCCATTGCAGTTCCATTTATTTGTAGGTAGTTTTCTTCATTAAATTCAAAGTTGTTGAGTTTTAGGACAAGCTCCAGGAGTTGGACTTAGAAGTGTGTGGGTGGATTGTTTACAGTTCTTGTTTCCCATGCTTTGCTACATGCCTGTAACCCTTCGTTGTGCCGTATGTTGGTGTACAAAGATGTGACGTCTAAGGAAGCAAGTAATGTATCTGGTAGTAATGGTTCACTAGCTTTGCTTTTTATGAAATAATCTGTCATGTCTTGAAGATATGATGGTAATTTGTGGACATGTGGTCTCATAAAATGATCTAAATATTCTGATATCCTTTCTGTGGGGTGCCCGTTACCTGAGATTATAGGTCTGCCAGGGTTTCCTTGTTTGTGGATTTTGGGTAGAAGATAAAATCTACCTGCTCTTGGGTTTTCTGGGCTTAAGTAGGTTTTGGTTTGCTAGTCTATGTGTCCGCTTTGGTACGCCTCGTCAATAACATTAGTAATAATTTTTGCATATTCCAGCGTTGGAGCATGGTCCAGTTTTTGGTAGAACCTAGCGTCACTTAGTTGTCTACTTGCTTCACTAATGCAGTCTTCCCTATTCATAACGACAACAGCGGAACCCTTATCTGCAGGCTTAATTATAATGTCTGATCTGCTTTTCAGTGAGTGCAGGGCATCTGTTTCTTCTTTTGTCAAATTAGAATATTTGTTAGTATGGTTGATATGTCTGGAAGTATCATTTTCAACCGAGTTGATAAAGGCTTCCAGATTCGGAATTGAACTTTTTGGTGGGGTCCAGTTACTTTTCTTTCTAAAGTGGGTTGGTCGCAGCTTATATTTTCCTTTGATTTGTTTGGTGGTTGCAAGGCAAAATAGGCTTCGAGTCTTAGTCGGCGGATGAACTCTTCGGTGTCATTTTTAAGCTTCCCTCTGTTGTATGTTTTTGGACGGGGACAGAAACTCAAACCTTTCGATAAAAGTTTTATTTCTGCATCAGTAAGTTCTAAATTGGAGATGTTGACTACTGTGTTAGTAACAGTTGCATTAGTGTTTCTTACAGAGTGCTTGCGATTCTTCCTTTTGCGGCGATTTTTCTTCTTATGGTTGTTTTTAGAAGAAATTTCGTCAATTGAAGTTTCTTCACAACAGTCGTCGTTTGGTTGTAGATCATGACTTCTAAGTTTTATATATATATATATATATATATATATATATATATATATATATATATATATATATATATATATATATATATATATATATATATATATATATATATATATAATGTGCTAAGCATTTTGAGTAATTGGCTAAACTATTTAAATTTGATGCACAAATCAACTTTTAGTATCTCTTTTTAAAGAAAATTATCCTGCCAGGGGTGGGGGTGGGCCTGGAAGTGCTAGGGTTGGTAATGAAAAACTGGGAGTCCATTAACAAGAAAAACAACAAAAAAAGTGTTTTAGATCTAAAGTAAATTGTGAATAAGGAAATACTCATGTCTTATGTATCTGAAACTGGCATTTAATTTTTACTAACAAATAAGCTTGTTAAGATGTTGTTTTTTCTGACTATCTACCTAGCTGTATACAATTTCCTTGATAAAGAGTGTTACACAATGAAAGTCAACTGTCTGGGTTAACAGCCATTAGAAAATCCAGTACTTACAGTAAATCTTATATCCACTTAGGCAATCAATGGTGTACTGTGATCATATGTTTATAATCAGTGCCTTCTAACAATCACATGCACATTTCTACTAGGGGTCGAAAGGTCATAAATTAGGATACATGAAGAAAGTGTGAAGATAAACAAGAGTTATGACTTGTCTTGTTTGTATCAAAAGGTCAAAAATTATGATACATGAAGCAAAGTGTGAAGACAAAGAATAAGGATTTGTCTTGTGTGTATACTTTCTCCCTTTATCAATGCAGACCTGCTGTATTTATCTAATGAACAAGTCCACCCAACATTTGACCATTTATACATTTTTGTTGTGTGTGTGTATATATATATATATATATATATATATATATATATATATATATATATATATATATATATATAAAACACCTGTGCATAATACTAGAATTTTCCATAAAAAATTCATGTATATGAAGCTAAATAAAAATGGCCATAAACTCGTTTTTGCAACTCCTTTTTAAGCGATTCTCACTAAAGTACCTTATGTAAATTGTAAGGGTTTCAAACAGATATTCCAGTCTACAGTAAACAATAAAAAGCAACCAGAATATAACATTTACTATATCATACTGTATAATAATTTATTTTCATGGGTCACATGGTTTTTAATTTTAAAAAAGATATTTTTGGAGGTACTTAAAATCTGGGTCTTTTCCTGTCAAAGTTTTCATATTTATAGGTTTTTAAATTCATGGATTAACAGCTACAAGAATACAACTAATAACACTATGGCAACAAATGACAGCTATTATAATTTCAAAGATTAAAACAATGCTACCATTTTCTTATGTGAATACAAAACAACTGTCAAGATCATTCATTTACACTCAACATCAAAGGAAGCTGATGCAGTCAATAAGACTAAGCTATTAATTAAGTATATGTGTATGATATCTTCCTTAAATCTGTAAAACAATGTCCATAAAGTTGCATCATCAATTACTTTCCAATGAACATGGCGTTAACTCAGTGACTTAAGAGTGGTAAAATAGAACTTCCATCCATTCAAATGTCATCATTCCATGTGTGAATTAAATAATTGACTCTATGCTTAATGCAATAGAAAGTGTTAACTTTGGATGTGTTCACAGCCCATCAAGCTGTGTCAATATTTAAGGTATTCAGCCATCAAGCTAGTGTAATGCTTAAAAAAAAGCAAGGGAAATCACTCATTTGTTAGAGCCTACCTCATGTACAAACCAATTTCAAATATCAATCGCTTTAAGAATGTTGGACTTGTTTACTTCAACACTTTCATTATTATGTACCCAACAAACATTTGCATGTACAAGCCAACTTGACTAATGCAGTCTTGATTCATTGGTTTTGTCAAAATGAGTCAAACACAAGCTTTGATACTTAATTATTTAGAATGTTAAAGTATCATTTCTGATTCTTTCTTTTATTTTCTGTAATAACAATGTTTGAATAGCTTTTTTTCCTTGCTTCTCTCTCTGTTTACTTACAATACAACACATCCTTTCTCAAGGCAGTGTGTGGAAATTACAGCCATTGGATACTGTATAGATATGTAAATTAAATGCTTTTTACCTTTCTTTCATAAGAGATAAAATAAACAAATATGTAAAAGTTATTACTTTTCACCAGATTACAGAAATGAGGTCAATTATTAAATAGCTTTTTATTGTTCAATGAAACAGTAAATGAGGGAAGGCTTCTTTATTATATGTGGTTAATTTTTCATTGGGTCAGAGCAAAAGTGGAATTCACAAGAACAGGTACCCCATGAAAATTACTGATACTATATAATACAAGTGAGATATCCTATGTGGTTTTATTAGTGACTGAAGTAATGCCCATTTCTTGAGTAGAGGTTACTCCAAGCTTTGTGAGACAAAGTAATATACTTTTTACTTAGTGACCTCTGCTATGAAAGTCCATCAAATTGCAAATTGTTATGCTTGGATCAAATTTATCATAAAAATGCAGTCATGAGTGACCATCCATGGAAGGCTACATGCAGGCATGATTATTGGGCCAGCAGAGTGCACACTGTACTGAATCCAGCTAACAAAAATAAAGATTCCAAATCCACAGGTAGTGCTACTGACTAGTGATCTGTAAACCACACCACCTTCCACCTACTGTACCTTTCAGGTTTAAACATTGCTTCTTTAAAGAAGCAGTTTTAGATGTACATAGTTACAAGGTTTATTTAACGTTTTACTGTTGTAAAATCCTGCACAATGCAATAATGCCATAATGAGTATTCACACATGACTTTCACAGTAACACTTAAGTTACTGAATTTTTGTATGAAAAATAATGGGTTTCTTCTTGAGTAATACTGATGACTTTGGGAATGCAGTATTATTCAGAAAAAAATGAGTTCATAGTTTCAGATACAAATGCTATAATCTTTGATTATATACTCATTTGGTTTTCCTACCTAAGGCTAAATAATAAAGGAATACACTACCTGAAACAAAGTAACTGAATTTATGGGGGCCCCAAGTGGCCAAGTGGTCTTAAGCACTGTCCGTTATGGATCACTGCCATCTCACCTCTGCATGGGTTCTAGTCTAGGATTCGGTGAATATGGATATGTGAGAAAGCTTGCCAGTAGCTTCTGGTGGGTCGGTGGTTCTTTCCAGTAATTTCCCGGTTTCTTCCTCCACCATTAATACTGGCCGCCATGAATAGCCTATTATGTGCTGAAAAATGGCATTAAGCCCAACATCACCAACAACAACTGAATTTATGCTACATTCAAAAATATATACACAAAACGTACAGCAACATTACTAATGAGCACATAGCACTGCTCAGTGACCTTTGAACTTCATCACACACTTGACATTAGGTTTTTTAAACATTCTGATTTTGGTCTAACTAAAATTTAAAAGTAGTTATATTTTAAATTTATTTTCAATTTAAAAGCTTTTCAGCTGGTATGGTATGGATAGATTGTTTTTGTTGTTGATCTAACCACAACAGTTGAGGTACGACATCGTAGCTATATTTCTCATGGCATTATGTTAAATGCATACATGGCCTATTTGACGTTTACTTCAGCAGCAATCCGAATTTTTCAATGTTTCTTTAGAAAGAAAAAAATAATATTGTCCTGGAAAAGTGCAAGTACTATTTAAAAAAAAAAATGCCTGTGGTGTGAGTGGACATTGTCGTAAGAACCAGGAACTCCACCGAAAGTACATGATGATGTACTCACGTCGATCAAATTTGTCACATGAAGTCTTTATATTTCCTTTTGTTGGCATCAGAAATAAAGATTTAACATATCATATTCACGATCAAAAGAGATTAACTATAACAACATCAATGTAACCTTGCCATTTCTAATTCAAGTCTCATGATCCCTACGACGTAGAACTTAACATTACCTGATCAGTATAGATTTATTTTAGTCTTTTTAAATTAAACCTTAACAGGAAAATATTTTCTATTAATCAATCTGCACTCATACAAACTTACTTCCGAATCGTTCGGGAAGTAAAATATTAATTTGATCAGTACTCCAAGTTGTTTCGCTTCTACTCCAAATCCAATATGGCCGTCATAACAAACTGGTTGATATTGGTCGAGAAAACACGGAGGCCGTGTACGAAATTTTCCACGCAAAACCTTTCCGTGTGATTTTATATACATGGTAGATATGAAAGTAGTTTGCCGTCTTCCACACGAAAGCAGTTGTCACGGGTACAAACATTAATTATTGTTGGATTTTTTTACAGTTTTTTTTTTGTTGCTGTTGCTGTTGTTTTTTGTCGTTTTTTAAAGCTATTTAAGCTAGAATATTAAACATTAAAAGATTGTCGATAATACGTTTAAAGATACTATTATAGTATTGGAACAACACACCTGATGACATGCAGTGGCGTTTATTTTTGGAAAGCTGGGTATGGAGGAAACGCTGGTTAAAATAAAAATAAAAATAAATAAATAAATAATAGCAGAAGATATATTAATTTTTATAAACTGAAAGTGTAAATATATTTACCGTACATTTACAGAAAGATTATTCCAAGCTCAAACATTAAAAAGGAAATTGTACAAGTGAATATGTTTTAACTGTTTTACAAAAAACATAATTTCCAAATGTCTTCTAAATTTGTTATACTGTTAACATCTTTAAAATATGTAATTCTTATTGTTCAGGACAGTAAATGTTTTATGTTATTAAATATATTAGTAAGGTAAATCAGCCCCCAAATCTGTGCTGATCCTGATAGAGAGCTAATCAGTATTATTATATGTGAAGGCGAATTTATCGGCCTATAAATGTGTGTGTGTGTGTGTGTGTGTGTGTGTGTGTGTGTGTGTGTCCCACCCCAACAATCTACTATTTTTGTGCCACGCTGAGAGAATTTCACAGGTATGTGGCCGAAACTAAGAGAATACAATGCATGAAACGGAGAGCTGAAGATAACCAAAACTTTAACATACTGAATTATGTATATTTTGTTACATGTAATGATGAGAAAATATCTGATCATAGATATAGGCATGATTGGTTATAGGTAAATATTTTCTACTATTTTATACTTAAACTAGCTGTTTCGAAGACGAGACATGTCCATAAGTGAATGTGATGACGCGCTAGAAGTTAAAACTGGCTGACGAAATTTTGTCGTGCTTTACTGATAAAACTGCAGACTCCTATGATATAACCTATCTTCTCTAGCGATGGTTCCGATATGTCAACCCTATCAACACCTTTGTGGATTGATCAGATATTTATGTCCTTCGGGTCTGTGAATTTAATCGGATGCGGTGGAATGCCACCGCATTCAATTTAAATCAAGTTGTTCATATCTAAACACTATTCCCACATAATCGGGACAATGCAAGCAAAGTGCTGGAATGGACTCATAAATAACCCATTTTCCGCTGCATGTCCGAATTTGTACAAATACACATGTAAAGGCTTTTGTCTGGTACGTGGTCGTACTTTCTATGTTAAACTTACAAAGTGTCCTGTTGCAGTCAGTTGCTTCAATTGCTTTTGACCGATGTAAAATGCACCGCTTTTGGTTTGAAAGCATCACATACTAAGGCAAGCAACTCATGAAAACCACAATATCGCTAGGACTAAGCACACAAATATCTAATCAACCCCCACCCCCAAGATGTAGGTAGGTTTATCACATGGAAAAATTGGCAGGGTAGAGCATAAAGTCTGGTGTAAAACTATTAAGGATGTGCTAAATGAGGTTACTGCAGCCGGCCTTTTATTAAAGCCTCAAAGCAGACGTCATGTCACTTAGTATTTAGGATCACATTGTCAGAGAGCTTCAGAGACAGGATGGACTAATGATCAGCCTTGTGCACAGGTGCATGAACGAGCTTAATGTTACAACAAGAGCAATAACCAGAAGGAAACAAAACATAACTAGTGATAAAACTTCGTCATATTACCACGATGACCACTTCTTACAAAGGTCACTGTCTATCATAATAAAGATGATAGTCAGGGTCCTATGCCAGGAATGCTAATTGGAGTAATCTGAGAAAATTTTGTCACTCGTTATGATCTTTTTCCATTCAAATTATCGTTTTTTAAACACTGAGCTCGCGTCGAGCACCTGTGGCCTTGTTTTGATGGCGCAGCTAGAGAACGTGTTGTGTTGATGGTCAGCTAGAGAACGAGGCACCAGAACAGTAGAGCTTGGTACCATCCAAGCTGTAGCTTTTATAAGAACAATGTTGCCTTAGTCATGTACATCGATGATGTAGAGCGTAGGCTACGAAAACTATTGCCTGAGTTCAAGAGTATTGTTACGAAGTAGTAGAGATGATGATGATGATGATGATGATGATGATGATGATGATGATGACGACGATGATGATGATGATGATAGCTCAAAGATCCTAAAACCTCTCCAAACAATCACAAGTCGACCACATCATCAACACCCCATGATCACTATCTCATCGATGACAAAAGCATATGATATATCATCATCATCGTCATCATCTTTTGAGACTATATCGTATGTCAATATATTCGACGACCGAACTTGTTTGGTGTTTGGAGGGGGTTTAAGGGTCTCCGATCTATAATATTTTTTTTCCTCTACTGCTGACAAATAACATTTTGTAAGATTATTTCTAAAGTTCACACAAAATTTCATACTCATCAGCAATTATTAATGTTTCAACCGTTGATATTAAAAATATTTCATCATCACGATAATAGAGATAGAACTTTACCTTTCCGCTTACACAGCGACTACATTCGAATAAATCTGTTATTTGCAGCTTGTTAAGAGGATTTTCTTTAATCAATAAAATAAACTTTTGACCGATTGAGATCGATGGTAAGTTTGGTGTATTTTTGTTGGCTGATTTGATCATGAAATTTTTAGATCTTACTGACAACTTTTGGCTAAAATGTTCAAGGTAACTGAAATACTGGCTGTCACCAGATCTGATAAGTGAAAGTTTTAGCTTGTCACCAGCACCTTTGTTGCTGCTGAAACATATTGCTGATATTTCATTATTAGTTTCAACTGTCAGCTGTTTGCCGTCTATCTTTAGATATTTGATCTTGCTATTGTAGGTATTTGTCACTGTCAAATTTTCAAACATTATTTCTAACGTTCACACAAAATTTCATACTCTAGCCATCAAGTATAGGTATATCACCGTAACGATACCCAAGTGAAATCGTATTTACTCCATTTTCGCAATAACGTTTGTCATCAAAATTACTCAATCAGCTTTTGATAACAACATCTGTTTCAAGTTTATGATGATTTGTTCGAATAGCCATTGCTCTTATAAAACTAAAACCTCCGTCAAGTGCATACTTGTAATCATCAAACTTCGTAGACCTTTTAACAAGACCGCGAGGCAAAATTTTACTTTTTTTCGTTATTGTATTATTGTCTAACAATACGACATACATTTTACTTTATAGTCCAATAAAATATTTGATGATGTGCTAGTTTATTTCGTCCTTAAACTTAACAACAGCCTTTTTATTTGTGTCATCAAGAAATTTACTGTCATGTGGGTAATCGGAAAGATCAAACAGAAATCGATTATTGTAAATATCCTGATAGACTTCCTCACACTATATTTCATACACAAGAGAATCAGTATCAGTAAACAATAATCTACTTGACGGCCACAGCATTTTATCAAATGTATGATGAAAATCGTAGATAGACCACTTCTACAATCTGATACAGAAGTTCCAGCATAAATCGTTTTTTTTAGTTTTAGATTCGTTTTTTTTTTTGTCGCTGTATTTCAAGAAGGTTCTCATTTTAAAAAAAAATTATACTAACAAAATCGTCGTCTGACAAGATTGTTTCGGTCGTTAATATCATTAATTAACTCAGAGTGTACTCACTTTCTAATATTTTCAATGGTCTTACTAAAAACCTAGTTATTCATAAGTTTAAGAAGTTTTCCTCAAAATCATTTTTCGCTACAGGTCTCCTTGACATATTTGAGTTAATATAACCTCTCATCAAATGAGACTTATCAAATTTTAGTAGACGATGAACTTTCCTCAACACGAGACCGACGTCTATTGCTTGTTTGAGAACTTTGTAATGCAACATGTAATTTCGCTAATCAAGTAAATTTGGTACTATTTTTACTATAGAATTTTTTGGTGATGCTATTACTTGCTGTTCTTGAGAGAACAAACTATAATTAATTATCATTGATTCTCCAAAAATAGTATAATCGTTCTAAAAATCGTGTAATGAAGTATGATATTCGAGATCAACTTCAACGAAGTACGAAACATCATCAGGTATCCTTTTCTCTGTTTCTACTAGAAATCAGTCATATGTAACCCAACAAACTCCACATGAGGATAAGTTCAGTCATAGAACACCCATACAGATTATTGCAATCTAGATAAACGATACACTTTGATGGAAGATCGGGGTTGTACTCGTTCGTGTACTTGTTATATGCCTCCGAACACTTGTTTTGTTATAACACTAATACCGCCTCTGATACCTTTTCCAACAAAATTGAACATATCAACGTCAGCCAGTAATTTTATGTTTACTTTAACAAACATTAACAGAGCGTCGCAAAATAACCCAGGGGAAGAGTAATACCAGCAAGGATCTAGTCCATACTTGTTATAACTAACTTTTCGAAAACTTTCAAATACATCAGCCAACATTAACACATCAGTTTCCAAATAGAAATCGTGATAATCACCAAATGCCTTGCATCGAATTCCTTTCAAACGTCTTGTGCATGTATATACAAATCATTACTTACATTTTCGTTTTTAAGTTGAGAATAAAATTTATTTTTGTCAGACAGCGAGGTTTCATCAAATTTACTCCAATCGTCGAAGTACTCATAGGAAATACTACTTTTTGTCAAGAAATTAATCTCCAAAACAATCCTGTAGGTTATCAAACTCACTACTAGCTCATCCACCATATCTTCTAATGAAACTAATTTAAACTGTAGGTTGTCAATAAAACTGAAACGCACCTTGCCTAAAGTAACTGACATATATTTTTCAAAATTATTTGGAATACACTTGATCACATTATCAAGTCTTAAACGAGATTTTATTTCAGGATTACCAAAAGCTTCTACGATAACGTGGCTATCATATCCTCTGAAGTTATGAAGAATAACAGGAATAATATCTGGTGCATGAAACTTTAAATTTCATTTGTCATGAGACGCTCCATGATATTGCCCGGTCTAATGACAATGATCACGTACTTTTTTATTATCGCGAGGACTGTCAGGGGAATCCAAAGCTTTTTCTCAAATATGACAAAATTCCGCTTGCTCGTTTTTAGATTCTTATTCAGCCGTCAGTTTTTATCATTTGAGTTATTCTTTTTAAACGACTAAATATATTATCAATTTCACTATTCAATTGCTTGAGAAGCCAAACGGCTGGATTCTTACCACGATATAGTTTAATTGGTTTGGATAAACTCGAATCAGCACATCAAACTACCTTATACGCTACTCCGCATAGGAAATGGTTTTGAATTTTTCTTGTGTTCGATTGGTTATGATTATTTCCTGCGCCAAGTACAGGATGAAGTAAGCACACAAAGTCAGCATATACGACGAAAGAAATGTTTAGGTTTTTTATCATGACTGACACGCTGATGATGCTTTTATCTTTAGACGGCAGAGTTGTACTTTATTACAGTATTACAAATGATTTTGTAATTTGTCACTGTCTGTATAGCCAAACAAACAGCGGTTTATTTTTACGTTCGATGTACTGTAGACTAACAGTCCATTCAAAATTCTCATCCAAATGTAATGATTTTTATAAAACAGTTAGTTAAATGTCGATTGTGAAGCTTTTTACTAAAATATGTATTGGATAAACGTTTTCACGCTCGTCAAGACCAAATACATCAACTGCGATATTATTTTGCTTTTTGAATTTTGGTATTAGATTTTTTGCAATTGGATGGTTGATACAAGTAAAAATTTAATTTTGATACATGACTAATATAATTGTCAACGCAAAATCAGACAATCGCATGCGAGCAAGATATATATTATAGTCATCCCAAGTATAATTTATACACAAGGAATGTGTTAGTGTTAGTTTTACATATAAAATACGGTGTTACAACCCTGTAATTAAATCACATGTATGTTAAAACTTGAATTCTTTCAAATTCTTTGTTTAATTTTTAGTTCCTTTTGTATCATTATATATAATTATTATGATGATTGTGTTCGCAGGGTCTGATGTTTTGTTAGAAACATAGTGTTTATTTAAAATGTAAATGTGACTCGCGTAAGCACGATTTTTGTATGACGGTTTTGTCGTGTTAAGAAAACAGTCGGAAATAGCTATGTAAATAACTGGTTATGACCACAGTCATTTCAAATTATACTTGTTAACATCCTATACTGCGACCTATATAGATCTCGAAATCTTTATGATTTCTTCATGCGTGTACATGGGGTGACGTATTAGTTTACTTTAAATACTCACGTACCTGCGAAACAGTCATAGGCGAGATATATCAGTTCTTTTAACCACATATTTAATTAAAAAAACGTTTGTGGGATCTATATCAAACGGTTTGGTGAATAATCACATACCTAATTTGAGGACAGATAATTAATTGGAAAATCTAGATTTAGTTATTCAGAAGGAAAATGTGATAAATTGGTAACAGGCTAAATCTGTTATTACAGTTAATCTCCAATTTATGCTGCTAAAAGATATTATACAGTAAATCTTATGACAGTTAAATATGTCGCACATGGAATAACAAAATCGGCCACATCACAATCAACTTTTGATAGAATCACCGTACTATTCGATATAGTTGCTAGATCGGTTTTAGTTCAGCAGTTGTGAGCAAATTCCATAATATCATTTGCATTAAATTTTAGCGTCATTACTGCGTTACTATCAAGTTTTTTTCCCTGCTGTGGGCATAATCTTATTAGAATCACATTTTATAACAATAACAGAATAAGAATTTTATTCTAACAAACATTTTCGTACTGCCGCAGCTAGGTCCCTGTAGTTTGATATGTTAGTCATTCTATTATTACAAATTATATAAAAGTGTATTGTAACGACTTGCCAACATTTACGCCTGTGATTATATCACGGGTGATATGATAACTTTACACTGCGATATATAATAAAAAAAATTCTTAATTGAAACAATAACTTTTTGAAAGGTTTTTAATGCTTTCAAAGTAAAATCTTGATTATAATTAGAACTTTGTTATTAAAATTATACTATAAAATTGTGTAGTAAACAAAAGGTAGACAAGGAAATTCCTAAGGGATTTCCAAAGCTCAACAATGAGATTGAAATAAAAAAATTTATTAAAAAACACAAAAGCAATAAGATCAGGTAGAAAATTAATTTAAATTTAGACAAGGTCAAGTCCAGCACACAATGCTGCTTATCAAGAGCATATAATATAATTTTTTTAAAAATCCTAACTAACAATGTAAATTAAATATACAAAACAAAAAGGTAAATGAACACTTTCTAATTCCAAAGAATAATTTAAATAATTAATTCCTGTCAATTTATAATCAAACAGAATTATAAACTATAATCATTGATTCACAATGAATGATATTAAAACTGGATTCACAATGAATGATATTAAAACAGGAATGAATTATTGTTTACCTAGTCCTTTATATATATATATATATATATATATATATATATATATATATATATATATATATATATATATATATATATATATATATATATATATATATATATATTGTCACGGTCTACATAGGTGGACGGATGTTTATTCAACTGACACTAATCCGGTGTTTGATCTGTGGACAAACGCTGCGAGCAAGAAGCCAGCGAAACGTAGTCGCCAAAAAGTTCTTTGTGAAAAACAGGATATTGTAAATTACACCTGGGTGTTAATCCTTTAGTAGGACATCAAAAGAGCCATTTGTAATAAAATGATAGGCAACTTATATTGACAGTTCCGCTGATTTACACCTTGGGAATGGTGTAAATCAGAATTAAACTAGTGGGTGGGCATACCTCAAAGTTTCGAGGATATTAAACTGACTCCATACCAGAATTATTTAGTTGACCGAGGCAGATTACCAGGTGATTGCACGATTAAGGCTACTCCGAGATATGCACTCGTAAATTTGGCGTGAATCGCAGGGAAAAGATTGAAACAAAGAAAGCTTCAGAAGGTAGATATTCGTTTGATTTTTTTACTCACACATTCCAACGCCGTAACTGTAAGTACTAATGTTATGTTTACGCAATTACTAGTATTATTGTTATAATGAAGAATTATTTTGAAAAGTTTCATTTGTGTACTTATTTGAGATTTGTATTGTAGTTAGGAAATGATTGATGTAAGCAAGATTATGAATGTATGTTTGAATATGTTCAGAGCATAGATAGTTGCATATTTATATATTTGTATGATTTGTGATGCAAAATAGATGTGTTGGTTATTATGTATTGATGTGAATCAATTATCGTTGCCTGTATACGAGTAATTGATATCGTGCTTTATGATGTGTTATTATGTTATGATTTTACATTGTGTTTACCATTTATGAATGTATGAGTATTCCGGTGGGAATGGATGCGTGACCCATGAAATTATATAACCTAATCTGATGATAAGTTATCTGGGATTAGTGTGAATTTATGGGCCCAGCAAAATAGTACACCCTCCTTGTGTTTTATAGGAAGTTTTCCGGGTGGGATAACTTCAGTTAGAAGGAGAGTCCCGAGAGTCTGAGAGAGAAGACTGAAGTAAGACTGTCGGTAGAGTCAGGGTCGAGGGATT
The DNA here is from genome assembly GCA_016746295.1 of Potamilus streckersoni. NCBI lineage: Eukaryota > Metazoa > Mollusca > Bivalvia > Unionida > Unionidae > Potamilus > Potamilus streckersoni. The sequence goes on from JAEAOA010002321.1 coordinate 792,734, forward strand.
GGAGTCGACGGTTCGACGAGGAAGTCGACGGAAAGGGAAGTAGAGGTGGAGAGGAAATTGGAAGAAGCAAAGGAGAAGTAGAAGTGGATAGGAAAGTTAAAGGAGTAAAGGAGTGCTGGAGAAATTTAGAGACAGATGAGTAGAACCAAGGACAAGGCGAAATTCTCACACTGATTCAGATGATGAAATAGGCACAAAAGGGTCGAGCGATTGGGAAGATTGCATGTTGAAATTTTATTATTAATTAAATTGTTTATTTAATTCCACCCCTTTGTACTTTTGTATTTAACTGTTTAATTTCACCCTTTAGTACTTTTGGATTTAACTGTCGGTATTGCTGACTGGGGGCTCAGAACCATATTCACCTACTTAACTTCTGAACCATAATCTAGCCTGGGTGGGTGCCATACCTAAATTAATTTGGAAACACCCCACCCCATTTCCATATAACCAAAACCATACACGGGTATTAAAAAAAACCCTGTAACACTGGGGGCATAACACTCTAGGGTATAACAAAACCCTACCGTAAAATGCTTTCATCTGACCTGTAACATAAAATATGCAAAAATATAGTTATTTCAAATAGAAAATTCCATCACATTCTTAAACAAAGTCAAGACGTGAATTTAAGTTCAAGTAAGCTTCATGACTAAAATCAGAAAAAAAACAACAAGTATTAAATATCGCTAAAAAATACAAATAAAAAATTAGGGAGGACAAAACTCTACCTTCAGTTGCGGACAAGGTTAAGCACACGATATAAAATTAAATATACATAACACTCACCCCCATTTAAAAAATGAAAAATGTATACAACAAAGCTTTCTTCTACATATTAGTCAAATACACATATGATACGGTAATAATTTAAAAATAGATGGGAAGATGTCTTATAAATGACACAAAATATATACAAAATAATGCAATGTGATACTTCAATACAGGTGAAAGTGCACTGCATTCACTTTACTTTTTCCCCTTGATGTACCTAATGTCAATGTACTAATCTTGCAGCATTAAAACGGATAAGATGAATTACAATACATTAAATTTTGCTAAACCCAAAACAAAGCCAAGAATTCATTCCGATTGTCGAATGATTTAATGGATGCCCGTTTATTTTTGCAACAGAAAAATAGCACACTCAATATACCATACGAATTTAATATTTTTGAGTCAATACGCCACCAACCTCTACATCACTTGCGTCAACACAATTGACTAAATTTTGGAGATGAATAAAACGGGCATCACTTTAAGTATGTCCATTGATTTGTCAAAGATTCCTGACACATGGATTTCTTACTCAACAAATTTGTCAGAGGCTCAACAATTTTGGATAAATGCGTGCAAATTTGATATCCATCCATAACCAGACAATCAGCAGCTGCTTGATACTGCACGGCAATGGGAATACCGATATATTGACCCTAACTTCTACATGTTTAACTTGTCGGTGTCATGCAATATTTTCTATATATAAAAAGTAACACAAGTCGTTTACATCGACTAATTGTCAGATTTATATCACTGAGTCTATCAGATAATTTCGGAATGATTTCCACGTGATTTTTCCCGGTATATTTGTAGATGACGCATCACAATAATCTAGATCAGATGTGATAGTATTAATCGCTAGAATGTTAAGGGAGACTTTTTTAAAATAAGAAACAATATGACGTTATATTGATAAAGCTCATCTGGAATTGCAAACACCAACATTTCTTTTGCTCTCTCCGTGAATGTAATTTGCCAGAATCCATTAAAAGTTCACATATTTTGCATTTTCAATTTTGTCAATGCTGTCAACTATTTTTTACATTAGAATGAATTTGGTTGGTGACACTGTTAACTGTTCTATTATCAGTACACATACAACATGTAATATAATGATTATGTACTAGAATATGTGATCAACTCCATCAGATATAGAATTCAGTTTTTCAAACATTCCTGTTTGAGAGGATTCATCCTGCAAGCATGCCTTTTCACTGGTGTACTATATACAATCTCAAGAATATTTTATTTGTTCATGTTGGGACATCAGGAAGCAAGTGCTCATATTCACGCAACAGCTGTTTTAATTCGCTCGTTTCGTGTGGCTGTAAATGTGAAATGTTATATTCCAGATTGTTAAATATTTCTTCATTTCGAAGATTGGTTAAACCAAAGTCACAACAGTCAGATTGCATTCCATTGTTTACAACCTCACTGTGTTGGACTGGTACACGTAAATTGACTGAATGATTGACTGGATTATCTTTACCAAAAATATCCTTTAATATATTCATATGACAAAGTTGTTTCTGTTTTCTCCTACTGTCATGATTTAAATCATTTAATTTCTTTTAAGTTATATAAGGACGATAAACTTTAGTCCGCAGAGGATATTGAAGTAGAACTATATAAACTGACTGAGCACTTCTTTCCTTTTCATTTCTGTCATACCTCAATTTCAATTTTAACTGAGGAATACTGTTTCACAAGCTTTTGACAACTTGTGTATTTGAAATCATAGACATAATCATGAAGACTAATTTTGGAATCTTCATTTGAAAGAAATTTCTCTTTTAATAACATCATCTGTCCAAGAACAGAGTGCCCAAAAACCAATTGCAAATTACTAGTCCAGTGAATACTGAACTGATTCCCCAAAAGCAAATAAACACTCTCATCCCAATATTATTCTGTATCAAATCAATATAACCAAATCATATTCCTCGGTGTTTGATGAAATCTTTCCAAAGCCCTTTCAATTTCTGGCTGATAGGCTGAAGATTTAATATGATGACTGACTAATCGATGCATAACTTGTTCGAAAATTCCAGACAGAAATGTTGACCTTTTATCAGACCTGACAGAGTAAGAAAGCAAAAAAAATGTAAACAAATATCGAAGCTTTTACTGTGGTCTTTATCATAATATTTCTCAGCAATTGCTTCTGGAAATTTCGTGGACGAACACATTATAGTGACAAAACAGATTGTTCAGTCTTTTGTTGAGTTTACATTTGCTTCTGGTGTTAATAGGTATTGATCACAGCGATGCTCTTATTACTACTCAGTCAATAGTCTAATGTGGATGAAGAAAGGAATCACTCATTGTTCAACCGGAACAACAACCTCAAATAAATTTTGTTTTAGAGGGCTATTAGCGAAACGTAAGCCACACAGAGTACGTGTTTTCTGTTTAGTTAAAACTTGGGTCCTTGTGTGAAAATAGACTACTGAGGTAATTGCTGTCATGAATGGCCAACTGTTGTTCCAAATTGATATCGACAGGACATGTCGTTCCTTTATCGAAGAAAAAGTCATACAACCAATAATTGATGACCATAATGTGTCCACTGTACGTCAAATTTTTTTTATAGAAAGATTCCATCAAAATTTCAAGAATATGATTTGGTCATATTGTTTTAAATTTTCTGTTTGGAATTTTCCAGCTAGTTATGTATGGATTAGGTATCAAACAGTTTAAATCTTCCGAACACTACCATACAATTTATCTGGTCTTTGAAGATTTCATCAAAATTTGAGGTATATGATTTGATAATATTATTTCGACACAGGAAAATATTGGTATATGAATGTTCATTTAGTATTGTTTGCTGTTATGAAATCAGTTCACGATCCTTAGGTCTTTTGTCTTTTGGAACCAGTTTCTAGACATACTGTCCATGGACCATTGCAGTTATAAAAAGAGAAATTTATTTTAACTTAAGGTTCAGTGATCACTTTTCTTAATTACATCTCTGATTTCAAACACAAGTTGTCAAAGGCCTGTGAAGAATGGAAAAGATAGTAAGTAATTTTAATTATATCATTAACACTTTCAGACATATATTCTGAACAAAATATTCAGTATTTTCTGGAGAATGGTTTCATATAACCAAGTAAAAGTAATGGCGTTCACCATCTGTTACAGTGGTACTGACTATAGAAAAGTGAACAGTGTAACCAAAACAGACTTACTGCCACTGCCAAGAGTCAATGACATCTTTGAAAAAATTGGAAATGCAAAGTATGTTACCAAAGTGGTATGAAAAGTTCTCCATCAACTGTCTAGCATTTAATTAAATATGATTACATCTGGTCTAGATAACTATGATGCTTGCATCGATGAAATTGTGTACAGAATACCTGGAAACAATTTGGAGATTATTTGACCGACTCAGTGATGTAAAGTTGACAATTCAGTAAACGTGAATTTTGCCATGCCACATATTTAGGTGATATTTGTGATACAAGGACAAGCTAAATCAGCAGTAAAAAGCATTTCATGTGATGTTTGAGTATGGCTAAATATTACTGGAAATTTTGCTCAAATTTGTCAATTGCTGACCCCCAAATATTTGGTAATAAGACCACGTTTCGTTGGTCTGACATATATCAGGAGACTTTTGATATATTAAAGACGATACTTAGAAGTGCACCAGTTTTTTCATCACCAGATTTCAAGGAATCATTATAAATGTTTGTTAATAAAAGTGATGCATGAGTTGGTAGAGTATTCATTAAAGAAAACAGAAATGGTTTGGATCATCCAGTGGTATTTTTCTAAAAATTTGAACCAGCACAATAGAAATTTACTCCACAATAAAAAAGGAATGTGTGTCTTTATTGCCTTTTTCAACTATTGTATTCAAAGATCACAACCTCACCCCACCCCAACTTTCATTAACTAAAGAAAAAAGAAAAAATCACGTTGTTGAAACGGAGTTTGATGTTGCAGGAGAACAGACTTTTGGCACATTATGGGAAGAGATAATCTAACATATACAGAAGTAATACATCGCTTTATTTTGTGTATATCCTTTGACATTCACAAGACGTGTAATTTTAATTGTCACAGTATCATATTTATATTTAAGAAATGTTATTAAGTACATTTAATTTTTATTGCTTGATTGTTTGTTTAATTTAATTGCTATTACCATACACTCATACAAAGTATACATATAATCAAATATCCATGCTCTGATATATGCATGCATCCATAGTAAATAATCTTGCATACTTCAACCATTTTCAAAACTCCCAATTCAAGCATGCGTAAATTCGAATATAACTTATTAATAAATATACTGTATACTATGAAGGAACCTAATAGCTAATAATAAAATTAATTCTGATAAGCTAACAATCTACATATTTCCGTCTCGCATCTAACAATTCTCTACGTAGGGTCAAGCCCATTTCTAAAATACCCATGTAAATGAAGCACTACAATGGTAATTCTACATACTAAATGATACTATTAATTAAGTATACTAAATATTTGCTTACGAGTTTTGAAACTTACCATTTGGATCAAAAATGTAATCACACCCTCTATCCGAACGGATGTCTCTTTCAACCGATCCAATCAAACTTAGTAGAAATGTCGTTCCCTCTATCAACGCGAGGTCGGATAAGAACACGCGCCCGTTCACCAAGTGGACTTCCTTTTGATCTTGGGACTAAACTTTAACATCTAGGCTTGTTTATATGGTGCTATCTATCGCATTTGCCAATTCAAGTTTTCCAGTCTACAGCCGGTCATGTAACCTTGCGTAAGAGATTAACGCGGAAATATTTAGACATGAAACTTATGGCCGCAGTAATATTTCTAGGTCAGTAGATGATAGCTTATGCATGACCTTTTAGCTGGTGCTTTGCAAACGTGACAATGAGTTTAAAATCATAATTATTATTAAAGGAAGTAAATGGGTTTTTTTTTTGTTTTTATTTTAAGGTCTGGGTTTTAAAGTTTCTTTAGTGTATTTGACATAGTCCAGGTTTTACTTCCTAATAATAACTAATAGTTATATTTTGTAAACACCAGGATCAGTCTTGAAGTTTTTTTTTTCCATTAGTTAATAGTTTTTTTCAGAACTTGCTAATTGTGATCCAAAGTCTCTTAGAGAACTCTATCATCTTATAATTGAGAGGATTTCTAGTCGTGCTTAACGATCTAACACTTTCAATCTGTTTTATACGTTGTGATCAGTTGCACTGAATTTTATTCTTCAATTGTTTTAATTCAATTATTTTTCAGGAAATACAAAGTGCTCTGATAAATTTCTTGGATAGAGACATTCACTGGAATTTATAGTGAATTCAAACTTGGAATTATATTACTGATTCAACCAAAGACTGTGGGCACATCAACACTCTAGAAGTTACCACAGACACATCACCTTCAGTTTTGGATTTATTTTGGACTCCTGCTGAATTTTATTCAGGACTTTAAATTAGTAGTAATTGTAGCTTTTTGATTAAATTGGAATTTAATTCGCAATGCCATAAATTCTTTGTTTTTTGTTTTCCTTTTGTATTCAGGAAATTATATTATTTGTTGAATTTTGCAATGCTTCTTGCCTTTCACTTTTCTGTTACCTATTTAGTAGCATAAACTCGTAACACATGTATAAGTTTTATTGTAAAAGTCCTTTTTTGTGAGGAAGATATAATATCTATTCAGTTTGTACTGTGTGTTGGTTTTTGTCCATAATTATAGATTGTAAGAGTTATTTTGTAAACATATCACAGTTGATTTTTGACTGTGATTATACAAGATAATTATTGATTGTAAACAAGTTAACAAGGATGTAAATGATATTCAATCCATGCAAGGTGTGAATAATTGTATATCAATCATATTCTATCCATGTATGTTTACATGATTATGTAAATGACATGCTATCCATGGATGTGTGTGTGTGTGTGCATCGAAGGATGTAAATGATATTCTATCCATGCATGTGTGTACCATTGATGTAAATGCTATTCTATATTGCCCCATTCACACTCAGTATTAACATTAGGGCTAGGCAAGCAAGACTTGCCTTGGGCCCTCCACTCCAATTAAAAAAATAATTAGGCATGCAACAGTATCTCCAATGGCTGGGTCCCACTGCCAGCTTGGTGTCTTAGGCCTTGCAAACTATAAGGCTGGGTCCCACTGCCAGCGTGGTGCCTTAGGCCTTGCGAACTATAAGACTGGTTCCCACTGCCAGCATGGTGCCTTAGGCCTTGCAAACTATAAGGTTCGGTCCCACTGCCAGCATGGTGCCTTAGGCCTTGCAAACTATAAGGCTGGGTCCCACTGCCAGCGTGGTGCCTTAGGCCTTGCAAACTATAAGGTTATGTCCAACTGCCAGCCTGGTGCCTTAGGCCTTGCAAACTATAAGGCTGTGCCTGTTTACACTGCTTAATCTGGTTCAAAGTCCAAAAACATTTAATAAGCTGATCCCTGTGATTTTGAAATTTGATCTCCACATCAGTAGCCATATTTTTATCCTTCTGTAAACAGTCACTTCCAACAGCAATTTAACCATGGCTATAGCAGGCAAAGCCAGATTAGCCATGGATTATCTATCGAAAATTTTGAACAATTTCTCATGTGACTTTTTTTTCTATTTAATCTTTAGAGGTGTTCCTTTTTCTTTGAAGCATATATGGGCAATATATGATGTAAACAGGAGATTCCTTCTTCTGAATAATATTGAACCAAAAAACTTATGTAGACAAAACAAAAAGTAAAGAGACTTGCATCTTTCAGCAAGATTTCTGAATAAAAAAATAAAATGCATGCAAAAATAAAAACGAGTAATAAGTGTCAATAATTTAAAGGCATTCAAGATTAGACCATTTCCTCCTCACAACTGTAGAGTATTGAAACTATATCCAATATTCTTAAGTGATAACATTTTCAAACCCACTGCTGTAGCACACATATTGGACATCTGCTTGGCACCATTTGTATTTAAGACAAAGGTAACTTCATTAGAAGTCTATGGTGAAAGCTCCATGTCATAATGATTCATTTTTTGCTAACAAGATTTTTAAGACAGCCGTCACTTCACCCATGTTTGGATATATGGCAGGCACCAATTTTCTTTAGGGCTAACTGGCTGGGCTGCCCCTAAGTTATATGGCACACTGTCAGAATTTTGCATTTGGTGCCCCCATCCCACGTCCTGGGTTTTCCCACCCAAACACAACCCTCCACAATCCTGGCGCCCTGTGTGGTGGCACATCGCATAACCCTGTCAACTAGGTATCTTTTTTCAGTCCCTTTGTGCTGAAATAGCATCCATCTGGAGAGGAATAGAGATAACAATATTCTTTGGATACAACTACCCATCCAGGATGATTAGTAATAACAATATGGTTGCTGTAGTTGCTAAATAACAATTTTTATGTTTAACAAGTTCCAAGATACACAGCTTCACATTGTTGTGTTGAGGTTCAACAACTTGGCATTATATTTGACACCTTACAAAGTACATTACACCGATTTACTCAATAAAGCCATAATTGATTATTTGCTATACCGTTTAAGAATTTCAACTACTGTACGTGTGCTTTTTTCTCCTGATATATTTTGCAAGAAGAGCCACCATGTCATGTCCATAACATAGTTAAAACTTCAGCCAATACACTTAACCTTCAAGGGAAATGCACCTACAAATGCAAACCATGAGGTACATGCTGGACTAAGGTAACTCATCATTTAAGTTTACAAGGAAACTACTGTTGGAATTAGGAGAGCTTGAGAAACATGTTCCAGCCAGTTACAATGAAAGCCAATTGGATTTCCATGGTTGAACATTTATACATCATGTGAAATGCTCAAGTTTTATTTAAATTGATCAAGTGATTTTGGAGGTGTCAATAACAGTTTCCACCAAATTGTTACTAAAGCCAAATGGTTGGCATAGAGGTAATTAAAAACAAATTTCTGGGATAACATGTAAAATCATTGACACAAAGTTTGATCAACATTGGTGATGTGTTATTAGATGTTAAGACTTTATTTCTTGTTCGTAATGCCTGCCAAATAACCACTTGAGAGGCATACATGCCAAACCCTAGCAAGGAAAAAGTGTAATCCAAATGGACAAATGGAGTAATCTGAGCAGAAAAAGTGTAATCCACACATTACATATTAAAATTCAATGCACATATGTACAAAACAGATGCATATTTTCCACAAATTTTGGCGCCAGGAAGCATCCGTTTGAACAAAAGACTAAAGCTGTATTAAACCACTAGTTTTAGTCAGTACTGTTTTAAGAGCTCAGTAAATAGCGCCCTTGCATTAATAAAATTTGTTTCCACAATTTAGTTCTGCTGTAAAAAAAGAAGTTACCTTAATATTGGAGTTAGCAAAACAAGCTAAATAAGGGTAATCTTTGTTTTATCCTACTGTATGACCAATATTAAAACCTTTCCACACAGCCTGCAATGGGCATGACTACCCTAGAATGGCATTGTATTGTGTTATTCATGTATTTATCTCCTAGTCGTTTTTTTTTCCTTTCTAATCCATCTGAGAAATCATTTGAGAAACATTTTTGCTGTAATATATGCATCGACTAGAATAAATAGGGCAACTTTTACTGCCAAATTTCTACAGAATGGTTCTGTACCTCACATAATTTTAATGAACAATATGTGAGCAAAGATTAAAAATTAGAAAACCAGTCTGTTATGTCCCAAGCCAGACAGCTGTTGTAAGTAGAAAGAAATATTTTTGGAAATAGGGCAGCTGTTATAAATAGAACACTAAGGAAAGTCAGTTGGTCTACAGATAAGTGTACTTTTATGTCAGTTACTCAGAAGCCATCTTTTCCAGATTACGTTTTGTATAATTAGTGGGATGTTAATAAAAATGAGAAAACAAGTTATTAATTTTTTGTTGGAGGATATACAGAAAAAGCATAATCCAATTACATTTACACATAAGGCGTAATTTAGTGGGGAAAAAAGCGTAATGATTACGCCAAAAGCATAATGGTTGGCCTGTATAAGTTGGAGGGAAAAAAAACCCCCTCACAAACTTCTTTTAATATTTTGAAAAGGAACATTTTCAAAAACATTTCATCCAAACTTCCAGAGTGGTTTTGGAGGTGTCAAAAAGACACTCTCCATCTGGTTGCTATGGAATTCAAATAGCTGCCAAGTGGTCACCAAAAACAGAACTGTGTGGCAACATGCTACAATGAACAATCCTACAAAGTTCTTTTAAATTTGCCAAGCATCTTTGTTCTTGAAATTTTTTAACTATGTTGTTCAACCAACATGTTTGCTAGGGAAACCACCAAAAGCACAACTTTGATATAACATAAACTTGAACAATCGCACAAGATTGATCAAAACTGGCTCAGTCATAAAAGTGCAAAAAATTCATTGATGTTAATGGATATGTGACAATTAATGGATAGAGAACCATGCTGTAAGCTCACATGACCTTAACTCAGACAAGCTATAAACAAACAACAAGTCTTCATATTGGTTAAACCTTTATTTATTTAGTCACAAAGCTCAAAGACTCACTTCCCTAGGAAATTGAGATGGATAAAGTAGAACACTCTATCCAAATGACATGACAACAAATACTGAGCAATACCTCTCCATCAGATACACAGCTATACATACCAATGGCAATCAAACAATGGCCACAGATGAATATATACAGATGAATCATAGGTAGCTGCCTTTCTGTGGATTGAAAAATAATCCATCATGTAATCCTAGTATGGCATAAAAAAAACAACACTGACAGAGTGTGGTGAATGAAAAACAATTCCTATTTTTTTAAAATCTTTTAATTTTTTTCCTATAAGGTTTATTTAATGCATCTTACAAAACAAAATGAAACAAAAGTAAAATTATTTAAAGAGTAAAATAAAGCCTCTCTGATAGATTGTATACCTGAAAAGTGAGTGATCTCTTCTTTGTAAATGGATCACTACAACTCCATTCCCTGGTTAATGAGTTACCTATCCCTGACATATTCTCGTTGTGACATACCAGAGTTTGAGAGGATATATAATAACATCTCTAGAGATAGTTACAAACAAGAGGCACTGATTGGCCTGAGATTAACTCACCTGGCTGACATCTAACTAACAGTCAAATGTATAGCAGTTGGCCAAGAAATCTGGGTGAGGAAGAGTCTTTCTGTTATAATTTCTTCCAATAATGATATTAGTACAAGTTATGAAAGTAAATGTTTCAAGGTTTCACATATCTGATAGCACATCAGCATCAGTTGTTGATTATTACAAGGATGCTTATGTCAAAATTACTCAGTACTGTCCATTTCTAAGATAAAGTAGTGTAATATTTTTTCTACCTTTTTAATACCTGCCTTACCTGATGAAACTATCATTTACATAAATCTGAAAGGCATGCAGGTAGGTTATTTTCCATCAAATTTAATCATTCTGGTTAAAATAAATGCCAAAGTTGTAAAAGTTTTTTTCTATTTTCATAATCATAAGCCATATCTGACTGCAGATTGATTAAATTCTTACAGATCAGAAAGCTCCTCTTGTTAGGATGCTTACTGTAAAATTTGTCAATTCTGTTGTTGATTTAATGCCATTTTTCATCACAAGATGGGCTGTTTGTGGTAACCAGTATAAATGGTGGAAGAAACTGGGGAAACCCCTGGAAAGAACCACTGACCCATGAGAAGCTACTGGCAAGCTTTGTCAAATCTGTAGTATGATTTTTAAGAAATTATTTAAATATTTCCAGTGGCCATACTTTATGGTGAACTGGCATAAATTTAAAAAATTTGAAAGTCTTTAATATGAAAATACTTGGTTTTTTAAAATTATGGTAGATTTTGGGAAGCTGACAAGACCAACTGTAGATAGACAATAGACAGATTTTTTTTCTTCTATTTACTGCAACTGCAACCATAGTTGAATGTAGATTTACATTATTTATACAATTTCATCTTCAAGCCAGAATGCTTTCTTAATCAATTTTTGTTCAGTGGTTTTGAGAAGTTGTTTTAAAGGTTCTAGTATAAGCATTGGAAGCCACTTTACTAGTGGATCGCCATTATTTGTATAAATTTCAAGTCCTTCATACCAGGATACCTTCCGTTACATTTGTTACAAACTGGCTCATTTGTTATTGAGAAGTTAAAATAACAATTGCTGACAGGTGCACAATGCAGGACAAATGCAAAGTCATACCATAAACTTACTGGACATTCTGGCCAGGTGAAATATTAAGTTGTAACCTGAAATAATCCTCTGAACCACAATCAAGCACTCAAACAAAAGAAACAATTCCACACATACACAATTTCAAATTTAATGTTATTTTCTTTTTTAGTATGGATATCTAGTGTAAGCCATCCAAATTACATATGCTTATAAATAGGTTGTGGCCATTGTTCTTCGTTCGAGCTTGAGTTTAATACCATTTTTCAGTGCAAGATATTGCATACATGGCAGCCAGTTTAAGTTGGAAGAAGAACCACTGAAAACCGTTGGAAAAGAACCACCAACCCAAGTGAAATTTACTTAAGTATATCTAATGGGTATCAACATAAGGTCATGTTCTATTTGACCTTGTGATTCACCAATCAAATGACAGCTTTCAAATTTCTGAAAGTGAAAAATGTAATCTGGGGTATATTACTAATGATAATTTTGTCCAACAAGAATACATCATGTTATCTAACAGACTGATTCAAATAAGTGTGCCAGGAATTCTACAGATCACCAAAACATTAGCTATTAATGGTATCTGTCATCTCCATTATGTCAGAGATCTTGATTTAAATGTTAAATGTCTTTAATCTGTGATGCCTTCTATCAAAATTAAGAACAAATTATATTTAGAAGTTTAGTAGTTTAAAGATTTAAAAGCTCCTTCAGATGTCTTACACTAGAATGTACACAGTAAGGTAAATACAGCTAAATTTATTTTTCTTGCAGTTCACCTTGATCCCAATATTAACCAAACAAAAGCATAGTCTATGCTCAACGAAGCATCTAAATAGATGCATACTTAACATTTTGATTTTAATTTTAATAATGTGCTCTTGTGTCAGCAAACAAAAGTGATATCTCAGCAAAACAGCCATATCTAGTTCATCTGAATGTAATATTCTTTAAAAATGACTTCATTTAAAGCAATAATGTTCACATTTATTGAAAAAATATAATTCTAATCCTTTTTCTTTCAATAGTAATTGCCCCTTTTAAGGTTAAAACACCTTGAGAATGCAAAAGACTCAAACACATATCAGCCCATATTTTTTTAAATAATCTGCACAAAATAACTATGCATCAATTTCCTTAGTGATGGGACACTGGCCAGCCACTGCACTCGCATGATGTCTGGCATTAGGACTGAATGTCATCACATGATATAGAATATCCACATCTTAGAATCAGGAACGCGAGTACATATATGTAGAGATCACTCTGTTAGATATTTTGAGGGCTGTCTGCAAACATTATGGGTCTTCTTTAATTTGTGAGCAGCTAGCTGTCTGGATTTGCCTCCCCTATTTTATGAGTAGCAAGCTGCATATCTCAAGTTATGGCTCTCCAAAAACTGATTGCACCAGTTGGAAAGAAGTACACTGTTCCTAAGACTCGGCTCACTTTCTCAAGTCTAGGACAAAAACCTGGAAAGAAAAACAATGCAAGCAAGTGAGGTCAAAATTAATTTGTACTTTTAAGGTGATTTTCATTCATCTACATTAATTTGTACAATGGTCTATCCAATTCAGTTTTAATAAAAAGGCTGACGAGAATTTAAATCCATTTCATTGACTATTAAATATTTTCTGCAATACTAACATGCTGCAGTTAGTCGGCAATTTCCTGTTATTAATTATGTTAATAATGAAAACATGCAAAAGACAGATCAATTACAGAGCATCCACATATGTGAATTTTAAATACAAATATATATAAAAAAAATCAATGTATCTGTGCATAAATGAATCATTTTGTTAAATAGCTCAATAACATTTGCTATGGTTTATTTAAAGCGAGAAAAATACACTGAAGTAAATGCAAACAGCCACAACTGCAGTCACAATAAGAATACACAATTTCTTCTGATAGCCTTGTATGGCCAAACTGGTTAAAACATGATTAAGGCAGGTAGTTCTAGATCTTGGTTTTCAGCCTTAAGATTAACAATCACAAAATTCTCAGTCATGGATTTAAAAAAAACCTAACCCAAAATAAACTTACCGAGCCATCTGAAGCACTTGCCCCCACCTTGTCACCTCGATAATTCCAGCAGACTTCAAAGATTCCCCCTGTCCCTCTATAACTATGGACTAATGCACCATTCTGCAAAAAATATGAAATACATATATTCTAATACATACCAACAAAAAAGATGGTCAGGATGGTCTTCATGTGAAAACCCAGGGCTCAAAATTAACGGTAGTTCGCTAGCCCGAGGCTAGTAGATTTCCTGTCTGACTAGTAACTTTCATAATGTTAATAGTCTGATGGTCTAGTAAGTTTTGGCTATCAAAAGTCAACGATTGTTTACACCATTCCCTAATAAAGACTTGACTTCAGCAGATGTCCCCTAGAATCAAAGCAGTAACCATTGTCAACACAATCATAAAATATTAGCATGAGAAGATGAAGTCAATATCTGCCTCGGAAAGGTGCGTTTCTATAACAAGAAGCCATCCAATTTGTGCATTCGCTTAACAGTGCCAATTATGGTACCGTCCTTAACAATGGAAGTTAGGTAATTGATCCTGATTAATCTGATAATGATCAAATTAAAAATGACGTGGTATCACACTTTATTCACTTGGCCACAGTAATAAACTACAAATACGGTACACCACATAAAAAAAAACTACCGCAAAAGCTATTCAAAGATATTAAAGTCTGCGGTTTTGTTTGATTACGGGTTTACTTTCGGGTCGTGGGGTGGGGTGGTGGTTCTTGCTAGCCAAACACTCCAACAGTCACAAGCGGAAAACTATATATTTTACACTTGTATCAAAATAATTATAAAAATCAGATGAATTTATTACAATGACTTTATTTACACATCTTTTCCATACAACTACTTTTTATATGAGAATAACTGATTTTATATTTTTTTCCATTACAAGAATGGACAAATAATTTAATAGACGTGAAGATATCAAGCAGAATGCTGTACTTTTTAAAACCTCTGGGCATGGGCATCTAAGATTTGAAAATGTTCCGCTTTATTAATAATTTCAACAGTATACTGCTGTCCGATTAATCAGGAACAATTACCAAACTTTCGCTATTAATAAAACCGTAACTGGAACAGTTATATAGAACTCGCCAAATTAGATGGGTTCATTTGATGGGAACTTACCTTTTCTTAGCTGAAACTAACATCATCTTCTGATGCTAACATTTTGTAACAGTGTTCACAATAGCCACTGCTTTGATCCTGCAAAACATCCGCTGAAATCCTTATCAGAGAAAGGTCATGGGGGGGGAAGCACAAATTTTGAAATGGTGTTTATTGGTCTGACTTTCTTATATGAAGGACACTGATATTAATTTTCTTACATTAAATAATTCGCGCCAGCTATACTGTAACATCTCGTATTTCCAAACAATTCGCTCCTTATAAGACAAAATGTGGCGTTTTACAGAACTTATTCAGCTGCCAGAAAAAAAGCAAAAGTTGATAGAAAATGACATTAAAGAGAGGAATAATCCTTATGATAAGGAAATGTGTAATCAAATGTTTAGATGACATGAAAAAAAGACAGGGAATGGCTGAATTATAATGAAGAAAAGAATGTTATGCAGTATAACTGGTGTGCGAAATTATCAGAAAACAAACAGAAAAAACATCCAGTTTTGTTGCAGGTTATTCGATCTTTAAAACTAAATTCATAAATGTGCATGAAAGCTTGGGCAACACAAAAATAATAGAGAAAAGCAGCTATGCAGATGCCACCAGATGAACTGACCACTGGTAAGATCTTGGGAAGATTTAACGAAATGTGTTAAACCATAGGTGCTCGATGCAAAGCTTGATGCTGAGAAGAAAAAAACCCCACCCAATAACCAAAAGGTAAGCAATCATAAAGAGTAAAAAAAATATATCAGATTACTCCCATGACCCATTCTGAGATACGACACTGTCTATCATACTATATTAAGAGACAAGGTCAGAAACTTCCAAATACTTTGTTTTAACATGACTCTATTTCCTTCTAATATTTCAGTCGTTGAAAGCATATGGCCATAATCTATGGCTTATTTTACTCCTGAGATATTTTTCTATTCATCAAGCTTTAATTTACTTTTCTGTGTTGCACCAAACTGAAGTTACAGGTTATGAAATATACGAATTTTGCCTGCCGGGACAATGTTGCTCTCAGGTGACAACCGGTGAAAGTCTCAGGTGACAACCGGTGAAAGTGGCTATGGTAAAGAACCAAAGCCCCTTCAATAATTCCATACAAATGATATTCCAACAAATGATCCATCACCAGCAGTACATTTGTGGAATGTTTCAGGGACATAGGTAAGGAGACCTTTAGAAACCCCATATGGACCTAGAATGCAGGTGGAGGAATTGGATACAGATATTCTTGAAAAACAATAAATGTGAATTGACTGACTGATGATTTGAAGCAGGATTTGATTCATAATTCTGTAATTCTGCGTTTCATATGAAAATGTTATATATGAATAATATTGTTGTTAATCTCAATACAAGTGCAACATTGTTTTTGGACAGGACTAGCAAAGATTTGGTAGCACTAGAAATTTCTCAGCATACTAGTCCTTCTGGCTACAAAGAAATGTGTGTTAAATTTGAGCCCTGAAACCATCCATTATCATTAATGTCTTCATTTGAAAACCCTATGCTAATACAACCATCCATTATCATTAAGATCTTTGTGTGAAAACCCTATGCTAGTACGACCATCCATTATCATTAAGGTCTTCATGTGAAAACCCTATGCTAGTACGACCATCCATTATCATTAAAGTCTTTGTGTGAAAACCCTATGTTAATATGACCATCCATTATCATTAAGGTCTTCATGTGAAAACCCTATGCTAGTACGACCATCCATTATCATTAATGTCTTCATGTGAAAACCCTATGCTAGTAAAAACATCCATTATCATTAAGGTCTTCGTGTGAAAACCCTATGCTAGTACGACCATCCATTATCATTAAGGTCATGTGAAAACCCTATGCTAGTAAAAACATCCATTATCATTAAGGTCTTTGTGTGAAAACCCTATGTTAATATGACCATCCATTATCATTAAGGTCTTCGTGTGAAAACCCTATGCTAGTAAAAACATCCATTATCATTAAGGTCTTCATGTGAAAACCCTATGCTAGTACAACCATCCATTATCATTAAAGTCTTCATGTGAAAACCATATGCTAGTACAACCATCCATTATCATTAAGGTCTTTGTGTGAAAACCCTATGCTAGTACGACCATCCATTATCATTAAAGTCTTCATGTGAAAACCCTTTGCTAGCACAACCATCCATTATCATTAAGGTCTTTGTGTGAAAACCCTATGCTAGTACAACCATCCATTATCATTAAAGTCTTCATGTGAAAACCCTATGCTAGTACAACCATCCATTATCATTTAAGTCTTCATGTGAAAACCATATGCTAGTACAACCATCCATTATCATTAAGGTCTTTGTGTGAAAACCCTATGCTAGTACAACCATCCATTATCATTAAAGTCTTCATGTGAAAACCCTATGCTAGTACAACCATCCATTACCATTAAAGTCTTCATGTGAAAACCATATGCTAGTACAACCATCCATTATCATTAAAGTCTTCGTGTGAAAACCCTATGCTAGTACAACCATCCATTATCATTAAAGTCTTCATGTGAAAACCCTATGCTAGTACAACCATCCATTATCATTAAAGTCTTCATGTGAAAACCATATGCTAGTACAACCATCCATTATCATTAAAGTCTTCGTGTGAAAACCATATGCTAGTACAACCATCCATTATCATTAAAGTCTTCATGTGAAAACCCTATGCTAGTACAACCATCCATTATCATTAAAGTCTTCATGTGAAAACCCTATGCTAGTACAACCATCCATTATCATTAAGGTCTTTGTGTGAAAACCCTATGCTAGTACAACCATCCATTATCATTAAAGTCTTCATGTGAAAACCCTATGCTAGTACAACCATCCATTATCATTAAAGTCTTCATGTGAAAACCCTATGCTAGTACAACCATCCATTATCATTAAAGTCTTCATGTGAAAACCATATGCTAGTACAACCATCCATTATCATTAAAGTCTTCGTGTGAAAACCATATGCTAGTACAACCATCCATTATCATTAAAGTCTTCATGTGAAAACCCTATGCTAGTACAACCATCCATTATCATTAAAGTCTTCATGTGAAAACCCTATGCTAGTACAACCATCCATTATCATTAAGGTCTTTGTGTGAAAACCCTATGCTAGTACAACCATCCATTATCATTAAAGTCTTCATGTGAAAACCATATGCTAGTACAACCATCCATTATCATTAAAGTCTTCGTGTGAAAACCCTATGCTAGTACAACCATCCATTATCATTAAAGTCTTCATGTGAAAACCCTATGCTAGTACAACCATCCATTATCATTAAAGTCTTCATGTGAAAGCCCTATGCTAGTACGACCATCCATTATCATTAAGGTCTTCATGTGAAAACCCTATGCTAGTAAAAACATCCATTATCATTAAAGTCTTCATGTGAAAACCCTATGCTAGTATGATCATCCATTATCATTAAAGTCTTCATGTGAAAACCATATGCTAGTACAACCATCCATTATCATTAAAGTCTTCATGTGAAAACCCTATGCTAGTACAACCATCCATTATCATTAAAGTCTTCATGTGAAAACCCTATGCTAGTACAACCATCCATTATCATTAAGGTCTTTGTGTGAAAACCCTATGCTAGTACAACCATCCATTATCATTAAAGTCTTCATGTGAAAACCCTATGCTAGTACAACCATCCATTATCATTAAAGTCTTCATGTGAAAACCCTATGCTAGTACAACCATCCATTATCATTAAAGTCTTCATGTGAAAACCATATGCTAGTACAACCATCCATTATCATTAAAGTCTTCGTGTGAAAACCATATGCTAGTACAACCATCCATTATCATTAAAGTCTTCATGTGAAAACCCTATGCTAGTACAACCATCCATTATCATTAAAGTCTTCATGTGAAAACCCTATGCTAGAGTAGTAGGAGAAAGTAAGAATCCGAGCTCAACAACCCCCTCCAGACCTCCAAACAAATACAAAATACCTAGGTAACGTAATAGAAAACCTATTGCAATCAATAATTGCGTTAAGAATCCGAGCTCAACAAATACAAAATACCTAGGTAACGTAATAGAACACCTGTTGCAATCAATAATTGCGTTAAGAATCCGAGCTCAACAACCCCTCTAGACCTCCAAACAAATACAATAGAACACCTGTTGCAAAATACCTAGGTAACAGGTAAAATTTAATTACGTGATCTTCCAGAATAAGCAAAATGATATGTCAGACTCAATCTTCCAAATCATTACGATTTAGCAGAGCGTGGCGATTGTGGACTAAATTACGCATTAGAATTCCAGTAAGGTAAGTGGTATTATATAAAATTTTATGTTATATCATACTTCTTTTGATAATCTTTCTCATATTTGCTGATCCTCATGGGAAGAATATCTGTTAACATGTTGTCAATAATACGAAATTCACGTATTAAATCGTCCATACTATATTTTACTCCTCGTAGGTAAGATCTTATTTGATCAAGTAGTTTTTTGTAAGTTATAATTGATGTTAAGCAGCCGTGCTTTTTTATCGAAATTTTAGGTTCAACTTTTTTACAAGCTGCTGTAAGAGAAACACCAACACCGGATATGATTAACAAAAACGGGTTTAATGATATACCACTTGAAATTATGTCGGAAATAGTCATTAACAAGGGTAGATATGATATTACTCGAAGTATTTTGTTATAATATTTGTAACATTTTTTAACGCACCAAAGTTTTTTATGATAATATTTGTAGTATTGTATTAGTGCGTCAACATCCTGTCCTGGAATATCTTTTGAAATATGATTGAAATCAACTATACTTTTTTTCATTATAATATTTGTTCACATAATCTCAGGCTTGATTAAGTAACTAGTTGAGGTGTTTCAGCCACAAATTCCAAACAATACCAATATGACGCAGCAGTTAATTTTTTGTCATCTGCTATTAGCATAAAAGTTTCTTCAACATCTTTGTTTAACACAATAGACACGGTTCCAGAGAAATTATCAGTCGAGTGACGCCATGGAAATAAGGAAAATATATTAAACTTTGCACTGCTAAACACGGACAATCTATACACACCAGTGACCTCTGCAGTATGTTTGAGAGTGTTATTTTGCGGCGACCAAGTAGACATTCCAGAAGCAACAGTATAGACAATATTTTTAATCTGCTTGTGAGGAATTTTAATCATACTTGTTTTCTCAACAATACTAGGAATTCCACTAATAATATCGTTGAGTTTTGTGTTAATATTATCGAGTGTAATATCAACAGATGGCGGACTTCCAAAAAATTCGTTATTGGTTTTGTTTATGTTTCTGCGAAAATTTAAAAACGTGGTGATGTGATTAGTAAAATCAGTTTTGAACTTGGTGATTTCATTGTTGATATCATCAACATATTTCTTTGTTACAGCATCAAAATCAGATTCTGGTGTTCTAAGATTATTGATGCCATTATTGTTCATGTTGAGAAATGCACGCATTATACCGCCATGCGCCGACACGTACTTTGATTCCTGATCATCAACATATTTCTTAGTAGCAGCGTCATTATCCTCAGTTGGGTTTCCAAGGTATGTGATCTTGTTCTGGTTCATAACAATGTTTCCCGTAAATAAATCACCTGCTTTTCTAACATAATCGTTAACTGACCTACCCGAATCTTCTATCTTACCTTGATTATTAAAAGTAACAATATTATTAGCAACTGCAGTAGGATTTCGTACTAGTACATCTGATAGTTGTACATTACTCGTCTTTAATCGTCCTTGTTTGTCCTGGAAAACTACAACTTCATTTGGATCTACACTTGCAACGTTTAACAAATTGTTGATTTCATTTTTGAGCTTATCAAGAGTTGCATACTTGGATAAGTCACCCTGGTAACCTTCTGTTAATAAATCTACTGCTAATGTTCCAAATTTTGTATAGTAGCTCATTATACATACCGTTCTACACAAAATTGTTGGTTTAATATAACATAAAATTATACGATGGCGAAGATAATAAACTTTGACACCGAGCGATTGGTGAAGCATAAACATAACAATGAACTTCCAGACTGTCATTATCTTATTGTTGGGCGAACTGGATCTGGTAAAACAAATTTGTTATTAAATCTTTTACTCAATAATAACTTTAACTATGATAAGGTGTATATTTACACCATCAACCCCCAACAAGACAAATACAAATTATTAAACGAGTATAATGATAAACTTCGTGATGACCTTGGCATTGGTGATGATATATTTTTGATAAAACAACCAGAAGAACTCGTTCCAGTGAATGAACTCGATTTGTCAGAGCATAAGATAATCGTCTTTGATGATATTCCGCTAAACAATGAGGAAATGAACAAGATTAGATCATATTTTTCACTATCACGTAATAAAAGATGTAATTCTGTTTATCTTGCCCAAGGTTTTTATAATGTTGATAGGTTTATTAGGCGAAATACGGGTTGTTTCATATTATTTCCCGGACTAGATAATGTGGATGTGAGAAATATTGCAAACGAACAATGTGGTGATGTTACAAAAGATAAATTTATCGAATTATATCATCGAGCAACTAAAGATAGATATAGTTTCTTTTTATTTGACAAGCTAGCGCGTGATCCAACCAAAATGTTTCGTTGTTGCCTTGAGACGTTTCTATGATATAATTTTGTAAAGCGTATAAAAATAATGGACAAACATCAACAGAAAATCGAATTACTAAAAAAGTTTCTCGAAACTCGAGCGGCTTTTAAGAAAAAGGTGGAAGAAGCTCGACGTGGACAAGTTCAAGCAGAAGAAGAAAGAACCAAATTTTTCAAACCTGTTACTGAAGCAATGCTTGGCAAGCAGCCAGAAATACAAACATCATCTCCAGAAGAACTAGCAAAAATGAAAGAAAAGGGTTTGTTTGGTTTACTTGGAGAAAGATCAAAAGAAGAAAATAAAAAAATTGCAGAAGAACTTGTAAGAGACATTGTTGATCCTATTGCACGACAGGTTGAATTTGATAGATTAATAAACAACCCTCTTGCACTTCAGCAAGCTATAACAACAAAGGCTGTTAATCCCGACGAGTTAAGGAGGTTAATAGAAAAAGTGTCAGAACAAACTGAGGAATTAGCTGAGAAACAAAAAACGTTACAAGAAAGTATGATAAAAATAATGCCTCTTGAGGATACTATCATATTTTATAGAAAGAATGCTAGGGTAGAAATAGACGATTCTGAGTATAACGAGTTTATAGAAAAATATAATATCACTGATATTAATAGTATTCGAGATTGGTCAAAAGAAAAGTATGATAATTTGATTGAAAAATTAAAAAGAATTATAGAAAATGGTTTACGTGTTGATGAAGAAATTAAAGATCAAAAAGATAAAAAGAATTTTCTAGTATTATTTGATCAGATAAGAGATGAAATTATAGCTGATGTTTTTCTTAAAACAGCAAAACGATATCGAAATAAACCAGGAGGTTATAGTAAAGGTTGGGATTTTAAAAGATTGTTTGATAGATACGAAGATGTTCGAGATAAAAGATTACCGGAAGAAAGAACTGGAGGTGGAGTTAAAGTTTTTACATCAAACGCAGACATAGTCGATCGGCTAATGCTGTTGATATCCTCTAAAGAAGCTGGTAATGAAAGTGTAGAGATTGATAACGAAATTATTGATATACTTGATCATCTAAGATCGAGTGGATTACTAACATCATCCGAGTACGAAATTTTACACCGCGATCTTATCTAAAATATTAGTATAATGCAAACAACATTATTGCTTGATTCATCACAAATAACAGGAAACAGCGCGAATTTTACAGTAAATTACAACCCACCAATAGAACTAGATCCTGCAAAACAGTATGAGATTGGATTAATTTCTTGTACTTGTTGGAACGCCATGCCGAATATTAAAACTGGGATTAATGATGAAATTTTAATCGTTAATGTTAAACAATCTCCAACATCACAAAAAGAGTTTATTGATATACAATACAAACTACAGATTCCACAAGGAGCTTATAACATTACTGATCTAAACAGAACAATAAAAGAGCTTCTAACAAAAGCTGGTGGGAATGCTGACAATTTTGAATTAGCGGCGAATTATAACACCTTACGAGCTAGGATAACAGTGAAAAGAAATATGAAAGTCATCTTTGAAGAAAGAAGTTTTGGAAAGATGTTAGGTTTTACTAGAGTTTTATACTATACCACCGGTGAAGATAAATCTTTAACATTTGATGGAGAACTACCAGTAGATATTACAGAAGTAAATACAATACTCATCAATTGCTCTATCGCATCTGGATCTTATACGTCAAAAGGCAACCGCGGGCAAACGATCTACAGTTTCTCACCAGAAGTCCCACCAGGTTCTCTCATGCAAATCAATCCGCGGCAGATTATCTACTATCCAATAACACCGGAGAATCAAATTACAAGCATTACAATGCAACTCACAGACCAATCTGGACGACAAATAGACGTGAACAACGAGATAGTCACGTATTACTTACACCTACGCACTGCTTAGGCATGTGATTTTGTGTACATAATTTTATAAAATGAGACGAAGAAAAGTTTATCGAAGAAAAATTGTAGGTGGATTTTTTGGAAATATATTTACAACAATTGCAGAGAATATTCCAGGAATCGCGCGTAAAGTAGCGCCCATTGCACTTGACGCTGGTAAAGCTTTCGCTACAGGGGCGGCATCTTCAGCAGGCACTGCAGTAGGGCAAAAGATTGCTGATAAGATTAAAGGACCTTCCCCATCAGAAATAAAACGAGTAATATCAGATATTGCGCCAACAGAAGAAACAAAACGAGCTATGATAGCTACAACAAAAAAATTATTGTCGCCGAGTGGTGAAGAAATAGTACGTAAACTTGTAAAGAAAACAAAACCGATGACCCCTGCTGCCTTTTAATTTTGTGTAACGATTATAAAATAAATGTCAGCTAAAAACTATCTCGACTTTGCAGAAGAAATTGATACTGACGATGCTGTAACAGAATTAGAGTATGTCGAGTATCTCGATGAGAACTCGAACGAACCGAATAAAACCGGAGTTAGAACTTTTAACACAAGAGACGAGGACGTGTTTCTACTACCCCATAAGGCAATGTTAGAAGTGCGTGGCCGAATATTAGATGCAGCAGGTGGTGATATTGCAGCTAATGTAGAAATCGCTCTCGTCAATAATGGTTGGAGCTTGTTTAAGAGTGCACGATACCAACTGGCCAATCAAACCGTAGAAGATATTTCGATGCACTTACCCATAGCGAGTACAATACTAAACATCGTTTCGTTTAGCGATGACTATTCCAGATCAATAGCCACAAATATGATGTGGTTCAAAGATACCTCATTAGGTACAGCTGTTTCGAACGAGTTTAAAACTGGAGAGCTAGCTGATGCTGATGTTACAAACAGACTTATTCTAAACCCAGCTGGAGCTAATGCAGCTGCACGACATACTGTTCCAGCATTAACCGCAGATGCAGCTGGTGGTGCTATAGTAGCGGATGCAATAAGAAACGCAATTAAAAATCTACGACGATTAAATTTTAACGAGGGATTTGCTAAACGAAAAGCGTTTGCCGCAGAATCTCGCCAAATAACGATGATGCTTCCGTTAAGTACAATCTTTGGATTTTGCCGTGATTATAACAAAGTGTTTCGAGGAATAAAACATACGCTTATATTAGATCGAGCTGATCAAAACGATTGTATAATACACGCCGATGGAGTGGCTGAGGGACAGTTTTCTATTACAAGATTAGCACTGTGGATGCCTCGGGTTGTCCCTTCATTAGCTAAAATGATGGAGCTCGAATCTTTACTAGCCACCTTTACAAAAAAGATACACTTCCAACAGAACAGGATTTATCAAACAGCCATTCCCAACGCGACTGATTACACGTGGCGTGTAACGACCACGCCCAGCGAACAACTACCGCGACACTTGTTCGTCGTATTTCAACGACAAGCACGTCGTAACAATCAGGAAATAAACAACTCCATATTCGATAACCCAGACGTTAGACGAATATTTGTGAGAGTAAATTCCAAACAATATCCCGAACGTGCAATCGAATGTAATTTTGCCATAGACGCCACCAGAAACATCTCTCGGCCGTACATGTATCTTATGGAAGCAATGCAAAAATATCAGAACGCGGACAGTGGATCTCAAATATCAATAGATGAGTTTCGAACGCTCTATCCCATCTTTTATTTTGACGTATCAAAACATTTGGAGCGTGTTGTGGGATCGACTGCAGATATTGAGGTCACGTGGACACTGGGCGATGTGCCAGCTGAACAGTATAACGTATACGCGCTATTGGTTAGTGATCGATTTCTGACCATCGATTCAATCAAAGGAAGAATGACAGTACAAGTTTAATCTAACAACTTGGATATAACATTATGAAAACCAAATACACAACTCGAGAAATATACCTAACATCTGGTCAAGTTGAAAAATTATCAGCAGCTGTTGCTAAACGCAGCTCTGTTTCTTTGATGATCTCTCCGGAAACTTCAAATAAAATTGCAGTAAAAGTCATGCTAACGCAACAACAAATCAATAAACTCGACAAAGGAAAACCATTTGTGTTGAAATTATCTGTTTCTCAGGTAACTGCAATGTCAAAAGAAGGTGGATTTTTTGGACCAGCGTTATCAGTAATAGCTAGCAAAGTTTTACCAGTACTTGGTACACTTGGACTTGCGGCTGCGTCAGGAGCAGTCTCTGGCGCAACAAAGAAAGCAGTCGAAGGTCGTGGTATCAAACAAATCTATCGTTAATTTTATGTAACAGTATAAAATAAAATGCCAACGAAAAAGTCGCCAAAAAAAACAAAATCATCGAAAAAAAAGAAAACAACAAAACGCAAACAAACAAAACAAGGAGGAATTATTCCTTTCGCTCCACTTTTGGCGGGACTAGCGGGAAGTCTGCTGCCAAACTTACTAGGAATCGGACGCGGATTAACTCTACCAGGGACCAGACGTTATTGAGCAATTTTGACATCATTGAAAAATTGAAGGACGTTGTTGGATTTCGAGGAGTATTTTCCAAAGATGAACTCGATGACGTACCAACAGGCGGTTCTTGTGTTGTAAATATTGAAAACTTCAATGATGGCTCTGGCACCCACTGGGTTGCTGTCCACGATAACAATTATTTTGATTCGTTCGGACTTCCTCCAAGCGATCTCATAAAAAAATATATTTTTAAAAAATTTGATAAAATAAATTATTCGTCTAATCAACTACAGCCGATTGGAACATCAGCTTGTGGTTATTATTGTATCATGTTTGTCAGACAAATGCACCAGAGTAAAAACTCTGGGAGTAAAAACTTTTTAAAGTTTATTTTACAATTTGATGAGCTTCCTTCTCATGCGAATGATAATATTGCAATCAATTTTATCTAAACTCCTTGATATAATAATGTCAACATACTGTCTCAAATGCAAAACTAAAACAGAGAACAAGGATGAGATGACGGAAAAAACGAAAAATAATAGAACGATGTTAAAAAGTATTTGTGCAATCTGTGGTAGAAAGAAAAGTATGTTTTTGAAAAAACAAGTAGGATCTAGCGTTGATAGAGTTATCTTGATCGACGATTAATCTTATGAAACAAAATAAAATAAAATGAAATGCAATTGTGATTGTGACAAAGATCTTTGCATAGAAAAAATTTTACGTACTGTCAAAGTTGTAACAACAGAGAAATAATAGGGTTAGGTATAGATATACATAAACTAATTGGTAAATTACCAAAACCAAAAGGCGGTTGGACTTTGCCAGGTCATCGTTATACAGGTCCGTGGAATCCGCTAGATCAACAACTAGATGAAAACGATAATCCATTGCCAGGACAAGAGCCTTATAATCAAGTGGATGCAATAGCAATGCGTCACGATATCTGTTATCGTGATCATGAAAACTCGAAAGCAGATTGTGATAAAGTAATGTTAGACGAATTACATGATATGGAGCCAACAAATCTACGAGAACGTTTTGATAGAAGATTTGTTCAGGGAATGATAGGAGCAAAATATAAACTTGGACTCGGAGAGTCTCGTCAATCGCCTCGCGATCGGGGAAAAGAATTATACGATGATCTTGCAGTCGAACTACACAGACCTAAAAAAAAAAGTTTCCGAGACGCAAAGTTGTTGCAAACGCTGTAGATGATATCTGGGCAATAGATTTGGTGGATGTATCCAATCTGGCTCAGTTTAACGTTGGCGCTGATGGCGCTCCAAAAAGGTATTTGTTTAACGTTATAGATGTTTTCAGTAAATACGCTTTTAGTGTGCCAGTTTCAGATAAAACAGGAACGTCAATCACTGATGCGTTAAAACAAATAATAACGAGTACCGAAAGAAAACCAAACAAAATCTGGACTGATCATGGAGCCGAGTTTTTTAACAAAAAGTTTGAGCAGTTTCTAGAACAAAATAATATTAAAAAATACGTTACAGGAAACGAAGGCAAAAGCGTTGTTGTCGAGAGATTTAATCGCACGCTAAACGAAAAATTACACAAACATATGACAGCTAAAAACACCAACAGGTACATCGATGACCTTTCTCAAATCGTAGGCGAATATAATAACACGAAACATCGAACCATCAAAATGTCACCTAATGACGCTATCAAAAATCCCATATTAGCAAACGAAAACATGTACCGCAGACATAAATTTAAGGTCGGTGATAAAGTTAGAATCTCTTTGACTAAAAAGATATTTGAAAAAGGATTTACTCCAAACTGGAGCGAAGAAGTATTTGTTGTTGATAAAGTACTCTTAACAATACCTGTAACGTACGCGTTAAAAGATCTGGCAGGTGAGCCTATAGTAGGTAGTTTTTACGAACAAGAACTACAAAAAACTGAACAAGATGTTTTCGTTATCGAAAAAGTGATTAGGAAAAAAGGAAATAAAAGTTTAGTCAAATGGCGTGGGTATAGCGATAAATTTAACAGCTGGATTCCAACCAGGTCGATTTTATCGACTGTGAAATAATGCTATTATAAATTTCCTCATACTTTCGTTTGATAGATTTGCATTTTACTGGTTTACATAATGATATTAGATATTGTCTGCGATCGTCAGAGATCGTCATAAGATTAAAAATCTTGACAAAGATGAAATCAAATTTGATATTTTTCTGTCGGTCTGGAATTTTAATGTTTAAGAAAGGTCTGATTAACTGTAAAAATACCTGCTGTTCGGTAACGGTAAAATTAAATTTTATAATTTTTTTAGCAATGTGATACTTGACATTATATTTTCCAGTGGTTGGTCTGCTATAATTATATCTGTTAACGACGGTGACTATTTCATCATCATCAGACTCGTTGTTATATAAAATATCATCTTCGTTATAACCAACAGATTTGTCTATCATATCATTAGAGATTGTGGAGACCTTATCGCTAGCAAGTCGTTTCATCATATCCATATTATAATATACTTTTTATCTAATTTGTTGTTATAAGATGACTGACAAGGTCAAATATCACCAAAAAGTTAATATAATAAACTACCACGAACTGACTGAAGCGGTAAGAAAATGCTTGTCAGGTTATAGTTCATATTCCGTTGAGATTTTTGTAATGCAAGGTGATTCTCATAAAATATTACTAACAGAAGCAGAAAAAAATAAAATTAATGAAAGTGCAGTAGTGACGCTAAAATTTGATTGCGATGATATTATAGCATTTGCTCATCATTGTTTGACTAAAACCGAATTACAAAATATTATTAATCATCATATCTAAAAATAATACTAGCATCATATTTGTTTGAAAAAGCTGATTTTGTTGCTCCATCAGCTACAAATTTTACTGCTCTGGGATTTATATTATAATATTTCGCCGCAGCTGTAATTGATTTGAATTTGATCTCATCCGTTTCAAGGTTTAACGAAATAACAGGTTTTATTGGGCATCTAAAATTAATACCACCACCTCGTCCTTTTCTCACATTTTCCTGTTGGGTCACTAGCTCCAGATTTTCCAATCGATTGTCTGTTTTTACATTATTGATATGATTAATAACCAGACCATTGGGTATAGATCCGTTGAACACCTCGTAAACAAACCTATGACCAGTATAACAAACTCGATCTGTCGATGTTCCTCTAACAGTCACACTGATATATCCCATATTGCTCATATTATTAAGAACTTTTTTAGTTTTTCTGTTTCTAATAATACCGCGATCGTTAGCCTCGTATAAATCAAAGACCGGATGCGGCTGAAACTCATCTTGTAAGGATAAATTTTCAATATTATCATCAGTGACTTTACCGTTATAATGATATACTCGTTTCCCCTCTGGAATGTCATCGCAAAATAACGTGTAAATAAAATCTTTTCTAAACATCGTAATTCTTTCAGTATTATCTCTCTTTACACTAATCGTATAACCCGCTGGCGTTGCTTTACCAACAGATATTCCAGTAATGATATTAATAACCGAACCAAGTGCATTTCCAGCGTACATATTGTACTTCGGATAAACATGATATACCTCTTGCTCACGTGCGCTTGTCAGATTTACTGTCATTATATTATAGGTGATATTTTTTATCTCTAATTGTTGTTTAGCGGAGTAAATTATCAATTAGATATTAGACTATAGTATAATAATGTTGAAATTGCGTGATATAGCCAAGAGAAGTCTTATGGGAGAACCTGATAAAATAGCGACTGCTTTTGCAGGTTTTGATAATAGTTATCAGTTTGATAATCAAATTGTTTTAGAAAATTTTTCTGAAACAAATCTCTTTCATCTGCTACAGACGACTGTAAAACGTGAGCTTGAAAAACACAAGGGTCTAAGATTGTTAGTGCAATATCACGTTATATTTTCAAAACTACTTGTGACGGAAGAATCTACTAACAAGGAAATTGCAGACCCTTACATCAACGCAAAATCTAGACGTGTTTTACTTGGTAGTGATCTTTTGTCACTATCTAATGAAATACACCAAGAAATTTGGAAAAAAATAGAAGAATTTACCGAATTAGGTTCGGGTTGGAAGTTTGAAATGATTAAGGAAATTTTGTTTCACACGATGAAATATGACGCATTACGCGGTAGTTCGTATATCGACCTGCCACCAAAAATAAAAAATAAACAGTGCTGTATAAACATAAAAAACGTCGATAGCAAATGTTTCCAATGGGCTGTTCTTTCCGCGCTATTTCCAGCAGAAAAAAATGCTGATCGTGTTGAGAAGTATATCAGTCACGTGTCAAGATTAAATTGTGCTGGTATTGACTTTCCAGTGGCAGAAAATCAAATACCAAAGTTTGAAAAGCAAAATAATGTTTCGATTAACGTTTTCGGATTAGATGAAAAAGAAAATGTCTATCCGAGGTATATTTCAGAAAAAGCTTCACAATCGACTATCAATTTACTGTTTTATAAAAATCATTACGTTTGGATCAAAAACTTTAACAGACTAGTTGGAAGACAGTATAATAAAAATAACAACAAAAAGTTCTTTTGTTATCGCTGCTTGCACGGTTGTAGAGACAATGAAACATTACAAAAGCATTTGCAGTACTGTAGTGACGTACAAAGAATAACAATGCCATCTAAAAAAGATAGCGTGTTACAGTTTGTCCATCATAATCATAAACTAAAAATTCCTTTCGTCATATACATCGATTTCGAATGCTTACTTCAACCTGTACTTGGCGTAGAAAATGATCCTAACCAATCGAGTACAAGAAAAATTCAAAATCATGTTCCGTGCGGAGTAGCGTACAAGGTAGTTTGTTGCGCTGATTCGAGATTATCTAAACCAATCCAACTCTATCGTGGTAAAAATCCAGCTGTCTGGCTTCTCAAGCAGTTGATTAATGAAGTTGATCATATAACTTATCGTTTGAAAAGAG
The DNA here is from genome assembly GCA_016746295.1 of Potamilus streckersoni. NCBI lineage: Eukaryota > Metazoa > Mollusca > Bivalvia > Unionida > Unionidae > Potamilus > Potamilus streckersoni. The sequence continues at coordinate 823,817 of JAEAOA010002321.1, forward strand.
TAACTCCAATGTTAAAATTAACACCTCAACAAGAATCTGATCACGAGCAAGCGAAAATTTGTTATATTTGTGAAAAAGCTTTTGATGATAACAAAAAAGTACGTGACCATTGCCATTTGACCGGACAGTATCGTGGAGCGGCTCATGACCAGTGTAATTTAAAATTTCACGCTCCAGATTTTATTCCAGTTATTCTTCACAATTTTCGAGGATATGATAGTCACATCATCGTAGAAGCTTTTGGTGATCCTGAGATAAAAGCTCATCTAAAACTCAATAATGTCATCAAATGCATTCCAAATAATTTTGAAAAGTATATGTCAGTTACGCTAGGTAAATTACGTTTTATTGACAGCCTGCAGTTTATGGCAGCATCGTTAGATGAGCTAGTAAAAGGTTGTAGTAAATTTAATAACCTAAGAGACTGTTTTGGAGATAAATTTAATCTATTAGCTAAAAAAGGAGTTTTTCCATACGAATATCTCGACGATTGGAGTAAATTTGATGAAACATCTTTACCTAGCAAAGACAAATTTTACTCGCAACTTAAAAACGAAAATATCACTGATGACGAGTACAAGTATGCACAAGATATCTGGAAAGATTTTGATTGTGAGACGTTTGGTGATTACCATGATTTATACCTAAAAACTGATGTGTTATTATTAGCAGATGTTTTTGAAAGTTTTCGAGAAGTGAGTTATAATAATTACGGACTAGATCCTTGCTGGTATTATTCTGCCCCCGGACTGTCATGGGATGCTCTGTTAAAGTTTAGTAAGGTAAGGTTGGAATTACTGACTGATGTTGATATGTTCAATTTTATTGAAAAAGGTATCCGAGGCGGTATTAGCGTGATAACGAAGAAATATGCTAAAGCAAACAACAAATATTTGAAAGAGTATAATCCTGACCTTCCTTCGAAGTATATAGTTTATCTAGATTGCAATAACTTGTACGGGTATTCGATGGCAGAATCAATGCCGTTTGGTGGATTTCATTGGATCACGGCTGATCAATTTCTATCAGAGACAGAAAAAAAGATATCCGACGATGTTTCGTATTTCGTTGAAGTTGATCTCGATTATCCAACTTCGCTACACAAATTACATAACGATTATCCTTTCTGTGCGGAATCGATGGTCATAGATTATAGTTTGTTATCAGAAGAACAACAAGCGTCAGCATTACCAAGACAACATTCCATGGTCAAGAAACTAGTACCAAATTTGCTTCATAAACGAAAATTATGTTTTGCATTACAAAGCTTTAAAACAAGCAGTCGATGCTGGTCTCGTGTTGAGAAAAGTTCATCGCGTACTAAAATTTAATCAGTCGCCGTGGATGAGAGGTTATATTAACTCGAACACTACAAGAAGAGCTGCGGCAAAAACTGATTTTGAGAAAAACTTTTTCAAACTGATGAACAATTCTGTTTTTGGTAAGACGATGGAGAATATTAGGAAACGCGTAAATATCGAACTAGTCAATGATGTCAATCGCAGAAACAAACTTGTGTCAGACGATGATTTTGTGAGCATGAAAATATTTAATGAAAATCTTGTTGCGATACAAAGAAGAAAAACAAATCTAAAACTAAACAAGCCGATCTACGTTGGAGCTTCAGTGTTAGATTTATCAAAGTGGCTGATGTACGATTTTCATTATAATTTTGTTAAAAATCAATGGCCGGCTAGTAGATTATTATTTACTGATACTGATTCGCTCGTATATGAAATCGAATGCGAGGACATCTATCAGGACATGCATGATAATAGATATCTGTTTGATCTTTCTGATTACCACCGTGACAGTAAATTTCATGACGACACAAATAAAAAGGTTATTGGTAAGTTCAAAGATGAAATGAACTCGAGCGCTATCAAATACTTTATCGGATTACGTAGTAAAATGTATGCCGTATTGTTAGACAATAATAAAATAACAAAAAAAGCAAAAGGTCTGCCTCGTGATTTTGTTAAAAAGTTTATAAAATTTGATGACTACAAGTACGCGCTTGATGGTGGTGTTAGTTTTATAAGAACTATGTCAATTCGGACAAATCATCATAAACTCGAAACAGATGTCCTTATCAAACGCGGTTTGAGCAATTTTGATGATAAACGTTATTGCGAAAATGGGGTAGATACATTTGCACTTGGGTATTGTCATGATGATAGAGATATATTTGACATTATCTTTGCAAACTAAAATTTTATCTAAACTTTAAAAATAATGTTTGAAAATTTGACAGTAACAAATAGCTACAGTAGCAAAATCAAATATCTAATGATGGACGGCAAACCATTGACAGTTGAAATTAATAATGAAACATCAGGCATATGCTTTAGTGGTAGCCGTGACAAGTTAAAACTTTCGCTCATCAGATCTGATGACAGCGAGTATTTTAATTATCTCGAACAATTGTATCAAAAGTTGCTTGCGGAATTTAAAAACTTTCACTGTCCGATTAGTCAGCAAAAATACACCAAACTTACAATTGATCTTGATCGGTCAAAGGTGTATTTTATCGACAAAAAATACCCTCTTAACAAATCACAAATAAAAGATTTGTTTGAGTCCCGTCGTTATGTCAGCGGTAAAATAAAGTTTAGCTTCTATCACCATGATAATGAAATATTTTTGATATCTACAGTTGAGACATTAACAGTTGGTAATGAGGTATAATACCACTTACCTTACTGGAATTCTAATGCGTAATTTAGTCCACAATCGCCACGTTCTGCTAAATCGTAATGATTTGGAAGATTGAGTCTGACATATCATTTTGCTTATTCTGGAAGATCACGTAATTAAATTTTACCTGTTACCTAGGTATTTTGCAACAGGTGTTCTATTGTATTTGTTTGGAGGTCTAGAGAGGTTGTTGAGCTCGGATTCTTTAACATACTGATGTCAAGTTTCCTTGAATGTCATTGTGCCAAAAAACTTTTCACCATGCAGTAATAAAATTTGTACTCCATTACAATGGTCGTGTCTAGATGACATTTTCTAATGCTATTACTTTTCGTACCATAATTTTTGAACAAGTTGTGAACATTGTAAACCTTTCTATGCATTTGTGAAAATTTCAACACAGAAGAAAAAAATCAATCAACCATTTTTTATATTGAGCAGTTACATTTGACACATGATGGTGGTCAGATAAAAAATAAGAAATAATGACATAAGATTTATCAGTTTCATCAGGATATATACTTAATTTCATTTGTACAATTTTTAATGATTATTTTGGATTCTGACACAAAAAAAAAACTTTATTTTGATTACTTCACTTTACTTTCTTGACCATGTACCACAGCATGTGAGCATTTTTTCATGAGTTCACAATTCTGAGCATTTGCTGTTAGTGGCACATGCTTCCAAAAGACAAAAGAAAGCAATATTCATGGTGACATACTTTTAAATAGACAAAAGAAAGCAATATTCATGGTGGCACATGGTTCCAAAAGACAAAAGAAAGCAATATTCATGGTGACACCATGCTTCCAAAAGACAAAGACAGAAATAGTCATGGTGTCACATGCTTCCAAAAGACAAAAAGCAATATTACATGTGGCACATGCTTCCAAAAGACAAAGGAAAGAAATTATTCATGGTGACACATGCTTCCTAAAGACAAAAGAAAGCAATAGTTCAATGGTGACTCATGCTTCCATTTGACAAAAGAAAGCAATATTCATGGTGGCACAGGCTTCCAAAAGACAATAGAAAGAAATATTCATGGTTGCACATGCTTCCAAAAGACAAAGAAAGCAATAGTCATGGTGGCACTTGCTTCCAAAAGACAAGAAAGAATATATTCATGGTGACACATGCTTCCTAAAGACAAAGAAAGCAATATTCATGGTGGCAACATGTTCCTAAGACAAAAGAAAGCAATATTCATGGTGACTCATGCTTTCCAAAAGACAAAAGTAAGCATATTCATGGTGGCACATGCTTCCAAAAGACAAAAGAAAGCAATATTCATGGTGACTCCTGCTTCCAAAAGACAAAAGTAAGAGCAATTTTAGTCATGGTGGTACATGCTTCCAAAAAGACAATAGAAAGAAATATTTATGGTACCACATGATTCTAAAAGACAAAGAAAGCAAATATGCATTTTGACACTTGCTTCCAAAGACAAAAGTTAGCAATATTCATGGTGACTCATTGCTTCCAAAAGACAAAAGAAAGAATATTCATGTTGGCACATGCTTCCAAAAAAACAAAAAAAAGCAGTATTCATGGTGACACATGCGTCCTAAGACAAAAAAAGAAAGCAAATTCATGGTGGCACATGCTTCCAAAGACAAAGAAAAAGCATATATTCATGTTGGTACACATGTGGCCAAAAGCAAAGACAAAAGAAAGCAATATTCATGGTGTGCAGAAGTTACTGGATTCGAGTGTAAAATAAGAGATTATAGTGATGGTGGTCTCCCCAGGAGCTTTTCAATGACGACAGCTTATTTTGAGCAGTGTGTCTGAGAGCGCCCCTATTCGCAGTCACACGTGTCGGGAAGGTATCAGTCGGGATCCTAATTGCCGTCTGAGTATTTTCCTAAAGACAAAGAAAGCAATATCTGTTGTATCCTCCATTCAACAAAATGGCGGTCTCTGATATCATTCAGTGGTTACTCGAGTAGAATCACAACTATGAAAGCTTCAATGACTTAGGTAAAGGCTCTGATACTGTTGTAGAAAACCATTAGTTTTTATAAATTATCAAATTCAGCTGATTTAGTGATGTAGACGCAAAGAACTTATAAATTTCGAGTATGTGAAATTCCCACTATGGTTGATCCCTTCGGCTTCACTGGTTTGATTGATAACAGGTTCTCTCAAGATTTTAAAGCACATACGAAATTATTTTGCGAAAAAAAAATATACAGCTATACCGACCGTATTTTAATCTTAAATCTTTCCATACATAATATATGTTGTACCATGAACATAAAATGGTTAAAATTGCTGTTAAACGTAACATACACTTCACTGCTTAACAGGCCTATGCGTGGCGGACTGCACTTTGTAACTTTGCTACATGCGTAGTGAAGGGCTAAAAAGCCAAACACTATGAGGGAAAGGGTAAAATGAAAACCCAATGTCAAGATGAGCATACATCTAGGAGAAGTTTTAAGATTTTCAAGCTGGCCACTGTGGTGGTCATATTGGATGCCAGGCCTGGACCATTTTCATATGGAATTAACTAGACATCATAAGTCCTCTAGTGAAAAACCCATATTGATAAGATCTTTTCATTCAGGAGGAGTAATGGTCAAGATTTTCAAGATGGTTGCCATATTGGATGTCAGAGTGGCAGTTTTCATTTAGGACCAAGAATCTAGACAACATATGTTATTTAGTGATAAACCCAAGCTGATATAACTATCCTTTCAGGTGAAGTAAGAAAAGCATGATTTTCAAGGTGGTCACTTTGACAGCCATATTAGACATCTAAACAACCAGTTTTACTTTGGATCAAGTACACATTATGGTGAAACCCCATGTTAATGTGACAACCATTTAGCACTAGTAGCATAAAACAAGATTTATAATCTAAGCAACACTGCTTTCATTTGGGACCAACTAGACATCATAAAATGTCTTCTGGTGAAAATACTATATCGATATCACTTTCCATGAAGGAAAAGCAGCAACAAGATTTTTCAGATAGATGCAGTGGTAGCCATATTGGATATCAGATTAGTAGAGGCTTAATTTAGGACAAAGTAACTAGACATCATAATAAATCTTCTCATGAAACCCAATGTTGATATGACTATCTATTCATCGAAGTAGTAATACAAATCTTTTAAAGATAGCCACTTTGAGGGCTATATTTCTGATTAGGATCTTTATTTGAATTTTGATTCAGGCAACTAGAGTCTTACCTTTAATGTCATATCATCTGAACAAGACGCTAACAGAATACCCTGGGGATCCCATTTAATGGCATTAACTTCGTTCTGAAATATAAATGGCAATAAATAAGAATTTTGTTCAATTCTGGATTTAGGATTAAGATGCAAATGTTAATACAAATAAATTTCTGTACAATATTTGAAAATGCAAATTTTTGCTCAAAATAACCATTCTTTCTACATGTTTAATGATTGGTGGAGTATGATTCTTTAAAGGCAAGCCAAACTTTTGCACATTTTGAACAATAAATTTTTAGCCACCCCTACTCATAATATCAATAAATATATACATGTCACAGGAACTACTTTTCTGCTATCATTTTATGTGTAAATCTGTGTTTTTCTTCTATTTTGATATTTAAAAAGATGAGGTAGGTAAAGGTCATAATTTGTGCAGCGATGGTTCATCATAACATTGAAAGTTTGCATACATGTTTATTGTAAGGCTTGGTATTATGTATGGTAATTCCAATGTTACTTTATTTAGCACCATTAAAAAGAGGACAAAATGGCCAATAGTTTGATTTCTTTACTGTGTAAATGGGGGGGAGGTGTTGCTGCAAATTTTAACCTCAAAATGACAATTTTTAAGTAAATCTCATTTTTAAAATACAAATTTGATATCATTTTAAAATGTGTTCATTTTATCTTTTTTTCTGTATAAACAGCAGTATTTCCCATGATGTCATGCAAGATCACTTTGCGTTTTAAAGTATTTTCGAAAAAAGCCATGTTCAATGGCTCACCTAACAATTATGCCACCTAACTTGATGTAAATCCAAGACGTATTATGGCCTCCGATACTCCATCCATGGGTTATTTATCACTAGTTTGTAAGTAAAATGAGTCATTTTTAATGTTTTATATTTATTTTTGTCTTTATAAATATTTTGTTTTACTTTATAATTTGGTGGTCCTATTCTACAGTTCAAGGAAAACCTTTCAAGTCAGATTTTCTCAGCTAAGTCATTTTTACACATAAAATATGCATGCAAAAAAATGCCTTGGATGCAGCTTGGCATGTTATTTCACATATTTAAGGTAAATTTGTTGACATTTTTTTTCTTCTCATATATGATTGAGCAAGTAATAACTAATAGATTAAATTGGAAACCAATAAAATTGTGACCTTGGATTTTTTTTGTTTGTAAACAAAATTCATCAAAAGAAAAATGGGCTCTGTTACCCTTGTTTATTTCTTTTCACTTCGTTTCTTTTGATTTTTTATTTTTTTTGAGGTCAAGTCCAAAATTTGGTACAAGTGTTTATAACAATGATATGGCATTGTAAATCTAGCTAGCTATAGTCATGGCATTTTATGTCAAAATTACAAGAGCTATCCACAATTTCTAATTTTCAATATTTTGTAGTGATTGAACCACTAAGTAGACAGGCACAGGTAGTTTTCCCATTTTACATGTTTGTCCAATAATTTTGAAAAACATAGGAAATCAAAGAACAAGCAGTGTTCAACCACAATTTTTAAAAACAAAAAACTATTTTGGGTTGAGCAAATAATCTACATAGAATTTATTTAAATTCTTTTAATTCTTAATATTTTTCTTTTGCATCAGTTCAAGTGCATATGCCTTAACTTTTTCTAACCTGACACATTTCAGTTTTGGAGTAGATTAATAAACTGTCCTGAGACATCCTATCCTCATACTGCTTCACACTGTCTTGAAATTTGTGAAGGATATACCACAATCCAGCTCTAAAGACTTTCTTCAGCAGCAAGTAGATTTGGACTTTGTTACAAAAACTTTGTATCAATTTGGACTAAACAGGAAAACCCTTTTGGACCTCAAGTCTATTCCAGCCATCTATTTGTGTAGTAACAAATGCTATCGTTGAGTTAGAGAAATTTTTGTTCAAAAAATAAACTACTTTACCAGTTGTTTGAAACATGGTTAAAATGTTCAAATGTTAAATGTGCTGAATGTGACAGGAATATTGAAAATTCACAAGCTCTTGCAAAAACAAAATGATCCCAATCCAAAGGATTACTAATCTCTCCTTAGCACCAAATATCTACATCTGCCTGCCCTTGAAAATTTTATTGGAACATCAACTAATCAATCAGATGTTGAATTGGTAGGTGATAAAGGCATAGCAAAGCCAAAACAGAAATTTTCAGAAGTCGAGTTTGTTGAACTAAAAGATAAAGTGTACCATTGTGAAGAAATACTGAGTGAGAATAATTATTTCCTCACTGGAAGGCAAAAATCACAACTTAAAAAGTGACAATGCTGTGTTGTGGACTCAGATTCAAACTATAAAACTAGAAATGAAAAGAGAAAAAGCATTTTGCAAAAATTGAATGACGTAAATAAAGTAAATTGTATCAACTGTCTGAAGTGTACATAATCTTCAAAACATTAGACGAGTGAAAATTTTGATATTTTGTCAATGATGTTTGCTTAGTAACCTATCTTTGCTTTATCATAATTACATATTTGCTTTATTAGTTATGTATGCATTAAGGCTGTAATATGATCCATTTTGGTGCAGAAACTATCAAAATCAGTTTCTAATTGATGAAGTTGTAAACTTTTGAAAATTGCTGTTTTTGCCTTCTTTCACACTAATGTTGACAATCTTAGTAAATCGGGAGAAATCTTCATATAATATCCTGCATTTTGGTACAAGACAATTATCAAATTTGTTAATAAATAAAAAAAGTTGTCACCTTCTCAAAATTGTCGTTTTTGCATTTTTTTTCTTCAGACATTAAAATTTTTGCCCATTTTCCCAATTTCTATGATCTGGGATATCAATTTTTCTCACAGAAACATATTTTAATTTGCATTTAAATGTCATAGTCTTATTATAGCAGGGTTGCAAAGACATGAAAAAGCTCAATTTCTTGGCTTTTCTGGTAAGGCTGTCTTCTGTAGTTTTACTTTTTTTAGAGTGAACCTAATAAAAAGGATTTTTTTTTGTGTATGATTGTAGTGCCTGCATTTCTTGAGTACCAAGAAACTTGTCTAGCTTTGCAGTAATTGACACTTGTATAGCTTCAAATTATTTGTTTTACTCATCCAAAGTTGATGATAATTGCATTTTTGATGGGATCACAATTTTCCCCAAGTCCCTCAAAAACTTTTAAAGAACAGATCCTGAAAAGCTTTTGACCAATTTACACGAGTTTTTCAATATTTCATTTGCATATTAAGGTTTTAGGGATGGTAATCACAGCATAGTGCTTTTAATTGTATTTGCTGATATCCGTGCTTAAAATACCTAATGGTACATTATCATCCTGAAAACTATTATGATTCCTCAATATATTGCTATGTCATAGAACCCCATTGTGTTGTCCTTACTGACAAGATAAGATGTGATAATACATTGACTGATAACTTACTGTATGCCCTTGGAATGTCTTTATAGGCCTCTCCATGCCCAGCTTACACACATTTATACACTGATCTGTGGAGCAGGATGCAAAACTTGTGTTGGTCTGCCAATCTACATCCAGTGCAGGGGCTATGAAAAACATCAAATATGTAATGTTAATATGCATTTATCCCAAGATATCAATGATAGAGCGATTTATATATTATTTTCTTATTGTTAACATTACACAGGTGTAATTATTATATCATGAGATTATTCAAGTGTTAGCATGTAAATTACACAGTAGCATTTTAGAGCACAAACACCTTAAAACAGTGACTGTATCATGCCAACTAAAGGTAAAATTTAAATCATGAAAATAAAAATGAACTGCACAAAACCTCAAATGATAAACCCTGCCAATGAAGTACAAGAAAAAATGTAAAACAAAATTCTGAAAAAATTATGTAAAATCCTTTAAAAAAATGATCAAAATTTGTTACATAAATCACAGTCCTTCAAAAAAGTCTATTATTTTCTCAGGTGGTACATCTTCATACAGTTTCTTCATGGAGCTTGTATATGATTAAAGTATGAAATCTAAAGTTTCACAAAATGTAATTAAAACCCATGGAGGTCAAGTTGAAGTGTAGGAAATAGAAGAAAGAAATATGAATATTATCAACTAATTAACAACTCTTCAGCAGTATGAACAAATTCAGAGTTCCTTCAGACTTTTAGACATTTTTAAGGATTTCAAGATTTTCATCAGTTTTTCAAGGTGTATTTCTCCCAAGCTACATCACTGTCTGAAAACACTGCTTAGAACAAGCCATATTTTTCAACCAATGACTGGCAAGAATGGTGTTCAGTCAGTTCTCTTAGTAATATTTCTGCTTTTAAACATTTTTTGTTGCATAATTATCCAAAATGCCTAAAGGCAGAGCAGTGGCTGATAAAACCAGTGGCAGGGACACTATTTACCTTTCACTCAAGACAGTGGATACATTTCCAGAAGCCTCACTTTTCATCACAGATCCATAAAATAAATGCAACATGACAGCAGAATTATTTACACATCTCATTTTTCTCACTTTCCATGAGATTTGAAAGCACTTTTTTCATGATTGAAATATCCAAAATCTTGTCATAAGCCATAAAAATCACATTGTTTTTGCCTCCTTTCAAAGCTCTGACCTTAGCTTTTGTACACAAAGCTTTTGTACACATAGCTTTTGTACACATGTAAGTTAAGTGTGCCATTTTCATTGTCAGTCTGATGAGAAGGATAATTATTGAAAGGGACACAACCAGTTCCAATACATATTATCAGTGTTATGTGCCAACTCACGAACTAAATTTTACTGAATTATGCTCTTGAAAAATACTTACATCTTACATTTCTTTTTTAAATTACATTTTAGCACCATGGTATTAATAGTTTTGATAAAATTAAATAAGGCTTGGAGAATTTAGGAGTAACAATAAAGTCTTTAAGTGAAAAGCCCATGCCAATACGACTATTTAGGAGTAACAAAAAAAGACTAAGTGAAAAGCCCATGCCAATTTGACTATCCATTTAGGAATAACATGATTTTCAAGATGGCCAATGTGATAGCCATGTTGCAGTTTTCATTTTGGACTGACAAGACAATGGTATGAATATGCAAGTCAAATTTTATGAAAATCTTTCATGGAGATTTGGTGCAGCAATAACAAATGTGTGCTAAAAGATCCCAAGATCAAAGATCATCCCTCCCAATTAAGCAAAAAACTAAACAGAAAAATGTAATGCAATTAGCTATTAGCAGTATCAGTGACTATCAAAACATGATCTGCCCTCTGCAGTCTTTATATTGGAACATGCAATAATTGCTATGGAATTTTTGTGCTATTTATGCTGGTAAAAAAACAAAAATTATTTATGAGACTGTTGCAATTATCAAACATCTGTGAGCATATTTACATACATATGTCATATAATGAAAAGTCTCATTCAACACGAAACATCAACTTTATTTTGTCTGTCACTTACCCGAGTGAAAAGCAAACTGTTGAGTACAATTCCCTGAGCTTGCATCCCAAATAATTGTTGTCTGGAAATGAGTAAACTTAGGTTATTTTTGTAAAAATTGTCATTATTATTGGTGGTATATAAATTCCAGTTTTTTGTACAAATTAATATTAGTATTGGTGGTATATAATTTTCAGTCATTACTGTAGAAATTGTTATTAATATTACTAGTACATAAACATCAGTATTTATGTACAATCTGTTATTATCACTGGCATCATATAAATTTCAGTCATTTTTGTATTAATAGTTATTAAAATTATTGGAATATAAATATCAGTCACTTTGGTACAAAATAATATTAGTATTGGTGGTATATAATTTGTTCTACAAAGACTTGAATCTTTCTGGGTCTTTATTCCCCCAGAGCTCAAGTTCTGTCTTAGGATTACCCAGTTCCATTTGCTTGTACTTAAATAAATATGTTTTTGTTTAAGACAACAAATAAGATTACGGTTTCTTCTAAATACCAATTCACTCAAATATGTCTCCTCAATTTTGGCTAAGAGCTCTGAAATTGGTATACTTGTTTTGAAAATTAGTAACCTGAGCTAGTACAGGTGGGTGCATTGCAAACTGCCACACTAATTACGTGTGGCAGGACTTTAAACAGACACTCCATTGGGTAACCAAAGTTTAGTAGCCATAATTACATGGATGACCGACACATTCAAAGTTTCATCAACTGAACGGTTTATCTTGCATTTCTGGGGAGGAATAGTGATTAGATTTTAGAGCTGGCTACTGGGCGATGACCATCCATTGGGGAGGAAAAGTGATTAGATTTTTGAGCTGGCTACTGTTCGATAACCATCCATTGGGGAGGAATAGTGATTAGATTTTAGAGCTGGCTACTGGGCGATGACCATCCATTGGGGAGGAAAAGTGATTAGATTTTTGAGCTGGCTACTGTGCGATGACGATCCATTGGGGAGGAATAGTGATTAGATTTTAGAGCTGGCTACTGGGCGATGACCATCCATTGGGGAGGAAAAGTGATTAGATTTTTGAGCTGGCTACTGTGCGATGACGATCCATTGGGGAGGAATAGTGATTAGATTTTCAAGCTGGCTACTGTGTGATGACCATCCATTGGGGAGGAATAGTGATTAGATTTTCAAGCTGGCTACTGTGTGATGACCATCCATTGGGGAGGAAGAGTGATTAGATTTTCAAGCTGGCTATTGTGCGATGACCATCCATTGGGGAGGAATAGTGATTAGATTTTCAAGCTGGCTACTGTGCTGGCCACACTGGACATCTAAGTGCTATTTTCATTTAGGGCCAAGTAAACTGATGTGGGTAAAGTTTCATGGCAATCCTCCAAGTTGTTTAGGAGGAGTAGTAAGAACAAGCACATGGAGGACTGGATACTGACAACAATATGCCATCCCATAAGCTCTTCTCATCAGAATAAACAATGTCTACATTTCTTGGGAAATAAAGCATGTATCATTCAATTTACAGCTAATCCATCTTTGTGTAATTATTCCTGCAAGGACCAAAAACTGTAGAGTAAAATTTAATTCCAGTAGAATTTAACTGTGCTTCTCGAATGTAACCCAGCTCTGTGCCAAACTTGCAACCAGGCGTGAGGATTTTGAGAAAAAGCTGAAAATTGAAAGTGCTGACAGATGCCAGATAGATGATACATGTGGTCATAACATGAACTCATTTAGCCTTATGGCCAGGAAAATAACAAATGGGGAGATTAAAAGCAGATTTGATTCTGGGATCTCTATTGAACAAAATAACCCAACCTTTTCTATGCACATTTCAAATCAGGTACCATGTCATGCAATGGCACACCTAGGAGCTACACTCACATCAAAGAAGAGCAACTTGTGAAATGAACATCGTTACCACTTATGTTTCTCAGACAGGCTAGATCACTGTATGAAACAGCAATTATATGCATATTCATTTCTTGTTTGTTTATAAAAGTATACAACTGTCATATTTCACTCTGATAGAGTATGAAGTCAAATCCTCTCAAATTTGGCCCACATAAATGTGACTTATTGAAAATAGCCACTTACACATTTTAATAATATGGAATGAAGCAAATATGGTAAATATTTTTATGTCATTATTATTAGAACAGGTGGCTTTCTTTGGAAAAATGTTTCTTCAGAACATGCTGTCTGTAAATGAGGGCAGCTGACTTGAATGCAGTGCAGCAGAACTCCAGACTAGCTTCAAGCTTCTAACTTTAGACTAGTTTCAAATTAGTCCAAGGTCATAATGGTATTCCTTCATATCTTGTTTTCTAACGAAACACTCCAGACTCATTGTTACTAGCATGGCAAAAACATTAAACACACATCATAGCTGTTCCTTATGTAGTAATAAGGCTATTTATAATAATGCCCTTATTTCAGACCTTAGTAATGATCTTGTTTGAAACATACAGTGCAATAATTACATTTTATTTACAACCAAGATATCACAACCAAAGCTTAGAAATAAAAGTAAACGTTACACATACCTTGTCTACACCAGCACTTAATATGTAATTTCCTCTTTTATTCCACTTTAAAGCAAATATTGGACCTTTATGTTGGCCTAACGTGTTAACCAATCGACCTGAAAGAGAAACTGGGTTCATAACATCTTGATTGTTAATGAACAAGGGGATGAGGTCAATAAACAAACAGTGGGTCTCTTGATAACTGTTTAGTGTCCAACTAATAATGTACAATCACATTAATGGAATATTCACTAAACAAAGAATAACTGGTTGGAAAAGTGTACACATTATTCAGTATGTCTATTATAATGATAGTTCAAGTTCCAACACACTATTTTTGTAAACAGATGTGCAATATACCTATAAAACCTACTTCAAGGTCTGAAATCTGTGGATCATGTATTATGTAATCCTTCTAGTAAAGAGACTATGGAGATTTCTGACCAGATGGGTACTCTTGTTAAGAATCTGTAGGTTAATTAATATCATCTGTAACAAGACAGAATTTTTTTTTTCAGATTTAGTGGCATATTTTCCTCTTGAAATCTATGCTTTAAATTTAAAAAGAATTAGGTAAAACCAACAGCTGTTATGTTCTGTCAAATTGATTTGAGTAAAATTACCAGGACAAATTATCAAAATGTTTGTCTGGCTTGGTTTTAATGGTAGGTTATTTAGCAATGGGATTAACATGCCTTATCCAAGAACATTCAATTATTGACAACTGGGCTTGCCATGATCCCATGGTAGGATTCAAATCTGCACCATGTAAGATGTGATTCCATTTTTTCAACCACTGACTTACTTTGACTCCTGCCTCTGTTAATTTAGTCACCTATTTTCAACATGCAGGGGACTATAACATGCCTACATGGGGCCTAGTCTAAATTTCCAAGCCTCTGCACAATTGTTATAAATCCTTTTGGTGAGATTAGACCAAAGTTTATCATTACCTGTTGTGTACAACCTAAGGAAAAATAAATTGTCCTGAAAAACATCAAATTTGTTAAAGGCAAGAATTAACAGTACATACATACATACATACATACATACATACATACATACATACATACATACATACATACATACATACATACATACATACATACACCACTCCCTATGAGTTCATACTGGATAACTTGTGTACCCAATTATAAATCAGTGTCTGGAAAACTCACACTTTTTCCAAAGAAAATATATTTTAAAATGTACTCAACGTAGAAAAAAATCTCTAAGAATTAGTATATTGAACCTTGACAGATACCGTATGTTACGTAAATTTTCGTAAATGAAAAAGTGATTAAATCCCAATAATCATTCATTTTTGTAAATACAAAATGGGAATATGGTATTTTTGATCTTTTTTACAAATGTGAATCTTCTCAGTGTAAATTTTATGTCCAATAATTTTAAAAATGCAAATAATACAGAAAGATATGTACAAAATTTTTTAAAAGAATTAAAATTCATTGTTGGGTGAAATACGCTCAGCAAATCAGGACGCTGCATGTAATTATCCATATCAACTCAGAGAGATAATCATCCATGAACAAGATACAGTGGTGGCTGAGAAATCAATGAGTAACAAAAAAAAACAAACATATTTTCAAAATGTGAAGTGATATTTGTCAAACGTGTCACAAACTGCATGTATTATCATGTTCTAATTTACAATATTTTAAATTTGTAGACCCATTAATATTGGTAATGGTTAACCCTTGTACAAAAAATTTCATTTTACTTCTAACTGCAATCAAATCTACTAATCATTCAAGCGACATTGTTTTCTTGACTTTCTACAGGATATTTTATCCCCCGATATCTAGAATTTCATAACACGAGTCCCTTGAAAGGACTGATGCTCTACTGGCTTCTTCTGATTCTTCCTTTTAACTGGTGAGTGATTAAGCCATCTCTGACATTTTTGCGTATAACAAAATTTACAAATTGGTCACAGTGGCAGTGATGCAAGATAAGCACCATTTTCATTTAGGATCATTAAAAGTCCTCCTGTGAAAACCCAATGTCAATAGGACCATCCATTCAAGAGGAATCGCACAGAATTTTTAACCATAGCCATTATGCCAGTCATATTGGATTGTCACCATTTAAATTTTGGGCTAAAATGATACAAGAAGTCTCTTGGTCAAAAAGCATGGTTGTGTGGTCAAATATTCTAGAGGAATAATGGCAATGAGATATACAATACTGTTGCAATTGCTGCCATACTGCAGCAACATTACATTTAGGACCAACTAGACAACATAAGAAGTCTTTTGATGAAAACCCTATGCCAATAAGGCCAAACATCTTGCTGGTATAGTAATTGCAAGCTGGTCACCATTGCAGCTGTGTTGGACCATTCTGTTTAAGGCCAAGTCAAACTTGGGATAAATGTGTGTTGTAAAGTTATCTGGTTTAGGGGATTTAGTTTTAACAAAGTTTTGCTAACTGATGTTTGGATAAATGGTGATGAATGGTGGACAATAGAGCATCCAATAACCTCTTCTGGTCTATGACCTGTAGAGCTAAAAATGGGAAATTTGAAGGAGTTAATTCAAACTGTTGCAGACTTTACACAAGAACTATAATCTGAATGCCAAATGGTTAATGTGTCTTGATTAATACCAAATTTGGAAATATTTTATACGAGGTACACAGTACATGGTGACTGTGAGCAGAATCAGTTTTGGTTACAAAAATTGCTTCAAATTAAGTACATCAGATACATAATATATCCATGTTGAAAATAATGGCCTGCCTAGTGATCTATTTTGAGAGCAAAAGAAAAACTTTCCACAAGCATACCCACTGAACAGTTAAGTTTGTAGAATACTAGTAACGTTTTCTACAGCCTATTTTGAAACATGTAATTTCATTGATCAGCCATCACTCGGTTGCCAATTTATCATTACTCACAAAGTGATCATTCAAGCCAGGTGTGTGTGTGTGTGTGTTTTAGATTTTAAACGTAGCTTTAACAATTTTTCAGTCATATCGCTACGATGTCTACAGTGTGACAATTTATAGTGATGTCTAGCACTGGGGCATCATGCCGCAGACATGTGGCATGATGTCCCACCCAGTCACATTATCCGAACACCAGGTTAACCAGTCCTAACACTAACATCTTAATGCTGAGCGCCAAGCGAGGCAGCTGTTGCTACCATCTTTGGTATGATTTGGCCTGGGCTTGAACCCACAAATTCCCACAATGAGACGGACGTTCTAACCACTAGGCCAGCGGAGCGGTTTAAGACCAGGTAATATTTTGATTGGTCCAGCATCCTTATGCAGACCCCATCCTGAAGTTTGCCATGAATTTTCAGGAAGTATCCCAGCAATGAATTCATTATTAAAAACATTTTTGTATGGCATTTGTGGCTAAGCAAGAATTTAAAAGTTACAATGGTAATATAAACCAAGCTGATATTCCAAGCACCTTCAGTACCATCATATGTCATGGTAAAACGTCACATGCTGGTTTTAATACCAATAGTATAGACAATGCTGATCAATATTTATCATGATATAAGTCAAAGGAACAATGGAAAGCTCTCTACAAATGCAATGGATCTATCTGTTACTAAAGTAATGAAAATTGATTCATAAAGTCTCAATGAACATGAAGTATTAATGTTCAAGAAAAAAAGATGGGGTTTTTTTTCTTTTCTTTTAAACTCATTAACCATTAGTGCCACATTTATGCTGCAGGAAGTAGCAGCCTACTTCTGAGCTCTGTAGCGTCAAGGTCATGTATGATATACTTGAAGTGTGTGGTATTATAGGCAAATGTAGCTCTACAATGATACCAAATAATCTGGATGTTCTAGTAGCACTACAAAACACAGAGGGAAAAACAATTTTTGGGGTTTTTTTTCTAACCAAACTTTGCCCAAGGTCGGAATCAGATTTTTTGTCTGGATTTTAGATTTTTGGCCTCAGATCAAAGACTGACCAGTCTGAACTGACAGGTGAACCTTTGCAAAAAGTAGGATAAAAAGGGCATCTGGAATAAAGAGTGGTCGCAATATGAAAATGATGGGTCTGTTAAGCAAAAACAATAAATAATAAAAATAATTCCAACTTTTACCATTCTGCTCATGCATGGGTGAAATATTCAAGGAAAAACGATGTTTCAAACATTAAACTAGGCATTTGGTTAACCGGTAATCTCTTGGAGATCAATGTATTATGATGTCTTCAGAAAAAGCCTCCAAAATGTTTACTACTCGCATTTCTGTCGAAAGTGACAAAACGTCCAGGGGTTAATGTGTTAAAAATGCATTTACCCTTGAATAACCCCAGAAAAAATACTTTACCTCATAGCACACGCTGCTGTATGCTATACATATACCAGAAACATGGGGTGCATTGAACTATAAGCTGAACATGTTGCTTAAATAATTCCACATGAATAGTCCTGACTAGAACATGTTACTTAATTGATTCCATGTGAATGGGCCTGAATAGAACATGGCACTTAATTGATTCCATGTGAATGGGCCTGAATAGAACATGGCACTATAATAATTCCACATGAATAGTCCTGACTAGAACATGTTACTTAATTGATTCCATGTGAATGGGCCTGAATAGAACATGGCACTTAAGTATTTCCATGTAAATAGGCCTGACTGGAATATTTTACTTTAATGATTACATTTGAACAGGCCTGAATGGAATACTAAAGAGCAGTGTAGTTTAAGTAAAGTTCAACCAAATTATTAAGCAATGTACTTTTTGTATACATTAGGATTTTAGAGTAAAATCTATTATTTATAGTGGCATAATTTTTCTTCACTAAAGAATTATCATAGAATGAGTAGAATTCATTCACTGTCACATCATTTAAAATGTGTAACCGTTTTCATCCTCACTCTTAAGATTCATTGTGCAAGTCTGTATCACTAAGTCATCCCAATCTTAAAACATTTTTAAAATCAGTGTTGCCTACATTGATATTGAAGCTTTATCCGATTTAATGAAGCCTTACACATTTTTAAAATCAGTGTTGCCTACATTGATATTGAAGCTTTATCTGATTTAATGAAGCCTTACACATTTTTAAAATCAGTGTTGCCTACATTGATATTGAAACTTTATCTGATTTAATGAAGCCTTAAACATTTTTAAAATCAGTGTTGCCTACATTGATATTGTAGATTTACCATATTTAATGAAGCCTTAAACATTTTTAAAATCAGTGGTGCCTACATTGATGTGTTGGCTTCCGTTAGTCTTGAGAAAAGATGGAAATGCGCCCACGAAAGCGGTGTCCCAGTTTGTAGTTGTGCAGCGTCTTCTGTGGCTATAAAGCCCCACACGGGAGTGGCAATCCTTGCTACAGTTGCTACACTTGAAGTTTGAGTCAGGTCTTGGTTGAAACTGCATCCTCTTCCTCTAGTCAGGTCTTGGTTGAAACTGCATCCTCTTCCTCTGAGATCTTTTCTCATCAGCGAGCTGTCATAACTTTTCCTCGCTGGCGTTCAGACCTGTGAACTGAGCATGTTGCCAGCTGGACTTGTCAAGGGCAAGCTCTTCCCAGGTGTTGACCTCGATCCCAAGAGCTTTCATATCCTGCTTGCAGACATCCTTTGAAGCGAAGATGTGGCCGTCTGATTTATCTTCTGCACATGGCCCAGCCATCTGATGCGATGTTGGCAGAGGAGTGTGACCATGCTGGGAATTTTCACCTGTTGAAGCACTTCGTTGTTTGTTACACGATCGCTCCAGGTGATCCTGAGTATGCGACGGAGACAACGCATGCGAAAGGCACTCAATCGTTTTTCCTGAGAGGCGTACAAGATCCAATTTTCGCTGGCATACAACAGAGTGCTAAGCACGCAGGCACTGTACTCTGAGATCTTAGTGTTCAATGTCAGCTTGCTGTTGTTCAACACTCTCTGCGACAATCTAGAGAGTTGTTGACGCCTTTACAATCCGCTTGTTGAGCTCAGCATCGAGAGGTTGTTGGTGATGGTAGAGCCAAGTTAAGTGAACTCACTGACTACTTCTAGTTTGTAGTTGTTGATTATGCTGAGAGGATCTGCATCTTGAGCCATCATGTTGGTTTTCTTAAGGCTGATGGTCAACTCGAATTCATGACAGTCTTTGGCAAAGCGGTCCATCAAGCATTGTAGTTCAGCTTCTGTGTGAGTGACTATAGCAGCAGCATCTGCAAAGAGCATGTCCCTAATGGCTGTTTTCCTTACTTTGCTCATTGTCTTCAGTCGTGCCAGGTTGAACAATCTGCCATCAGAACGTGTGTGCAGGTAGATCCCTTCTGTGTATGTCCCTAAGGCGTACTTAAGCAGGACAGTGAAGAAGAAGCCAAAGAGTGTGGGGGCAAGGACACAGCCTTGTTTCACTCCGCTGTGGGTGTTGAATGGTTCGGACAATGAGCCATCATACTGCACTGTGCCTTTCACGTCTTCATGTAAGGACTGGACCATGCTTAACAGCTTTGGAGGGCATCCAATCTTCGTCAGGATTTTAAAGAGTCCGTCTCTGCTGACCAGATTGAATGCTTTGGCGAGGTCTATAAAAGCCAGGAAGAGGGGTCTGTGTTGTTCCCTGCACTTCTCCTGCAGTTGCCTGATGGAGAAGATCATGTCGATTGTGGACCTCTCTGCACGGAAAACCACACTGAGACTCTGGATACACCAAGCGTCTGCAATCTGTTCAGGATGACTCTAGAGAAGACTTTACCCACGATGCTGAGAAGTGATATGCCCCTGTAGTTGTTACAGTCACTTCTGTCGCCCTTGTTCTTATATAGAGTTAGGATGTTGGAGTCTTTCATGTCCTGAGGCACTGCACCTTCATCCCAGCACTGGCAGAGAAGATCATAAAGGTGTGTGAACAGCACACTGCCACCACACTTGATGACTTCTGCTGGGATGCCATCCTTTTCTGGGGCTTTACCTGTGGTCAGTTTCTCTAAGGCTAGCTGTAGTTCTGCCTCAGTAGGTTTTTCATCCAGTTTGGTCAAACAAGAGAGGTTTTCAATAGCATCGAGGGCATCGTTGGTCACATTATTCTCTCTGAAATACAGTTAGGAGTAGTACTCCACCCAGCGCTCCATCTGTTTACCTTTGTCATGAATATCGCCTGCAGAAGACTTCACTTTCTTTGTTGGACCCACTGCTTTCTTTATGCCATTGTACATGCCTCTGATGTTTCCGTTGTCTACTGCTGACTGAATGCTCTGACAGAGTAGAAGCCAGTATTCATTGGCGCATTGCCGTGCTAACCTCTGCACTTTGCTTCTGGTAGACCTATATGCATGTAGTGTCCTCTTGCAGGGAGAACGCTTGTATTCCAGGTAGGCACTGCAACACTCTTCTATTGCTGGCATGAGTGTGGCTGAAATGGCTTCAAACCAGTCATTGTTCTTTGTCTGCTTCTTACCAAAGATTCTTGTAGCTGCGCAGTACACAATATCTCTGATGTTGTCCCATCTCTCTTTGGCACTGCCGTAGGGAGGTTCTGAACTAAACGCCTTGGAGAGGGCATAAGTGAATTTTTCAGCCTTGTCTGGATATGACGTCTTGCTCACATCAATGTGTGGTTTACCCACTTGCCTAGAATGGTGGATCTTCTTTGGTTGAAGCTTAAATTTACAGCGGACTAGAGAGTGATCGGTGTCGCAGTCAGCACTGTGGAATGTATGAGTAAGCTGCACACCCTTCATGGCTGAATGTCTTATGATAATCAAGTCCAGCTGATGCCAGTGTTTGGATCGGGGATGCCTCCAAGACACTTTGTGCTGTCGTTTTGTCTGAAAAAATGAATTGGTGATACTGAGGTTGAGGTACGAGCACGTTTCTAGTAGACGTTACCCATTTTCATTCATCTTCCCAATGCCAAACTTGCCGAGACACAAAGGTCAGGAGTCGTGATCGGCACCCACCCTAGCGTTGAAGTCGCCCAGTAATATCAAGTTCTCTTCCTTTGGAATTTTGTCGATGAGCGAATCGAGCTCTTTGTAAAATGCATCCTTGGTATCTGTGGTGGCACTGTATGTGGGAGCGTAAACACTGATTAGATTAACTAACCCGGTTGTGGTGTGGAGGCGAAGAGATAACAGTCTTTCATTTCCTTGTTGGCAGGGTTCTATCATAGCCAACAGAGAGTTTCTGACTGCAAAACCAACACCATCCTCCCTAACTTCGTCTGAGCTCTTTCCTTACCAGAAGAACATGTAGTTCTTTTCTCTGAGGGACCCAGAATCTGGTAGCCGTGTCTCTTGAAGTGAGGCGATACTGACATGGAGTCTTGCGAGTTCGTCGTTGATGACTGAAGTCTTTCGAACATCATTGATTGCCTGGAGATCATCGGAAAGCCCTGTCAGCATAGTCCGGACGTTCCAGGTACCTAGCTTGAGGATTGTTGATTTCCTTGTTGCTTTTCTTTTGTTTTTTCCTGGTGCTGTAGTTGCAGCCCGCTTGTCAGGTACTCACATATCTTAAGCCCTGCACACACAGCAAGGCAGGCGAGCTGTGGCGGGATGGCACCTTATTAGCTGGGGGCTGCCCAGCTTGAGGCAGGCAATAACTGTCCAATGAGCTGTTGGTCTCTCCCACCATCGGAAGCAACCCCTGGCATCTAACTCTATGCAAATCAGTGGTGCCTACATTGATATTAAAGCTTTACCCGATTCAATGAAACCTTAAACATTTTTAAAATCAGTGTTGCCTACATTGATATTGAAGCTTTATCTGATTTAATGAAGCCTTCAATCACAATTCTAACCACAGAAACTCTAAAAAGTGATGAACAAAGCCAGAGCCTCCATTTTTGGTAATGTAGTATCGAACCCAGTTATTTTTAAACAGCAGATTTTGATATAATGTAATGGTCATTTTTATCAATGCCTAGGTTTGTAATAAGGTGTATTGCCCAAAGATGGCTTTATAAAACCAGCTCATGTTGGCTAAAGTTTACTGTGGGCATAGAAACATGTTTTTATACAGAGTACTCAGGCATCAAAAAATACACCTGTATGTATATCAGTCTGAGGCATCAAGCTACACATCTAATTAGATGCAACAGGGGTGCCCAAAAGTGTGTATGCAAGGTGGTTGTTGTTGTGGGGCTTAACATCATTTTTCAGCACCTGATACATGGCGGCCAGTATTAATAGTGGAGGAAGAAACCGGGAAATCCGCAGAAAGAATCACCAACCCACGAGAAGCTACTGGCAAGAATTCTCTCATATTCACATTAGCCGTAAAGGATCAAGTAACCTCAAAATTATAATCTTTACCCAAAACTACAAAATGTGATAACCATGAATTATAAGAAATTAGCAATTTATGTAATACACTTTTAATGAAATATATTTTTATCATAATAAATTAGCCAGAAACCTTACTTACCATCTGTGCTCCATATTCTCGCATAACCATCATAAGAACCAGTTGCTAACAATGTACCATCACACTGAAAATACACAATACAATGCATGTACCATCACAGAGAAATGATAATTTTTGTACCATTACATGAAAAGACACAATATAAAGTAATTACCATCACAGTGAAATGACACAATTTAATGTATGTACCATCAGAGTGAAATGACACAATATAATGTATGTACCATCACAGTGAAGTGACAATATAATGTATGTACCTCAGAGTGAAATGACACAATATAAATGCATGTACCATCACACTGAAATGACACGAGAGGAAATCAAATGCAACGTGTATATACCATACATACTTGTGCACATGCTGGACAATCTGAATCTATGCAGTTTGCTAGGTTTTAAGCTACAACTATCGCATCTAAGTGTGACCTGTAAATAGCTCCTGAACCTGCATATATAGTGTCAATAAGCCTTGTTTACTACCCCAGTGTGTGTATAGTTCAGCAGCACCTGAAACCCCACTGTCTCATCTATGCGGATGTGACTGCTATGTTAACTAACTGCTGATTGGTTAAAGTAGAAAAATTTATATATTTTTGATTATCATAACCAATGAGAGGACTCTACTCAACTTTTGGTACAAGTTTGAAAGCTGAGAGGTTACATGTAAACACAATAGAAGGGCTTTCCTGAAATTTACTAAACGTGTAGTTGCAATAAACAAAGATGGATTCTGATTCACATATGAGCGACTCTGAAAGGTTTAGTGAAAGCGATATTGAAATATTTGATGGATCATTCTTAGAAAATGGATCTGATATTGATGTTAGTCCTGCCACCAGATGTAAGTAATTTTGAATTGGATGGCAAGGATGACATAGTCCCTCTTGCACAATGGAGTGATGACCTGGCCGTGTTTAAGATCAATGATTTTGAATCACAACAATTGAGCTTGGACCACTAAGCAAAGAGAAAGGCCTTTATTCTCAAGTTTTGTTCCTAAATGTCTAGTGGAAAAGCTTGTGAAAGAAACAAAGAGTTATGCCAAGAAAATGGGGGACCAAAAGCAAGATCTGAAATGAAAGATGTGTGTATGGGAAGGGAGGAGACATTAAGTTTTCATAAGATACAAACAATGACAAGTACATTTATGTGTGGATAATAACTGTATTGAGAGGTACCACTCTCAACTTTGTAATTAAGAGTGTGGATTTTATTCATGTTTTTATATGTACATATGTAAATATTGGATTTATTTTATAACATTCAAAACAGTTTACATGACTGGAATTTCTTGTATGATGGGATGTAGGAGTACATAAAATGGAAATATATGAATAACATACACTATACAAGGTAAGTTGGGTTTTTTTCTTCATTTCACTGAAATCCAGCAAAAACTAATGAAATAATGAATATATATGTAACGGTAACCATGTCAGTTCCTTTAGTCAGCCATGTTGATGCTCTAGTAATCCGACTAGCAAACAGCCTCAGTAACTGATATGATAGCACTCAGCAGTAGTGAAACTGCACAGCAGCTGTAGTAGCTAATGGATTAATTAGTAGCTCATCAAATATGAACTTGATTTGAAGGCATGTTATTCAGAAGCAGATCAGAGTCTTTGTCGTTTGTAGTTGGATGTCGTTTGTAGTTGGACTAAACATATATCCATTTATATATACTACACCACTCCCTCGATAACTCACTGACATTGGGATCCAAAAACATCGGCTGTGATATAGCGATGGCACGAGTTATCGAGGGACCTATAACAAACAACAAAACTAACAAAGGGATCAATGTATAGGCAAAAGGGGGTGGGGTTGGCTTGGCATGTTACGGTGTTGAATAGTCAATTAATAAACGTGCTAAGATTAACAGTGAATAAATATCTCTTCATATCGGTATATTTTCCCTCAGAGTAACAATAATTTCAGGATAACTTGCAGTATATTGATCATCAAAACATTATTCCACGTGGTTTCCATTCGCTTAGCACATGTACGACTTCATGTTGTGTAGTACGTCACTAATTTGTGCTGTGACTCTAGTTTTATTGTTTGATCCAAAGTAGACAGTTTTTTTTAAAAAAAATACGAATGATCGGCACATTTCGAAAAAAAACATTGTTGATCGAACGCTGTATAGATATTTATTGCGGTAGACATAATATGGAAGAAAAAAATATTCACAAGGGTTATTGTACTTACCTTATTTTATTTGATACAAAAGACCAACATCAAATTAATGGTCTAAAAATTTAAAATGACCTAAATTAGAACATGATAACACTTGCGGTTTGTGACACATTGTGTGAACCATGCGTACACAACATCTAATTTGTTATCGCTTGCAGTCAGTGCTCGTTTTCGTTTCATCCCTTCATCTGAATCAACATCATGTGAGTAATTTTGAAGTTTCGGCTCATCCTTATGCCAACCTCTAAATGTCGACTCAGCAATTTTTAGTTCATTGCAAATTTTTTATCTCGCTTTGTCATTAAGAACACCATCTATGATGAACAGCTTTTCAGTCACTAGGTACGCCTTTTGCTTAATTCCTTTGCTCTCCATTAATAATTGTGCTAATTAGATAGACACATTTTTAAAAAAACAATGTCGTTCGAACGATGTGTAGATATTTATTGTGGTATACATAAAATGGAAGAAATGATTATGAATTATTACTGATATTATATACTTTAATTATGTTAATACATAAAATGTGAAAATATTTTCGATTGGTCAAGTAAAATGAAATTTTGCTCCTATTGGCATTGCTTTTGAACTTTATTTTATTGTACTTACCTTTGTTTTATTTGATACAAAAGACATTCAAAGTGATAAAACAATTTAATTGATTCTTTTATTGCAACAAACACTTCCCCAAGCTGTTGATAGAAACAAAGCCTCATTCAATTACGTTCTCCTGGAAGTTCTCACGGGGTTATGTTGTGACAGTCAACTGATTCTTTTCATGTTTTCATAGAAGAGAATAGGTATGTTGTGATTATAGTGTTGAGATGAAATTAAAGAATTATAATGTGAATTTCAACTAGCAAGACATTTAATTAGTGTCTATTTCATTCTCTGTTAGCAATTACTAGAATTTTTCATTGAGCTGTTTATTTACAGCTTATTGACAACTATTTTTCTATTTAAAAAAAAAACTAACATAATATGTGATATCTAATTAGAAATTTCAAATTTCACAATATGAAATCTATCTTTATGGACAATAATCACCATTTTCGATGATAAAAATGAGCTTATATATTGAGGTTTAATTTACAAATTTACCAAACTTTTATCACACTTTTTTCCACTTTCAACACATTTTAAAAAATTGGGAGTCATGCCGGACACCTCATTATAAGCGGGTTCGCAGGTTATCCGGGCACGAGTTATAGAGGGAGTGGTGTACCACAAGAAATTTTCTAGTGAAAACCATGTGCTGATATGAATTTATATTCATCGGTTGTAACAATATCAAGAATTTCAAAATGGCTGCTGTGGTGGTCATATTGGTGCCATTTTTAAATAGGACTAATAAGACATCATACAAAGACATCTCGTGAATACAAGATGCTGATACCACAATCCATTCAAGTGGAGTAGCAAAGATTTTCAAGATTGCCACTTTGGTGGATATCTGGTAGGAAGCATTTTCATTTTGGAACTAGATATTACAATTAGTCTTCTGGTGAAAATGGTATATCATATGAATTTCAAGAGTTTTAGTTCTAAGTTTTCCAAGATAGCTGCCATTCTGGCCATATTGGATGTCAGATAAGCACCATCTTCAGTTAGGTCTAACTAGATATCACAAGAATCTCTTGTGGCAAACTCCATCTATGTATATTCACTGACCATATTAAATCTTCACACTGATTACTTATTTATAAGAGTCCTCTTATGTGCTTTATAATCATTAGTGAAAGCAAAAATAGCATCAAGTTACATAATCAACAAATATGTGATTAAGGTTTTCAATGTTCACTATATCAAGCAAGACTGGTTCTTCTGTGTCAACATTATCACAAAATCAACATAATTTGGATATTTTCAATGATATTGAGAAAACTGAACAAAGATTCCACTGGTGTATTACACTGCATCTTTCTTCAAAATTAGAACAGTGAACTGTTTACACAGTACCAATAAGGAACTATCTCCATTGTCTTTTATTTGGTGTTTCAATATCAAGAATAAACTTTTGATGCAAAACCAAACTGGTCATGTGCTAAATGCAAAAGCCAGTAAAATGTGGTATGCAGGTCACAGTACCCCCCTCCCCTTGTGGTACTAGAGATGCATGTGATCATGATTTGATGATTTTCTAGCAAAAACTAAAGTTGTGAAAAAATGTTAACATAAAAATAACCAAAGTTGTTAATTGTGAAATACAAGGCACAGTGACCTACTTTTGTAATATGGTATAGTATTCATCAAGCTGCATCTCCTTACCATGTTTCATGATTCCTGGCACAAGAATATTTATATTGTGTACAAAAAACTTGAGCTCAATGCAAAATCTTTAGTTAGCCACCTCAGCCCCCATCCTTCGGGGCAGGTGATGTGAAACCCACATGAAAACTGTTGCCCAGGACAGGATGAAAGAATGGTCACCATTTCGTGAGGGTGTACATACACATGGACTTTTATCTGTGCTCACACTGATGCAGGGGGTAGGGCAATAGCTTACCTTTACTGCGAGGAGATGTGCTATTCAAAAATTAAAAAGTGGTTTGTAACATATTGTCACAGTTGTCAAGGGAAGGGGGGTAGTATCAAACCGACAAAATAAGGCTAATAGATGCTTATAGGTGAACTACGTGAATGATACCAGTGATGAACAATGTCAAAGAAGTTCCTTACTCTAACCCAAAAAGATACTAGCTCAAGTTATGCACATTTCTGTACATTAAGAATAGGCCTGCAGGTTATACAGAATGTTTTATCCAATGTCCCCTTCATTGGAACAATTTTCCCCCTCTCTCAAACACTTTTTCATCACAAAAAAAAAAATAAAAATATAGCAAACACTTTTCACCATTGGATGTCTATGTCCTTGTTGGCAGCAGCAATGGGCAAAGGCACATATGATAAAAAAAACAGTAAGATGGCAATGACTATCTATTTTGAAACAATATCTCTAGCAATGAGAACATTCAATGTCTCTAGTAATGAAAACATTCAATGTCTCTAGCAATGAAAACATTTAATGTCTCTGGCAATGAAAACATTCAATGTCTCTGGTAATGAAAACATTCAATGTCTCTAGCAATGAAAACATTCAATGTTTCTAGCAATGAAAACATTTAATGTCTCTAGCAATGAAAACATTTAATGTCTCTAGCAATGAAAACATTCAATGTTTCTAGCAATGAAAACATTCAATGTCTCTAGCAATGAAAACACTAAATGTCTTTAGCAATGAAAACACAAAGAAAACATTTAATGTCTCTAGCAATGAAAACATTTAATGTCTTTAGCAATGAAAACATTTAATGTCTCTAGCAATGAAAACACTCACTGTCTCTAGCAATGAAAACATTCAATGTCTCTAGCAATGAAAACACTCAATGTCTCTAGCAATGAAACACAATGAAAACATTCAATGTCTCTAGCAATGAAAACATTCAATGTCTCTAGCAAGGAAAACACTCAATGTCTCTAGCAATGAAAACACTCAATGTCACTAGCAATGAAAACAATGAAAACATTTAATGTCTCTAGCAATGAAAACATTCAATGTTTCTAGCAATGAAAACATTTAATGTCTCTAGCAATGAAAACATTCAATGTTTCTAACAATGAAAACATTCAATGTCTCTAGCAATGAAAACAGTCAATGTCTCTAGCAATGAAACACAATGAAAACATTCAATGTCTCTAGCAATGAAAACATTCAATGTCTCTAGCAATGAAAACACTCAATGTCACTAGCAATGAAAACAATGAAAACATTTAATGTCTCTAGCAATGAAAACACTCAATGTCTCTAGCAATAAAAACATTCAATGTCTCTAGCAATGAAAACATTCAATGTCTCTAGCAATGAAAACATTTAATGTCTCTAGCAATGAAAACATTTAACGTCTCTAGCAATGAAAACACTCAATGTCACTAGCAATGAAAACATTTAATGTCTCTAGCAATGAAAACATTTAATGTCTCTAGCAATGAAAACACTCGATGTCTCTAGCAATGAAAACACTCAATATCTCTAGCAATAAAAACAATGAAAACATTTAATGTCTATAGCAATGAAAACATTTAATGTCTCTAGCAATGAAAACACTCAATGTCTCTAGCAATGAAAACACTCAATATCTCTAGCAATGAAAACAATGAAAACATTTAATGTCTATAGCAATGAAAACATTTAATGTCTCTAGCAATGAAAACACTCAATGTCTCTAGCAATGAAAACACTCAATATCTCTAGCAATGAAAACACTCAAGGTTTGTTGTAATCTTCACAGCTGCAATGTAAAGATCTCAAAGGATGTTATTTAAGTAAATACACAATCATGATTTGTTCCTTTGTAAAGTTGTTGTTTTGGGGTTTAACACAATTTTTCAGCACATGATAGGCTATGTGTTGTGTCCAATATAACTTGGGAGAAGAAGAACCCTAGAAAACCCAAGTAAGAACTACCACCGACCCATAGGAAGCTACTAGCAGGTTTTCACAAATACCCACACTGACAAGAGTCCAAGTCTCAAGCCCATGCGGACAGAAGATTACTGCACTAAAATAATTTTTATTTTCCAAGAGTTTTCCAGGTTATTTTAACCCTTTCATCACTAAGTAACTTTGTAGGCATAGAGTAAGCAACACTAAGTAACTTTGGAGTTGTAAAGCAAAATGACTTGTGGACTTTGAAACAACATAACTTTGTCAATGTTAAAGATATCTAGCTGGATTTGGTGTCAAAATCAAGGTTAAAAATCAAATTGTATGACTAATTCATTAAAATGTGCATATCTATTACAACTATTAAAATGCAGGTACAGACAGGTAACACAACAGGTAAAATACAAATAATTTTATTACCTCTTAGAAAACTTAGAAAGTTCTCAAAACGGATGTACTAGTGAATAATCAGTAACAATACAGGTCTTTCTTTCATGGTGTCCATAATATATAAAATCCTATAAAATGAACCAAAATGATCTCCAAGGCAAGGTCTGTCCACACACCTATAACGCTCTGCCACGTTTGATCATCGCATTTAAGTTCATCAAACGGACAATTTTTCCAAAAACTTTATCTGAATAGAATATTTGAAAATATTCTGAAGCTTTCCTGGAGCCATCTAACACTCAGGTGTGCCCAATTCTGTCAGAAAACTGAAACAAATCTCTTTGGTTTTCGGGCTTTGTCCAAACAAAACCATGTGGTGCGTACAATTCCTCTGATTCAAAACCTTCAAAGTTTTCTTCATCGTCATCACTGTCACCCACAAGTGCATTCCATTGTCTCTCAGACATCTCTCATTTTCATCCAAATTTACCAGGTTTAAATTATTCAAATCCTCCGATAACCTCCTCTGAAATTTGTTCAAACTCCGCCATTTTGGATACAAATTTCAGAATTCGGAAAACACGTTAAAAGTTCGTACTTTTTCGATATTTCTAGTTGTATACAAGCTAAACTCATGAGATCATCCAAATATAACATCTACATTACAGGATGGAAGTTATTAGAGGTACCATGAAAGTTATTTAGTCGGGTACTATAACGTTAAGGAAGAACACTGCCCTAGACTGAGAATTTGGTCCATGGTGTTTGCGGAATTACTTTCCCTGGACCGATTTTTCTGTCTGTAGTGATGAAAGGGTTAAGCAGAAAATGAGAATTTTAGTCATTTTTGCAGTCTTATACTTTGGTCAAAGGCATAACAGTTTCCATTATGCATCTCGGATTTTATATGCCATGTTAAGGTAGACTCTTCCATGTTGGAAATGTTTATATTCTTTGAACATATTCCACAGAATACTTTGAATTCTGAAAAGGTTAGTCACTGAAGCCCACCATGGAAACACTAACCTTCTAACTACACATAGCTGAATTATTTCTGGTATTTTAAATCATAAAAAAAAATTGGGGACGAAAGACATTTTGTCTTGTCACTGTAGACAGTATAAATGTGTGTGTGATTTAGACATTTAACATAGCTTTAACAAGTTTTTAGTCATAGCGGTACATTGTCTGCAATGTGGCAGTTTATAGTGATGTCTATCACTGACGTTTTATCCCAACCCCTTGTGTTGTATATGTACATATAACTGGTTGTTCTGACTTAATGTATACATGTGTAAAATTGTACTCTGGCTGAACAGCTTTGATGTTGGAGAAGTTCCTACATTAGCTAATCCTCTTACCTAACATGGTCTTTGTTCAGCTCCAGTGAGATATTCAGATATTGGACCAGTGCATGTGTACATTTCGGATATTTACTTAACCACTTCAAACGACAGAAGACCCAACAAACATGTAGACTGTAACATTTGATGTTTCGTAGGAATTAGGCAGTTCGCTACAATAAACGATTTTGTTCAGAGGTAGAACCGTAAATTGGCCAGATTCAGGGAATCTTTGGAGAACAGCTTCAATCAGGAAGCTTCGAGGGACCTTCGAGGGAAGTTTGAGGGTCGTTAGAGTGACATTGAGTGACAGACGGAAGAAGAGAGGGATACAGGGAAACGGAAGTAGAGAGAGACAGTCGAGAGGAATACAGAAAGGGGAACGGAAGGAGAGAAAGACAAGAGGAAGAAGACAATAGATGAGTAACACACAAGGAGAAGAGAAAATCTACTCACACCGGAATCAAATGATGATTTAGGCAGTCACTTGGTCAAGAGTGACAGTGATTAATTTAAGATCTTTTAAAGTTATCATGTCATTAAATTGCTATTATTTGAATTTTATCTTCGTATTTACTTATAATTTATCTGTCGGCATTGCTGACTGGGGACTCGTTGCCATATATATATATATATATAATATATGGTCCAGAAGTAGCATTCTGAAAGTGGACCAGGGGAACTTCCTCATAATTCTTTAAAGTCTATAGGAAGAACCCCACCCCTAGACCGAACCCCACAGTGGGGGCCTTTCGTCCGGATATGAATTAGACATATATATTATTTTAGGATCTAATGTTATTTGTAAGAGTATTAGTGAACAGTGTGAAATATTTTCCATTCTTTGTAATTTAATTCTTATGATTTTCTCATCTTGTATTTTATTGTCATATGTGCATGCTTTGTAAATCTTCCATTGCTAGCAGTACTTGTCAAGCAGAGATCAGACAAAAATCTTACCTGGACGAAATTAGTTGCTGTCGACCGGTAAGTATTTAAACTTGTATCACAAATATCTGTGTATTGTTAAAATATTGAGACAAGGTATCACTTTACATTAGTTATAATGGCCACCAAAAGGCAAATGATAAAGGAATATTGCGCCATGGGATCTGAAGATCTTGGATATGAGGGAGATCGCCTGGCAACTTTTATAGAAGAAAGGATCAAGGAATGGAAGGCCGAAAAAGCAGCGGAGATAGCCCAAATTGCCGCCGAAAAAGCAGCGGACAGGGAAGCACAGAAAGAACTAGCCAAGATAGCTGTGGACCAAGAACTATGCAAGATAGCTGCGGACCAAGAAGTAGCCAAGATAGCCGCGAACTGAGACGCCAGAAAGAGCTGGAGCTTGCCAGACTCGCTCACACTCTGGAAATGGAAAAGGTGGCGAGTTGAAGCTAAAACTAACGTCTGGGACGACGCCAGTTCAAGCTCCAGTTCAAGCTCTGGAGAGACCAGACGACCTTTCATCGACCACAGGATGGTCCAGATCAACATGCCATGCTTCAATGACAAGGAGGGAGCTATTGACGATTTTCTTGTGCAGTTCTTGAAACTCGAACATGATCATCAGGTCCCTGAACAGCACTGGGCCTTTGTCTCAGCCTTTTTGCTAGGTGCAGCTCGGGAAGTCTACCACGGCTTAGCTGCAGAAGAGGCCGATGACTACAATGCCCTCAAGAAGGCCCTTCTCTGCCATTACCGGCTGACCGCAGAGACTTACCAGAAACTTTTTCGGGACTCGGCGAAAAAGGTAACGGAGACCCACTCTCAATTCCACAACCGTGTTCGAGGTTTATTTGAGAAGTGGATGAAAATGGCTGAAGTCGAACGCACGTACGACGGGCTACGCGAGGTAATACTCAAGGAACATGTCCTAGGTACTTACCGTCGCGAGTTGACAGTATTCTTAGCAAAAAGAGAACACCGGACACTCAAAGAGATCGCTAGCATGGCGGAATGATACGAGCAGGCGCACTCAAAGAGTAGAGGTTCCGGGGGCGCATATCAACCCCGACCCTTCGAGTCGTGTTGTGTGGGGGGATGTTGAGCCAGCTGTCCGTAACCGTCAGGGCGACGGGAAGGTCGGAGGGGCACCTACAGGTAGGGATGCCACCTATCGACCTGGACAGGCCTCACCCACGAAACCAGGACTTGCAAGTCGAAGAGGGCTGCCGACGTGTTTTAATTGCAAGCGCCTGGGGTATTTTGTTCCAAGGGCAGGCAGACTCAGGTAAATGTCGTAGCTTGGGAGGAATGCGTGCCGGAAGCGAGTCGCAACCCAGCCAACCTTGCGGCTGCTACTGTCAATGGTGAAGGTGCCACCATCTTGTATGACACTGGGTGAAGCGTCCCCGCGCTTGTCGACAAGATGTCAAGCTTGAGGACTATACAGGGGAGGTAATAGAAATTCAGTACGTGAACTGCGCGCGTGATTCATTACCAGTAGCTGTCATTGACCTTGATTCACCATACATGAAGAGGAAAATTGAAGCTGCTTGCTTGGAGGGACTATCACATGACATCATATTGGGATGCCGTTATGTGTTACCCCAGCCTAACCCCGAAACCTGCACACCTATGCCAGTGAATGCTGTTGAGACCAGGGCAGTTGCGTAACACGCCGAAGCAGGAATGGAAAGGGAAACTCCAAACGGTGCGGTGAAGTTCATTTACAAAACGGGAATTTTGTATCGCCACACCAGGAAACACAACGAACACTTCAAGCAAGTCGTCGTGCCAAAGGAAAAGCGTTGTTAAGTACTGAAACTTGCACGAGTCTCGTGGGTGGACACATGGGAATTGCTAAGACGCGTGACCGTCTTGTAAAGGAGTTTTACTGGCTAGGGGTCCAGGGGGACGTAAAACGGTTCTGTCTCTCCTGTGACAAATGCCAGAGAATGGCACCGAAAACGGATCAGCGACCCATTCCCTTGGGGAGTATGCCCCTTATAGATGAACCCTTTAGACGTGTCGTCATGGATTTAATCGAACCGCTAAAACCCGCGTTTGCGCACGGAAATCGGTATCTTTTAATGGTCGTCGATTACGCCACACGCTATCCGGAGGCTGTAGCATTGCGTCATATTGACTCGGAAACCAACGCAGAAGCTCTGTTTGCGATCGGGTCACCTGACGAGATCTTGACCGATCAAGGGACACAATTCATGAGTCGTGTGATGGCAGAGGTGAATCGTCTCATGTCAATAAAGCACCTCACGACTACACCGTATAACCCCCAATGTAACAGATTGGTTGAACGGTTTAATGGTACTTTAAAGCACACGCTCAAGAAATTGTGCGAAGGCCGCCCCAAGGATTGGGATCATATATTCCTGCCATGCTTTTCGCACCGGGAAGTACCACAAGCGAGTTTGGGGTTCTCTCCCTTTGAACTCTTGTACGGGAGGACCGTACGCGGCCCAATCGCCGTACTGAGATAGCTGTGGACAGACGACCACGCTGTAGAGGAAGTACGCACTACCAGTATGTCGCGGACTTGCGCAACAAACTGGAAGAGGTTTGTTCTCTCGCGCAAGAGAATCTCCAACGAGCTAAGGCGCAGCAGGCGAGAAATTACAATAAGCGCGCAAAACCACGTCAGTTTGAGGTAGGGGATAAGGTGTTGTTGTTGTTGCTAAAGGAACACAACAAGTTGCAAGTTTCCTGGAAGGGTCCATACGTCGTCACCGAGAAGGTCGGAGGTCAAACCTACTGGATACAGCTACCAACTAAAGAGAAATTGTACCATGCCAATTTGCTCATGAAGTACCGGGTAAGGGAGACCATAAGCGATTTTGTTGTCGCCACGATAGTCACCAAGGATACGGAAGGTGCCAACACTGTTCCGAACTGTTCATTGACGAGGGCCGAGACTCCGTCGGATGTGGAGTGTGACCCCATGTTAACGGAATGGCAGCAGCACGAGATAGAGACCTTGCTGGTCGGGTATTCCGACGTGTTAACAGAAAAACCCGGGAGGACGGCGCTTGTCGAGTTCGAGTTAAAGATGGTAGACGACCAACCAGTGCAGCGGAAACCCTACCCCTTACCCCATACGAAACGACAAGTTGAGAGAGAGGAAATTGAGCAGATGATTGCTCTGGGAGTAATTGAACCTGCTGACTCTCCGTACAGCTCACCAGTAGTCCTAGTGCAGAAGGACGGCACCCATCGGTTCTGCGTTGACTACCGGAAGCTGAATCAGGTGACGGAATTTCAAATCAAAATGTTAGCTGACCCGGAACATATCTTCGCTTCGGTCTTGAAAGCGAAATATTTTTCCAAACTGGATTTGTCCAAGGGGTATTGTCAAATTCCGGTAAGGAAAGAAGACAGACCGAAGCACGCTTTCGCTACTCCCGACGGGACATACCAATGGCTGGTTATGCCGTTCGGGGTACAAAACGCGCCCAGCATCTTTACCAGGATGATGCGGAAGTTGTTGGAGCCCTTGCGCGATAGGGGTGTCCACAACTTCATGGATGATCTCTTGCTAGCTACAGAGACATGGGGTGAACACCTCACTCTGTTAGCTGACGTTTTGGAGCGGCTACGTCAGGAGGGCTTGACAGCCCGTCCTTCCAAATGTCACCTTGGTTTCAGGATATTGGACTATTTAGGACATACCCTGAGCCAAGGCACGCTGTCTCCAGAGAAGTCGAAGGTGGAGCAGCTGCGAAACGCCGCACTCCCCACCACGAAAACGGAAGTGAGGTCATTCCTGGGACTGGCCGGATATTACCGGAGGTATGTCGCTAATTTCAGCGCGATTGCGGGCCTGTTGTCCGACTTAACCAAGAAACGGACCCCGAGTAAGTTCATTTGGACAGATGCGTGTGAGCACGCTTTCCAAACATTGAAGGATAGACTTACATCTGACGCGTTGTTCGTCTACCAGATTTGGATAAAGAATTTGTTCTTCGTATCGATGCATGTGACACAGGACTGGGAGCAGTACTCCTGCAGGAACATGACAAGACACTTTTCCCTGTCGCATACGGCAGTCGGAAGTTGTCTTCTGCCGAGAAGAACTACTCAGTATCGGAGAGGAAATGTCTCGGAATCGTGTTCGGGATATCAAGGTTCAAGTGATACCTATATGGACGCAAGTTCATATTGGAGACCGACCACCAACCACTCGCCTATCTTGCGCAGGCAAAGTTGTCCAATGTTCGAAGGATGCGATGGTCGCTGTTCTTACAGCAGTACCAGATGCAGATCAGATACGTGAAAGGATCTGAAAACGTAGGCGCAGATTTCATGAATAGAAGCGCCGACATGATGTAGATCATTTGGTATATTTCATGTTCATACTCAGTTTAGCATTTAGTTGATTTTGTACTTTATATTGTTGTAACATTTTTCTACTTTAGTATTTTGAGTGAATAAAATCCTGATTTTATTCTCAAGCGTGGGGGAATGTGACGTTTTACCCCAACCCCTTGTGTGTTGTATATGTACATATAACTGGTTGTTCTGACTTAATGTATACATGTGTAAAATTGTACTCTGGCTGAACAGCTTTGAAGTTGGAGAAGTTCCTACATTAGCTAATCCTCTTACCTAACATGGTCTTTGTTCAGCTCCAGTGAGATATTCAGATATTCGACCAGTGCATGTGTACATTTCGAATATTTACTTAACCACTTCAAACGACAAAAGACCCGACAAACATGTAGACTAACATTTGATGGACCCACAGACAGACATTCGGATGATTTACAGTTTGAACGCCTGACCGAGTCAAGAGCCATCCAATCGAAATGCAAGGTGGGTGGGCCTTTATTTGACCCTGGCATAATAACCGATGTTTCGTAGGAATTAGGCAGTTCGCTACAATAAACGATTTTGTTCAGAGGTAGAACTCCGTTGCCAACCGTAAATTGGCCAGATTCAGGGAATCTTTGGAGTACAGCTTCAATCAGGAAGCTTCGAGGGACGTTCGAGGGAAGTTTGAGGGTCGTTAGAGTGACAGTTGAGCAACCTTGAGTGACATTGAGAGACATTGAGTGACAGACGGAAGAAGAGAGGGATACAGGAAAAAGGGAAACGGAAGTAGAGAGAGACAGTCGAGAGGAATACAGAAAGGGGAACGGAAGGAGTGAAAGACAAGAGGAAGAATACAATAGATGAGTAACACA
The DNA here is from genome assembly GCA_016746295.1 of Potamilus streckersoni. Classification (NCBI taxonomy): domain Eukaryota; kingdom Metazoa; phylum Mollusca; class Bivalvia; order Unionida; family Unionidae; genus Potamilus; species Potamilus streckersoni. Next base: position 861,532 of record JAEAOA010002321.1, read on the forward strand.
CAAGGAGAAGGGAAATCTACTCACACCGGAATCAAATGATGATTTAGGCAGTCACTTGGTCAAGAGTGACAGTGATTAATTTAAGATCTTTTAAAGTTATCATTTCATTAAATTGCTATTATTTGAATTTTATCTTCGTATTTACTTATAATTTATATGTCGGCATTGGCATTGCTGACTGGGGGCTCGTTGCCATATATATATATATATATATATATATATATATATATATATATATATATATATATATATATATATATATATATATGTAGTCCAGAAGTAGCATTCTGAAAGTGGACCAGGGGAACTTCCTCATAATCCTTTAAAGTCTACAGGAAGAACCCCACCCCTAGACTGAACCCCACAATCACTGGGGCATCACGCTGTAGACATGTGGCATAATGTCCCACCCAGTCACATTATCCTGACACCAGGTTAACCAATCCTAACACTAACCTCTTAATACTGAGTGCCAAGCATGGCAGCTTATTAGTGCCATTTTTTAAGTCTTTCTTATGGCTCGACCAGGGTTCAAACCCTAGACCTCCCGCATCCGAAACGGATGCTCTAACCACTAGGCCACAGAAGCGGTTCTATATGGTACAAATCAAGCTATGCGAATAAAGACACTTCCAGCGCAGAAAAATGAAATCACTGACTGTGCTTGCATACAAATGATTAGGCATGTGTACAAAAATCTGTTACCATACTCAGCCATGGCAACCGATGTAATATGACTGTCACTGCAATATCATTCACTGCAAAGTTAGTGAGAACATAACTATTTTCTGTAACTAAACTTTTAGTTCAGCTTTTAAATATCAAACTCACGAGAAATTTTATGACAAAAAAGTAATTTTCAAGAGGTTACCAGAATATTTTCATGGAACTGAAATTCCGGTGAGATGGCAGTGATTGGTAAAGATAAGTGTTTTACACCACTCTGCCACCCAAGAACAATTTGGAAAGAAATAAATCCAGAATACAGTTATTTATTTTATTAAATGCTTACAGATAATGAGTACAATGAATTCAAATGAGAGCAAGATCTAGAACAGAAAACACTATGGTGCAGCTCATTTCTGGCTAACCAGTGTTTCTGTGAGTTACATGATAAAACATTTATTGCAATAAGTATCCAAATACAAATAAAATTATCACATTTTGAAAGTATTATTAATGTATTATTTGGTAATATTTTCCTTTGTCCATCTAAAATATTGTCGCCCCATTGCATCAACGTTTTGGATGGTGGCGGACAGTGTCTACATCCTATGGGATTTCTATGTGCAACATTTAATACAACATGTATACAAGATTCATATTGTGACATAAAAAAACATGTATTGAAAGTACCCAAAATATCATTTATCAATATGAATTTATAAAACATTGTATAGGCATATAAAATCAATTCTGAGATAAATGTAAAATTTTCCCATTGGGAAGAAATAGTCTAACTGGAGTTGATATGGTCTCATTTGTTGGCTTCTGATGGCAGAAAGTTATTCTGTCTCAAGATTCAATATAGGATACTGAGATTTGGTGCTTATGGTTATGGATACTGATATATCTAAAAGGGCCAGCTATGGTTTTGATCGTACAATACTTTTAATTTAGTTCTATCTTTATCAATAACATGTTCATGCTTTCTCATTTTGTTTATTTCACACTGTCGATAGGTTTGGTTTGGAAAAGTAAATAAGTGTCTGGAACCAAATGACTTGGTGAAAACCACACTATGATAGCTAATTTGGGCTAATCAGATGAGAGGTCTTGAACCTGCAACAGTTTTTTGGTGAATCCAGTACACCAGCCTCTTATGCTCTTGCCTTCAGTAGTGGCCTCTTATGACTTGTCAGCAAGCCTGTTATGGATGACACGATGGGGTTTAATGCCATGGTAGAGTCTGCATGGCAGCCAACATAACTGGTGGAGGAAGAATCCATGAAAACCCCAGAAAGATGCATCAACTTGAGAGATGTTACTGGCAAACTTTCTGACGCACCTACATTAGCCAAGCCAGAGAAGCAAACCCATGCAGACAGTGGTGAGATGACAGTGATCTGAAACAGTGAGCACTTGTGACGACTTGAACATTCAAGGCCCCACCAAGCCTGTAAAGGGTCTCACATTGCAGAATAAAATATAAATAAGTTTTTATCTTCCCTTCATCTGAGTAAAGTGGTGATTTTTTTAATGATATCAGCATTCTTCCTATATTCAGTAAAAGGACTTACAGTATATACTTGCATATAAGTTGAGTCCGACTGTAAAACACAAAATTCAGGATCATATCAGGGTCTATATTGTTTGTTCTACCGCTTACTCCCAACAAATTGCAGACCCAGATCTGCCATTGTATCAACTGACAGCAGATCTTGATCTGTGCAGTTTGAAGCTGGACTCCTTTTATAAACGATTACATATGGTATTCACTGCAATATCTAACATTTACAATGGACTGCCTGTACAAAAAAAAAATTAAAAATGACCTGATGCAGATCTGTAAGTTCTGTACTAAAGATGCCTAACTTTAGTATGTGTCAGTATATGCTGGTAAATGTATATTATACTATTAAATAAGTAGCCATATGCATGCAACCAGTCAAGATAGACCCAACTGTCAGTCATATGATCAACTAAATTACATATAAAGGTCGTAATTTAACAACAATGAATATAATGGGCATGGAGATATACACAAATTATGACAAATATGATACACCATGTGGTCACTCGAATCTGAGTATGCCATGAAAAATGATTTAGAGCCACTAGTGATAACTGGCAGTCTAGACTCAACCCTATTTTCGGTTTAACTCACATTCCAATCTAAGGAGGTGACATCTTTGTTACTAGGTACTTCTGTTCCACCTTTCTGTATACAATGTCTAAGTACTAATTGATTGGCACCATTGCTGTTGTCATTCATGTTCCAGATCCTGGCTGTAGAATCACCAGACCTGAAGGAAGAAAAAAAAAAGAGGGATTGAAATTGTCACAAACTTGTATATTCTCTAATTATTCTTATCCTAAACCATCCCTCTTCCAAGGAAAGCATATAGGTTTGAAAAACTTCCAATTTTTTTCAACTCACCATTGTAGATGAAGATGGAATTCACACTGCAAGACTCCACCTTACCTATAAAATGATATTTTGTTATACATGAACTCCTATCCCCCTGAGGCCACATCAGGGATACAAAATCTTGACATCATCAAGCATCATATCAAATATGATCACCAATCCTAAATCTATGCTGATAGAGTTCAAGTTACAAGGAAATCTGTGATGAATGGATGGAAGGGCAAACATAAATCATCACAATATATTTATTTACAAAAGTGAAGTTATAATCTAAACTGCATGCTTTTTGCACTTTAATTGCAAATAGGCAGGAGTTAAAAGAAACATGTGGTACTAAAAAAATAGTACTGGAAGAAATGACTTTTCTGAATACAGGTGGAATTTATGGAAGGAATAAAAGGCTTTCAAATATAATGCAAGATTATAATGCATTTGGTGGAATTTTAGGAGCAAATTGGGATTGGTACAATTACAAGATAAATGTAAAACCATAGATGCATATTAAATAAAGAACATAAAAAATAATTGTTTTGGAGTGCAATGCATTTTCATTCAGGACATAACAAAACTAAACATTGGTTTAAATAACATTAATATGACTCACAACAGTAAGAACATAGAAGAGTACATGTATGTAGAAGGTGAATATTATACACTTCAATATATATTGAAATTTAATTATAAAAAAGGAAAAAATGGGAAAAATCATCTTAACATACCAATTTCCACCAAATTATGTGCAACTTAATGAGAAATTCTTTAATTTAATAAAGTTTTGACAAAACCCAACCACATATTTGTTATACTTGTATGCTTATAACATCAGTACAGGGAAATAAAACATTCCACAATATACAGACAGGAACTGGGCTCATTACGCACTTCAACATGACTATTTACATTCAAAATAATGCTCAGACCGTTGTCAAATAATAACTTTTACATCACTGAATTCTTTGATAAGAGTACAGTGTGACCCAGCTATAATGCGCTCCCGTTATAATGCGAATTCGGATATGACACAGACGAATTCGGATATGACACAGACGTAGCATAGCTTTCGAAATTTCTTTCACCTTATTACCAATATTTTTCTTGTAAACAAAAAAAATTTAAGTACAGAAAGTAAAATACGTAAAGTTTTATTACCATATTGGAAAAGAAATTGCTTATAAATTTGAATGTAAGACATTTGTGGCATGGCTCCTGAAATATTATATAGATGTACATTATTATTCTCGTACACGGAAAACATTTCTTAAAGAGTGCAAAAATTAACAAGTATAAGTTTATTATCATTTTGGGGAGGAAAATCATGTATGGATTCTAATATAAAGCAATTGTAGTGTGGCCTTATTACCAGTATTTTTGTCGTTAAAAACAATTAAGTACAAAAAGTAAATTACATAACATTTTGTAATAATTTTGGAAAAGAGATTACTTATAAATTTGAACATAAGAGTTTGTGGCTGGTTCCAGAAATATATACATATACATGTATTATTCGGAAAACATTTTTTCTTAAAAGTGCAAAAAATAACGTGTAGAAAGTTTATTATCATTTTGGGGAGGAAATCACATATGGATTCTAATATAAAACGATCGTGGCATGGCTCCAAAAATTTCATTTACTTTATTGACGGTATGGTATTTTTCTCGTGTAAATAATTAAGTACAAAAAGTAAATTATGTAATGTTTTGTAATCATTTTGGAAAAGAGATTGCTAATAAATTTGAATATAAGATTTTGTGGCATGGCTACCGAAATATCATACATGTACATGTATTATTCTCATACATGGAAAGCATTTCTTCTTAAAGGTGCAAAAAATAACATGTAGACAATTTATTATCATTTTGGGAAGGAAAACACGTATGGATTCTATTATGAAACGATCATGACATGGCTCCGAAATTTCATTTTTTAAATGTAACAGATTTCTTAGTTTTGTACTAATAATAAACATTTGAAATATGAGTATCTGAACCTATGTCTAAACCTTTGGAGAACTTAGATCTTTGTTTATTGTTGAAAGATGACAGTTCATAATGTTCTTATTACTGGTTCATGAGCAATGAAGCCATCAAATCTACAAATCTTTTTGAACAATAATATTAAAGTATTACAAATCACATATGAGAAAATTTAGCAGTGTGTAATTTATATAGACACCTTTAACCTTCGGATGTACTGTTTCATCATTATTACATACTATTTGCTATTTACCCCCCCTGTATTCAGCCGTATACCGATCTGTGACAAAATTACTATTTTAAATATGTGTGCAAATATTTTCGATGGAAATATTTGTACTGTCGATTCAATGTATATGAGATTCAATGTATATGACCAGATTCACTGGTGAATACACGGTGTTGTTACTCTATTCATGATAATATAGATTAAACCTGTATATATATATATATATATATATATATATATATATATATATATATATATATATATATATATATATATATATATAGAAATCTATACAAGTGTATGCACCAATGCATGGTTCTTTGAATAAAGTAATATATTATACATGCAATGTCTTTATCACTTCATGTGTTTTTCTCATTTAATATACACTGATTTAAAATGGTAACTGTGCCATGAAGCACACATTTTTGCACCAGATTTTATTTTATTACCACCACCACCACCACCACCCTGATAACCAGGCAAATTTGTTGGTAACATATATGGTTGCTTATAACAAGGTTCCGTTCATAAGGATTTTATGGCTCCCAACTACAGCATTATAGTGGGGTCACACTATACAAGTCAAGAGTGCAATAAATTCAAGTCAGTAGGCACAATAAAGAGGTCCTGCCAAAAATACTCCTTACATTTTTCTTTCTCTTCCAATAACCCATCTGCCCCAACTGATCATTTTATTAAACTACCCTTAAATAAAAGCCAAGATAATGCCATTACAGACTCTAGTCAACTACCCTTAAATCAAAGACAAGCAAATGTCATTACAGACACTAGTCAACTACCCTTAAATCAAAGACAAACAAATGTCATTACAGACACTAGTCAACTACCCTTAAATCAAAGACAAACAAATGTCATTACAGACACTAGTCAACTACCCTTAAATCAAAGACAAGCAAGTGTTATTATACAGACACTAGTCAACTACCCTTAAATCAAAGACAAGCAAATGTCATTACAGACACTAGTCAACTACCCTTAAATCAAAGACAAGCAAATGTCATTACTGACACTAGTCAACTACCCTTAAATCAAAGACAAATGTCATTATGGACTCTAGTCAACAACCTTAAATCAAAGACAAGCAAATGTCATTACAGACTCTAGTCAACTACCCTTAAATCAAAGACAAGCAAATGTCATTACAGACACTAGTCAACTACCCTTTAATCAAAGACAAGCAAATGTCATTTATGACACTAGTGAAAATAGAAAATCCCAAGAAATTTCATGAATTATTAACAATTAACATCTATTCACCATAATATTGGTGAAATACATCAAAACAATTCTCTACAAGCTTTTAAGAGTCAGCAATCTAACAAACTGCCCAAGCTAACTTTAGACCTAAAAGTCTGCAAATGTAAATGAAAAGTTAATTAGAATATATAAATAGGCATCCACACCACAAAGATTGGATGACTTACCCAGAAGCAAGGAGATCATTGGTTGGATTCCAGGCACATATAAACACCTCCGATTCATGGCCTCTTAACACTGTGGCTTTACTGCTAGGGATTTCTAATGCACCATCTATTTCCATTGTATCTGTATGATTACCTGAAACGAAATACTTGCAGCATTAAAAATATAAAGTGGCTGAATATTTACTGCAGTAAAGAAACTCTAGGTTTACAGTGGTTAGAGTTGGTTCCTGAAAATATAATCATTCTAGGGATTGGGATACCCACCAAAAATACAGCTGTAACAATATACCAATTTACTAGTAAATTGCAATACAAAATGCCCAACAAGGTAAATCACAATATGAGGATAGAAATATCGCCAATATTTTCTTCATGTACACAAGACTGTCAGATCATTCAGAACTAAGCTTGAGTGCACTATTGTCTTCTTTTAGACTCAGAATCGTTACATACATAGGAGCTACTATGAGGTCATGAAAACCCCAAAACAAAGCAGTCAGTTCTATTTGGAATAATTTTTCACTAAAATGGGAGTCTGGCACCAATTCACTTTAAATAACAGTGCCATTAGCCCTTTCTGTGGGCTTTGTTCAAAATATTGTTGACTAAATGTACTTTTTATTGTTATCCATCAATCTCTAAGTTAAAAAAGAAAATTCCATAACCATCATGCCCAAATGAGAATTTCTATTTTAAGTATGTCTAACTAAAATCTGTGTCACTGAGTTGGGGTAATGCACTAAAGGCTTGTGCAATCACTAAAGCATGGTGATCTACTTGTAAACAAGCAACAAAACTTTAAATCAGTTTTATAAAAATATTTGGTAGTAATAAGTGAACAAAAAAAAGACCTAAATTAAAGTGCCAGGATTCTGTGGAAAATTATATCTTGTCTTGTTCCATTTTTGGCCTCAGCCCAACTCCTGAAGTGAATTACTCTTAATGCCGCCTGCTCCAGTGACCTAATGGTTAGAACATCTGCCTCAATTGCGGGTTTGATCCCTGGTCAAGTCATACCTTTGATCCCTGGTCAAGTCATACCAAAGACTTTAAAAAATGGTACCAACAGCTACCTCGCTTGACACTCAGTATTAAGAGGTTAGTGTTGGGACTGGTTAGCCTGGTGTCAGGATAATGTGACTGGGTGGGACATCATGATACATGTCTACAGCATGATGCCCCAGTGCTAGACATCAATATAAACTGCCACACTGCCACATTGTAGCTATATGATTGATAAATTGTTAAGGCTACATTAAAAATCATAATCACATCACACCTTTAAATGCAAAAAAAAGGGGAAGACCCAAATGGTATTGAGTGTGCCAGCCAACTGACTAAATGTTAATAACTGCCAACCTTAACAAGATAGTCTCAGTAAGGCAATTGATTTTCTCCACAAGTTTTTTCTGTAAGGTGTAACAAATTATCATGTACTATTGTCAAGTTGGAAAACATGTATTCAAAAAGTTTGGTATTCCAAACTGATGTATCAACAGTAAACATGTTAATCTGAAAAGTCAACTACTCATTCACCTCATCTACCTCTAATACTGTTGCACAAACTGCAGTTCCTAACCCTATGCAGCTCAATGGTTTGTTGCTATCTTTCAACTTAATGTAATTCTTGGATTATTTTGCTTCTTTTCACATTACAATAGTAATTGCATCTCCCACCAGGTGACATACTCAACTGACATGTGATGTCCAATATATATAACTGTGTCCCTTTCTTTTATTCAGAATAATGTGAATAATCCCCGTTATTCTTCTGTTCTGGTTATTACATTTTTTAAGAGGCTTAATTTTTCCTTTTGTCTTTAACAGAAGTAGCTGTATCAGTAGCTGGATGCCATTTTAAAAAATTCTGCATCATGCAGATGCCTCACATGGAAAATATATGTGCTGTCTGAGGCACTACTGTAAAGTTAGTCTGGTTATGTGCTATCTGAGGCACTACTGTAAAGTTAGTCTGGTTATGTGCTGTCTGAGGCACTACTGTAAAGTTAGTCTGGCTATGTGCTGTCTGAGGCACTACTGTAAAGTTAGTCTGGTTATGTGCTGTCTGAGGCACTACTGTAAAGTTAGTCTGGTTATGTGCTGTCTGAGGCACTACTGTAAAGTTAGTCTGGTTATGTGCTGTCTGAGGCACTACTGTAAAGTTAGTCTGGTTATCTAATTCCACTAAAGCTAACATGAAACCTAGATGCAAATTAAACATGCAGCCAATTATCCAAATTTTACCACAACAATCACATTTTTGTAGTTTTTTTCTTTTATTCCTTAAGTCTAAAGTATAAGTCATTTTTGTAAGCCTTAGGGCAAAATCATAATGGTTGGCAGGTCCATCTTATAACACCCTGAAGTAAGGCATTTGAGTGCTAGGGAGGAAAGACTGACCAAGAAATCTTTCAAATTAATATTTCCCTCCCCTCTGTAATGCTGATGAGTGTATTTATACCTTAGGTACAGGGCTACAAATAGTATCTAGGTTACAACCCAGAATGTGTGTATATGGAGTATACATAGTGGGGTATCATTACTCACTGCTCCTTGCTGATACTTTGGACTAAGACTTATTTTCATAGCTCAATCATAATTTTCGTGGCTTTGTAATTTTTAAAAAAAAAAAAACAACCTAAACACTAATTTTGTAGGTATTTAAGTTTATGGTAATGAATGTCAAGTTTGTTTTTAAAAACAATTTCATGGATTAACCTAAAATGAAGAAGACAGCAGTCACTTCAATGGTTAAAACAAAACAACCACCTATATGGGCATAACATTCACAGCAGTGATATTTGGAGTATGTGACTGAACATTTCAACAGAATAAATAAAATTAGCACAGAAACTGATGGGGAAAGAAGGAACTTCAAAACAGCAGTTTGTTGCCTTGTGTTAATTTATAAAAGAGGAGTGGATGTTGTCAAGTTTTCTTTTTTGCCAACTGAGAAAAGTGCCTGCAACTGCAACAGTTTTGTTACATCTATATGATGATCAATATTTATATTCTCTGCTGCCATACTTGGTCTTGTTCTGGATTAAAGTTACCTTCCACAAGGAAATTGTGCTATTTCTTCTGTTCTGAAGACAACACTTTAATGTCTTCCAAATTCAAATTTAAGTAAAGTCATGAAATTGGTACCATTTTTAAAGCAGTGCAAAACAAAGTAGGTTGTAATCATGACAAGACAAGACAAGCACAAAACACCTAAAAGGTTAAGTTAAAACCACTAACAGCAGATAGTCTGTTTGGGAGTCTTTTAATTGTCTTGTCAAGGATGAGATGATCACTTGACCCATACAGGACATGCAGTCTTATCAAGACATAAAAGGGCATCACTCTATTAATGACAGGCCTTCTGAAGACCATCAAGTGGGTATGTGTATTGCTAATCATTGCATGCTGTGTATCATACTGATATATGGCACAGTATCATTTAACCCCTATCATATGGCAGTGTATCATTTAACCCCTATCATATGGCACAGTGTATCATTTAACCCCTATCATATGGCACAGTGTATCATTTACCCTCATTTAGGATTGCTTCTTTTTTGTTGTTTTTTTTTTCTTCAACCTCTGGACCCACTTGAGATGTAGGCAGGAATGAGAACTGAATTGTGTACTTTGTGGCATCTACATTAACTGATGTGTCCTGAATGAACAGACTTATAAGCAAGTACATAATGTACTTTTTATTCAGGTTTAATATATATATATATATATATATAAACTTTGCTTCTTAGTATGTATGTACACATTGTTGCCATTGTGTGTGTGTTTGCGTGTGCATCTACACACTGCTGTTCCATTAAGAATACCTTGCTTTAGGTCAAAAGACAGAACATTTTTTCTTCCCAGTGCTATTTTCCAAATGTCTTCACATAAACATAGACACATAACTTAGCCCTCAATAAAGAAAGTAGTTTATAAACAAATTTCCCTGGGTGGGACCTTCTGCTGGTTAAGTAAACAAATTTCCCTGGATGGGACCTTCTGCTGGTTAAAAACAATTTTTTTTTTCTTGAAATTTGATGTCCAGACTAATCAGACCTGTTTACCCATAAATTTTCCTGTCAGTATTTTAAGCAATGCCTGTCAGTATTTTCAGACCAAAGTCAGTATTTTTAGCACACAAATAGTAGATACTACCAATATACTATAATTATCATTATGTAGTATTACACGACATAATGACTGTACAATATTGTGTAAATAACTCTTAGTTTGCAAAGACGCTGGTATTCAGTCAATTCTGTGTTTCAAGGCACAAATATGCAGAAATTGAACACCACTGACTTAAACAACCTGTTCATATTATAGTAATAAAAACCACAAAAAATATAACATATCCAAATTTATTGTTATTTATCTCCGTTACTTTCTCTAGAAATTCTGTTTTCTCAGCTTCACACATATCCATAACATTTTAATTAAAGCCAATTCTCTATTTTACATGGTTAAGGACGACTTGATATAAAACATTATGACAGACATTGTTACCACCCATCCACTTAGAAAATAATAAGTTTATCTAGATAGGTGAAGGCAATCTTATTGATCTGATAAAATCTAGTATCATCTTTGTCAATATTTACTAGAATGGAAATAAGGTTAATAAATTATTTTTCATTGCTTCCGTTATTTTGTCAGCTGTACTCAATGACAAATTCATATTTGCAATCAACTCACATAGAATCGCCTCAGCACGTGTTATTTGTTTTTGAAGTATGTTTTGATCACTGACTTCCTTTCCTTTCATCATTGACAAAATGTTTCTATTTCCATTCACTAATGATTTCAATTTTGTATGATTTTCCGATTCCACATACCGTGAACAAGTCACTCCTTCCACCATGTGCACAGGAAAAGTTAAGTTGCAAACAGTGCAATGCACAAAATGTTCTCCTTTTGACAATGGTTTAAGGCATAGCCACAGAGTGGAATAAACTGGTAGAAAATGCTGCTTTCTGTGTTAGACTTTCAATTTTCATCATCAGTTTCGTGCTGAAACTTTCTTGTCGGCGGCATTTTCCTTTGTTTAAACAACCGGATGTTGAGAATGTCAAAATAAGTGACGTGGCACAAAATGCGGACGCGGATGAGGACCGAAGAGACGATACAACGAAACGAAACGGAAAAAAAAAAAACGGCTTAAAAAATTAATTTTAAAAAGTAATAAATAAATGCAACCTTAAATCGTATTTTCAGTTCAATGACCGTATGACCGTACGGATAGGCTTTATTCCGTACAAATACGGTCGGGTAAACAGGTCTGTACAGTCCTGTCTACCTTGTAAAGCCTAGCGATAGAAAAACCACAAACATCTTACACATGTTAACCACACAATCCACTAACTTGTCGGAGCAGAGGAATTTTGGACCCATGCCAACTCATTTAGCCTCATTGCCTAGAAATAGAGCGTATGCACCATATCACGGAGTAAACAAAACAATTTGTGGTTGTTTTTTTTTTTTTTTTTCCTGCTTGGAGGTCCTAGATGGGGAATACTTAATTTATAACTCTAACATAAATTTAGTACACAAGATTGTATATAAATATTGGTAGCTAATTCAATCAAGATGAGAAGAATTTATATTTGATCCTTTACAGACATTATGAATTACATGAACTTTACATTGCTGTCAAATATCAAATTCAGTTTACGATGACATTACCGATTTGATTTTTGAAAGACTTTATTTTAAAGTTTTAACAATAATATACTACCAGTGCCAAGGAGCAGTGTACTGAGCACTGTGCAGTAACATGCAATAAAATGCGGGCCAAATCTAATTTTAAACTCTAGTATAGTCACTTCCCATCACTATCCTGACAACTTGCTATTTTACCTAATCAATTGCCCCACCAATCAATCAGTTTGGTTATAAATACATGGGCAGTGCCTGTTATAGAGCTGTGGGTGATGGAGCATGTGCTAATGTGCTACATGTAAGCTCAGTGTACCCCTTGGGGTACAAGACTGGGACACACAGGCTACTATTATATATAGTACATGTATGACTGTAAATTGTAAGCAATAATATGAGCTCCTGTGGACTGGTATCAAAACTAGGGGTTAAATAAACAATTTGGGAGTCTGAAGCACAAATAAGGGTACAAGGAAACACTGAATCAACAAAAAAATTATTTTTTAAAAAACCCATATGCTGCAAACTCCAACACTTATTGGCTGACCTCATTTTGCAAGGTGTTGTTGGCTAATAAGTCACCTTTTGCACCACCCCCAATCCCTTAACCAATTAAAATGGATAGAGAATGTGTTAAGTAATATCTAATTCCAAGCAATATCTTGTCCAAACAGTCAATGAGTGTGATCCAAATAGGGATTCATGTTCCTCAATGACACAGATGAAGATATTACAAATACAGTCCAACACTGAAGAGTCATGGAAAGACATCTCAAATTAGAATTCCTTCATTTTTTTAAAACCAAAATGGACTGCTTACATACATGTTTACCACCCCAACCATGATTTTTAAGTGTCAGCAGTGTTCCATCATCAATGACCCCTGGGTATATTCTCCCACCCCCAAACACCAGTGCTGCTCCAAATTTAAGAATCTCAAAATAGAAACCATACCTGTTTAATTTTCTGGTAGCAATGTTTGCCATTGCCCAAGGGGAATTATCAGCCCTAGTGAAAAGGGAGAAAAATTCAACACATCAACTGAGGATGCAAGAAGATTAAAAAACAAACAAACCCAAAAACCAACAAAACCCCAACTCATGAAGGCTATTCTTAACTAAAATTGAAAGAAAATGTGACATTTTCAGATGTAATTTAAAATCTCCATAACAAATGTGAGAAGAGTATGTTGGCTTTACTTGTCCTTTTTTGGGGGGCAATGTTGCCTCCTGTAATTATGATGTAGAACAGCCAATGTATAAATTGTCTCACAAGAGAGTTTGGAACCAAATGCATCTTTGAAATTTGATGAGTATTTTGTGAATACAAAAGAAAGACTTGACAGACTGAGTGATACTATGAAGATTATAACTGACATTCAAAGTTACAAAGAGCTTCCAGGGACTTGAGCCACCCAATTTTATTGAATTCTAATTCTTTTGAATTTTATAAAATACTAAGTAGCAAAAGTTTGGAATTAAAAGCCAATAAAAAAGTTTATACATTGGTATTAAGTATTGTTAGTTTACTGGTTTTAACAATATGCAGGCCAATGAGGAGTTAAATACCTCTCCCATAGAAACATCCAGGCAGCCTGTGTGTGCTTGCCAGGGCAGGTACTAAGCCAGCAATCTTTGGATTACATGTCCCCTGCTCAATCAAAACATGGACTTTACATATGGCAAGAGCAGTACACTGGTAACTTATGACAAAAATGCTTAAAATATAAATACTTTGTTTAATTTCAACATATTAAAAAAATATTTTGTGCATTTATTAATCAATTATATGATATTAGGCTACTTATCTACAGCCCACAGAATACAAGCATCAGAAGCCTTGATTTTTTTTTAATTTAAATCAGACCTTTTTTTTTTATTTCAATCAGACCTTTCTAGCTGGCTTAGATGTTTACAGTGGTGTGTAATTTGGATTTTAATGTTTACAGTGGTGTGTGTGTAATTTGGATTTTAAGGTAGCTTTAAACAATTTTACAGTCCTAGGGCTAAAATGTCTGCAGTATAATAATATCTACCACTAGGGCATTATGCTGCAGACATGTAGAATGATGTCCCACCCTATCACACTATCCTGTCACCAGGCTGACCAGTTCTAACACTTAACTCTTATGTTGAGTGTGGCATTTGTACAAGTCATTCATATGACTGGGGTTTGAGCCTGTGACCTCTTGCATCTGAAGCAGATGATCTTAATCACTAGGCCACTGGAGTGGTCTGACATTACAGCAGCAGGGGCCCCGCCGAGTGGTCTGAGTGGCTGAGTGAGTGGTCTAAAGCAATGTCCATTACTGCCATCTCACCTCTGTCTTGGTGTGTTCAGTCTAGGATTCGGTGAATGTGTGGATATGTGAGAAAGCTTGCCAGTAGCTTCTCATGGGTGGGTGGTTCTTTCAGGTGATTTCCGGGTTTTTTCCTCCACCATTAATACTGGCCGACATGAATCGCCTATCATGTGCTGGAAAATGGCGTTAAGCCCAACAACAACAACAACAACAACAACATTACAGCAGCACATGCAGGCTATTTAGAGTAGAGTCAAGTGCCTCTGTAGGAACACACACCATGGTAGCCAACATTAGCTGGCCCTTCATTAAGATTGGAACCCCCACCCTGTCCAACATGCTACCCACCATCTGACCACATCCTCTTTTTAAATGGAATTGGACTAAAAATAAGAATTTTTGTTTCCTGACAATTTTTTTTAAAATTACATTGCTAAGATCTCTGATTCATTTGCTTCAAATACATCTGTGAACCCGAGACAAACTTGCAGCCTACAAATTTTATACAATCATTTTTAAACTATCAGTTTATCTTTTAATTAAATTTACAAACATTTTCCTAAGACACCCTCCTTCATGTTTACTGGTAGATCTAAAACATGTGTCTTCAGTAGTGAATGAAAGAAATCTAATGTGCATGACTGGGATCTATTTCTGTGTGCCATTTATCAAAAGCTATGTGTTCGTCATAACAAAAAGAACTGCTGTGCAGGGGCACCATTTGGGACAATGTTTATTGAAATAGACAAACATGCATAAAATGAAAACTATCATTTTCTAATGCTAGTAGTAACTACTATTTGTACAGTAATTCTCATTTTGGTATTACTAAACCAGGTTACTGTGTTTGTGTGATTTAGATTTTTAATGTAGCTTTAACAATTTTTTTTAGTGATATAACTACAATGTCTGCAGTTTATATATAGTGATGTCTATAGTACTGGGGCATCATTAGTGCATTCCATGAATTTACTTGATCACTTTTGAGCAGTGCCTCCCTCTATCCTGCTTTTATTCTCTTTGGGGCTCGACAGTAGTAAATCAAATACCCTTGCCTACCCCCACTTAACCTCCTAGTGTCAAGTTATCTCTTGGTTTTACAATAAACAACCTTGACATTCCCCCACGCAGGCTGGTAAACACAACCTTTGTATGACTTGATTTATCGGGGAAGGGAGAGTCCTCCTAAATAAAGCAATTACACAGTTAGGTATTATAGTCTGTTTCAAGATGTAACTGTTCTCTGGGCGGCAACTAACACTGAAATGATTGAAAGGACATGTCTGGATATGACTCACTGTTTAAATATTGGGCGGCACTACAATACAATAGCTTGTAAAACACTTAAAGGAAAAACTACTAAAGAAAGCAATATTTATTCGTTTAAATAAAAACCATTAAGAAAGCTTCAGGTTATAAGGCAACAAAATCTGTTTCCCACTGCACTGGCTTTAAAATTAGGGTAAACGGGGGAGTTTACTTTTTTAATTTTCAAATATTTTATTTTTATCATAATGATGTAGAGTGTACATAGCGCTTCAAGTACTGGGATAAAACAGCTCAATTTAATGCAAATCAACTGTTGGGGGGGGGTAAATGGGTCTTTTTACCCTAGAGAAAAAGTAATATGGTTGGCAAAGAAAAGATGGTTTTTGTATTACCAATAAACGTGTAACTGAGTGCATAGTCTATGCGACTAAACATGCTCATCTCCTGTAGTCTTTTAATACCCTAACCACACTTTTTCATTGAAATAATAATGGATGTCGTCATAAACTGCTCGTTTACAACTGTATAGATTCACCAGACAGCAGTATGGATGCAATATTTCATGAAGGTTGGGTGCAACAGGAAAGGGGATGAGTAGATGCAAAATGGTCTTAGAATAATGACTTCATTTTTTTTAAAAAATCAATAAAAGGAAGGTGACACAATGAGAGATCCTATCCACTTTGCAGCTCTCAAAGAGAAAAAAAGATTTGCCCTACATCTGAATGTGCAACAGTGACTTCTTTTTCTTTCCTTGTTCTCCCACCATGTACTTTTATGCATGACCTTAACATGACTTTATGTGATCAATAGTCGGCAAGATTCTCATGTTTAAAGGTAAAAGTAAAAATATTTGCCCTATGCCATGTACAATGTTTGGCAGTTCACCTGACATCATTGAGGGAACAATGCAGTGCTAATCACCATTATTCCAACATTTCTACAGTTACTTTCTGACTGTGCATTATTTTGCACACGAAGGAGGTGGGTTGTTTGTTTTCTGAATGTGTGCATTATTCAGCATGTGAATGAGGTGGGTTGTTTGTTTTGTGAATGTGTGCATTATTCAGCATGTAAAATGTGAAGGAAGTGGTTCCTTGTAAACTTTTCTGTGTTCATTATTCAGCATGTGAAGGAAGTGGTTGATTGTAAAGTTGTCTGAATGTATTCAATATTCAGCATGCAAAGGAAGTGGTTGTAAAATCGTCTGAATGTGTTCATTATTCAGCATGTGAAGGAAGTGGTTGGTTGTAAAATCGTCTGAATGTGTTCATTATTCAGCATGTGAAGGAAGTGGTTGGTTGTAAAGTCGTCTGAATGTGTTCATTATTCAGCATGTGAAGGAAGTGGTTGGTTGTAAAATCGTCTTAATGTGTTCATTATTCAGCATGTGAAGGAAGCGGTTGGTTGTAAAATCGTCTGAATGTGTTCATTATTCAGCATGTGAAGGAAGTGGTTGGTTGTAAAATCGTCTGAATGTGTTCATTATTCAGCATGTGAAGGAAGTGGTTGGTTGTAAAGTTGTCTGAATGTATTCATTATTCAGCATGTGAAGGAAGTGGTTGTGAAGTTGTCTGAATGTGTTCATTATTCAGCATGTGAAGGAAGTGGTTGGTTGTAAAATCGTCTGAATGTGTTCACTATTCAGCATGTGAAGGAAGTGGTTGGTTGTAAAGTTGTCTGAATGTGTTCATTATTCAGCATGTGAAGGAAGTGGTTGGTTGCAAAATCGTCTGAATGTGTTCATTATTCAGCATGTGAAGGAAGTGGTTGGTTGTAAAGTTGTCTGAATGTGTTCATTATTCAGCATGTGAAGGAAGCTATTGTAAAGTCTGAATGTGTTCATTATTCAGCATGTGAAGGAAGTGGTTGGTTGTAAATTTGTCTGAATGTGTTCATTATTCAGCATGAAAAGGAAGTGGTTGGTTGTAAAGTTGTCTGAATGTGTTCATTATTCAGCATGAAAAGGAAGTGGTTGGTTGTAAAGTTGTTTGAATGTGTTCATTATTCAGGATGTGAAGGAAGTGGTTGATTGTAAAGTTGTCTGAATGTGTTCATTATTCAGGATATGAAGGAAGTGGTTGGTTATAAAGTTGTCTGAATGTGTTCATTATTCTGCATGAAAAGGAAGTTGTTGGTTGTAAAGTCTGAATGTGTTCATTATTAAGGATGTGAAGAAAGTGGTTTATTGTAAAGCTGTCTGAATGTGTTCATTATTCAGCATGTGAAGGAAGTGGTTGGTTGTAAAGTTGTCTGAATGTGTTCATTTTTCAGCATGTGAAGGAAGTGGTTGGTTGTAAAGTTGTCTGAATATGTTCATTATTCAGCATGTGAAGGAAGTATGCTGCTGGTGGATACACATGTCACAAAAAGAAAAGTAGAATTCCATGAACTCCAAGTTCTTTATCAGCAAAATGTCAAATGATGGAATGTTGAGACTGCACACACCCATACACCCACTTGTTTTGCCCCATAATTTAATCTCTCTAATTGTCCCCTTCTATTGTTTTTTTTCATGGTTTGATTTTATATCTTTCCAATTTTGATTAATTAAAAATAATGAACTTCACTTTTAGTTGTAAATCCGACTCCTTCAGTGTATTTTTCAGCAACTGCTCACAAAATACTTTTCAATTTAATGATTTCAGATTTTTTTTAAAAAATATTTGGTAAATATATTAAATCCTAATTTTTTATAAATACTTGGTAAAATATATTAAATCCTAATTTTTTTATAAATACTTGGTAAATATATTAAATATGTTTAGTTAAGAACATCTTTGTAACCTGACTTTAATATCAATGCATAAAAGGAAGCATGTTTTACTAAGAGAATTTAATCAAACATTTTTTATACAAGTTATTGTATGTGAAAACTTGTCCTTTATAGTTTTATTCATGTAGCTTTTGTGGAAAGTCATATTGTAAAACTGAGTATGTCTTGCCAGTTTTTTCATAAAATTCACAGACCAAGATCACATGGGAATACAAAACATGGAAATGGATGGTGAAGGAGGCAATCAAAATAAAACAGCATGGGCCAACACTAATCTGGGACAATGGTCTGGATTTATCACCCATCTACACCAGTGTCCTTGTATCTTGTGACCATTAATCAGTTTGATACTTCGAAAAATTTAAAATCCTTAAGACATTCATGCTCTGAGTATGGGGAAATACTGATGATCATGAATTATCCTGTACAAGGAAGCAACCTTTTCAGTTGTATACAATATGTAACTGTTTCCTTGGAAACTGACAATGAACATCTTGAAAACAAAGGCCAACCCCAGAAGTTTAACTCTTAGTCATGTTGCTTTCCTAACACTTTTTATCTTGCTTTTATTGTCTTTTTTTTAAATATTTGTTCTCAATGTCTTTTATTCTCAATCTACAACAATTTTATCAAGTGTTTTTCTGTTTGAAATTTGTAATTCAAAATAACACGGTTAATTTGTCATTATGCATCAAGGTTGGAGTGAAATGCACCATCGGGTCAGAATTTTGCATCAATTCTAGATCAACTCTATATTTTACCCTTTTTACAATGCCTGACAAATTTAACTCAGGTTGCAATATGCAACATATAAGGTAAATATTTGTGTCTAACTTTGCATGCATGTACATTTGACATGGACAATTCAATTTTTGCTCTCAGTGATTGCAGTATAACTCAGATTGGCATCATTATTACATTATTACATCACTACATCAATGAAATAAGATTATGTGGAAACCAGCCATAAAAAGAAACCAGAACTTAATTCCAGATTTCATAAATCTTGGCTGTTACAGTACAGTTACAAAACAGCACCAAGATGGGAGGTATATTGGTTTGTAGGATACATTTAACCCTGGTAGTGCTGAATTGTTTTCACATGACATCCACCGAGATGCTGAATTGTTTGTAACTGCTTAACCTGCCTATGCTGAATTGTTTTGAGAGTTGATAGAAAGTTTTTACTAACACTAAGATCACAGCTTTATAACCAGTTATATTAAACAGAATTATATGAAATTTGGTCAGATAATGCTGGGATGTTTCCTGGTTCTGTACATGTTTTTTTTATTCAATTACAATGACTTATTATGGTTGCTATGGCAACCAAATAATGTCAATTTAAGAATTTTTTTAAAAAATTAATTTCAGGTTGAAATTATTTTTTAGGAATATTATAACTTACAAATATAAGTTTTCCTCTCAAATTTATTAATTACCATAACATGTTTATTATTTCATTACTTCTAGGCTTCCTACAAATAGTAATCCAACAAGAAACACCTTATAGTATTATATGATCTTCATATGCATGAATTTGAAACTTCTTTTTGCAACTATGTACAATAAATGAACTTGGTTCAAGTATTGTTTGATATTTTCAAATCCTTAAATCTCATCACAGTATATTATAAATTTTCATAGTGACAACAGTGGTCTAGAAAATGAACAAATTTGAAAATATATTGGTGGTCAATTGAATCATTACATATTTCAAAAACTTATTTCAACCAATGTTCTTTGAAACCCATGTTTGATATTTGTATGAGTACCTTTATATCTTGAAGAATGATCCTGTGGATTTTATATGAATATTATAGAATGAATATTGATACATAATTAACTTAAAAATAATAATAACATGGTTGAAACAATAACATATGTTAGTGTGCAAAATAATCATTTTTGTTATAGAAACATTTGACATAATAAATAACCAATACAAATAAGAACAAAAACATTATAAAGGAATTATTAACATAAATGATGGTTTAAACATGAAAATATATTGCATATTTAACCCTGTTAGTGCTGTGTTGTTTTTGCATTTGCACGACCTTGAAACCAGTGCTGATTTATTTCTGCTCTGTCTGTGTATGCTGAATTGTTTCAGAATACAAACTTTTTGGGCTAAATCCATATAACAACTTCAAAATTAGTTATTTATCATCAGATTGCTGTGAAATTGTATACAGTGATGTATATATACACCCAGATTGCAAAAACAAAAAAATGTCAGTGAAAATTATGTGTGTTCATGGTTACCACAGCAACCAAATAGAGAAAATGGGTGAAAAATATTTTTTTTACAAAAATACAAATAAAGTGTAAACTTTTCCATCAAATGTTTTTATTTTGAATGTGTATGTGAACAGTTTTGTTTCTTCTATGTATCACATATCCTCAGTTCATTACTTTTAGGCCTATGCTAGATAAATAAAATTAACTTTTAAACATGTCTCTATATTTCAGTATGTTACAATATTTAGCTGATGCAATACTTGTGAAGTTATTCACAAATTTTCTCAGTATAAAATATAATTTTATTCACATAGTTCATTGCTAAGGAACCAATACTAATCATACTGGATAGACATGTAATTATAGATTAACTTTGGTTACCATAGCAACCAAAAAATAATGTTAGTGTTTGAAAGATTTAAAGAACTTTTTAAAATAATATTGTTGGCAGAATCTTATTCAACTAAATGCAGCATTATTTTTCAAAGAAATCAGTATTATCAAGCTTTACTTACGAAGGGAAAAATAATTATCACATGGAACTTTAAGGACATGCAATTTGATCCAACACATGGTATTGAATTTCTTGACATACCACACTGAAATTTCAACTGCAATTTTCTCATTGGAACAGCTTTTGTCTGCTATGGCTCCTCATATATATATATATATATATATATATATATATATATATATATATATATATATATATATATATATATACACAGTAAAACCTGTCTTGAAAGATCACTGCTATGTGAGACCACCTGTCTTGAGAGACCAAATTCTCAATGCACAAATTTATTGATTATATAGCATGTTATGAGACCACATGTCTAGAGACCATAATTTTTGGTAATAGAATTGGTCTTTCAAGACAGGTTCTACTTATTAAGACGCAAGGTAAATGTGTGTCATTAGTATGGAATATATACATTATGTCTTGGATTTCTTTAATAGCTTTTATAATTCAATGCCTTCTTTATATGACATCATTTTAATTTTAAAATATCTTTCTTTGTTTTATAATTTTTTTGTTCTTAAATACATCTTGTGATGTTTGTCTAGTTTGAGTACAATTGTTAGTGACACAATATCATCAGGTAGAGAAATATTATCACAGCCATTAGTTTTGACCTTCTCCAAACATAATAGTGTACTTTTAATTTGGTTATATATGGTAACAAAACGTCAGCAGCTGCCAATGTGTTACCAAGCCAAGAGAGCTGTTTGATCTTTACCGCCAAATAAAGCAGAAATAAACAGTACGACCAGGGACAAGCTATTGGTATAACTGTATGAGAGCTGTGTCCAGTACACCTGTATGATAGTGAGATTGGAACTATTTGAGAGACCTGAAAGTCGTTTTTACCGAAAATTGACCTAATTATTTCTTATTTCTCCTTGATTACGCATTAGAGAGCAAGAGTTGCGAGGTTTTCAATGATTATTAACTGCAGCCTGTCAGAAATATTTAAAATAGAATGGATTTCTCAGCAACAATGTTAACATATAACAAAAAAAGAACAAGCTTTATATGCTCATTTTCCTACCTCTAAAACTAGCTCTGTAAAAAGTAAACAACGAAACTGACGAGAGAAAAAAAAAAAAGATTTCCACCAGGTAGAAAGTTCTCTTAACGAAGGACTTGATTATTAAATTCCCAAGTTGCATACATTTCACATGGCTGTCATAAGAGCTGGTTAATTGAGAAGTCAGTCTCTCTCTCTCTCTCTCTCTCTCTCTCTCTCTCTCTCTCTCTCTCTCTCTCTCTCTCTCTCTCTCAACTTAATTACTAAGAGAGAGAGACAGAGACAGACTAAATAATACAAGAGTATTATGCTTTGCTTTTTCTTTTGAAAAAAAAAAAGAAAAGAAAAACAATAATTAAAGATTCAGATAGGTAGGGAAGGTAATACCTAAGTGTAAAAACATGACACCCCTGAAAAAAAATGGTTTGTCCCTTTCCAGCTTGTACAGCTCTCGCTCTTGATACAATGTATCCCCCAATATAAGAAAAGGCTATGTACATGACAGACTCGTTGATGAACTTGGCTACTAGTTAAAGTCCGATTTAGATGAATTTGATGTTGTTACTGAAAGGGATGGCCATATCATAGCGCTTGTATATCAATATGTGATTGTGTCAAAGCACTTTAATCTCATCACATGGTATATTCATGCAGAAAATTAATTCTTAAACTTGGAAAACTGCGTTTTGCTATTTATACCTCTACACTTCCACACAAAGCCCTAACGAACTATATTCTATTTTGGATATCCCCTACATATATACGGTAATCAGCGGCAACTAGCCAAGAGACAGATAAGAGACTGTAACTGCTTAACATCCACCATATTGTTTACATTAATGGCCAAATTGACAACAGACCTTACCGGTTAAATAAGTCTGTTGTAACATTTGTTTCACTGTTTGTTCTTTTTTTTTTGTTACAATGATGCAGAGCCATGATCTATTGGACTATTACATGTGCTATCTTCCAGCTATTATTAGCACACATTGGCCTACATTGGACGTACGTAGACGTCCTTGTCCTGTGCCATAAAAATATGGTATCCGCATACAGAGTTGGGTGACGTTTGACCATAAATATATGGTTCCCGCATACACAGCCAGGTGGCGTCATCCATGAATATATGGCTCCCGCACTATCAACACTAAAAAAAACAAGACAATTCACCAGATCATATATATTTTGGAGAACATGTATTCTTGAGACAGTTTCTGTGACGTTGAAAATTTAAAAAAAAAAAAAAAAGACCTTCTGGAAGTTTCCAGACTTTGAACTGGATAGGCTAGTTGCTCATATGCAAACCTACCACTTAGAAGGATTAATTTGGGATAATCCCAATATCATTTAAAAAGCGGAAATTTTAACAGCCAAGATTTATCAAATCTGGCAATAAGTTCGTTTCTTTTCAACAGTTATCTAACCAGCTTCTTACGTTTCAGAATTATTCTCCTCCATGTGATAGGAATCTCCATTTTATCCTTCATTTTCTTTATTCTGCTATTCACTTTGCACATTTATGCCACCACTTACTTTAAGTTGACATCAATTTTCCATTTAGCCATGTTTGACTATAATAATCTCACTTTCCAGAAATGGACAAGTTCCAACATGCACAAATGACAGGGATGGGCATCAATTACAAAATTCCCTCTAGAATACATGTTTTTCACACACATTAATACCTCAATGAATTTCCATGGATGAAGGCATTTGATCAAATAAGCAACTCTACTTTTGTTTCTCTTGTAAAAAAAAGTTCTCAGATTTTTATTCATTCAGAATATCTTAACAGTTAAACAAAATTTCTAATATGCTCAGGGTGTTTTTAAACATGCAACTTTGAACTAATATGCAGGAGTTCTCATGCACCACTGTCTTCCAAGTGTGCAAATTTGCAAAAACTCTGCAGGATATGCATAATTGTGAGCCTGGCAGTATCTCTCTCTCTCATTCATATATATATATATAAGTAGTTCTTTTTGTCATTTTAGAAGTTTGTAATTATGACTGGACAAAGAGTCCACGCAAAGGTTGAATTCAGATTTACTTGACATGGTTCTCAACTGTTAGGAGACAATAAAAGACTAGTTGGTTTGGAATGTATGTTTATACTTAATAAAAAAATATCCTCCTGAGTTTGGAATCAGTAATAATAATTTCTGGAATATGAAAAGCTTTGTCAGATACAATTTGATCCAACTTACAAGGCAAACTGCACATACCCAGATCGAGTGTTTCCTTTTACACACATTTATGAGTCAGGGACACATGCTGGAGAAAACTTATGCACACATTTTGTTGTCGCAAGTTTTTTTTTAAGCAAATAATTTGTATAATGCAATATGGATTCATTTAATTCCAATGCTTTGGATGAGAGAATGGCATCGTGTATATTTCAAGCATTGATATAGTCTGGTTCCCTGTTTTGTATGCTCCCTGCATTGCACTCCGCTATACGGAACATATCAAACAGAGAATTAGACTAACATAGGCAATGTTATGATGGAATAGCTTCCCCTAATCTTGCCAACTCTCATTCGATTTCTATCAAGCTCAGCAAGATGTCGTCCAGATGTTTAACCTCAATGCTTGTTGCACCAAAATGTGATCTCCAGATTAAAAGAGCGTGCACTAAGAATCATTAACCAGTAAAATGAAAGAAGCAGAACACAAAAGAATAACTGTGGATCTAACTTTAATGAAAAATGGAGAATTTAATTCCCTTGACGGAAATAGAGTACATCCATTGGGATTACAGGTGTGACTGTCTCATCGTGTGATTGCAAAGACTGCAACAGTGAATGTGCCATTCGAGACATGGTTTAAGAATTTAAACAAATCTGCCCTTGTTCGCCACAAGATATCTGGAGAACACATCATCACACAAGACATTCTTTCACAACAATGAAATCAATAAATTTGCAGACACCAATGCATTATTTGGATTACAATTTCAGGGGGTCATTGCAGATTTTGCTGGTTTTGAACTTTAATGCAATAAAATAAATATCCAAAAGTTCAAGTGTAACTTATAAATAGAAGACCAATCATTAGGCTCTTCAATTTATTTTTTATAAATGTGTTTTAGGATGATGATAGTACACAGTTTATGATAGGCAGTACATTAAGTGCCATTTGGTTAAAAAGATTTATTTAGAGTTATTTTGGTTTATCTTTATGTGTTGGTCTATAATACTGCTACAAAAAGATTATAAGGAGACATAAAAGTATGACTTTAAACTGAAAGAAAAATGAACCAATACAATTTTGAATAGACAATGCATTTGTGTTTTAATTGTGCATGTTTTTCAAAATGTTTTTAGAGAGAGAGAGAGAGAAAATGTTGTGCAAGTTGCAATATCCTATTTCAAGCTGAAAAGTACAGATAACATGAAAATTTGTCAGCATTCTTCTTATCCTCACATTTTTTATTTGACCCCCAGTTCACACACCAAGGGTTTTTTCTACTCTCAATGTTACAACACTGGGGTATACACTGCAGATCTACCATTGCATAAAGCATTGGCAGATCTAGGTCTATGCAATTTGCTTGGAGTAATCAATAATATACCACTCACTGGATATCTTGCTAACCCACTTATAACACTGTCCTGCATGGCTCCAGATTTTTTCCCAAAGAAAATATATTTTAAAATGTGCTGAACATGAAAAAAATTGCATCAAGAATTGGTAAATTGAACCTTGAAAGATACCGTTATTTTACGTTTCGTACACGAAAAAATTAATCATTAATTTTTGTTTTTAAAAAATGGGAATACAGTATTTTCTATCTTTTTTGCAAATGTAAAAATTCTTAGTGGAAATTTTAAGTCTGATAATTTAATGAATTTTTCAAATAATACAAAGTGATATGCACGAAAAATTATGACACATTTAATAATTATTTTGATAACAGGATTCTGAAAGAAAAATTAAAGGGTATGAAAAATTACATGAAATACAGTAGCTCATTTTATCATCGGAAATGGTGATTATTGCCTGTAAAGATATATTCATATTTTGAAATTTGCAAGTTCTAATAAGATATCACCTATTATGTTTTGGGGTTTTTTTTGAGAGAAATAGTTTTCAATACAATGTAAATAAAGGGTAAGTGAAACTGAAATAAATGAAAAATTCTAATAACTGATAACAGGTGGCACAAGAGAATGAAATAAATACTAATTAAATGTCTTTCTAAGTGAAATTCAGGTTCTAATCCTTCAGTATCAACACTATAATCACAACATATTCTCTTGGATGAAAACATGAAAATAGTCAATTGACTGTCACATCCTAACCTGTGAGTACTTACTTCTATGAGAACCTACCTACATGTAGTTTTTGTTTAATCAACAACTTGGGAAAGTGTTGCAT
Organism: Potamilus streckersoni; assembly: GCA_016746295.1. Taxonomy (NCBI): domain Eukaryota; kingdom Metazoa; phylum Mollusca; class Bivalvia; order Unionida; family Unionidae; genus Potamilus; species Potamilus streckersoni. The sequence goes on from JAEAOA010002321.1 coordinate 888,435, forward strand.
TAAAAAAGAATTAATTAAAAGAGATCTGTGTTGTTTTATTACTTTAAATGTCTTTTGCATTGAATCAAGCAAAGGAAATACAATTTTTACAAAATCAAAGGCATGCCAATAGGGGCATAAGTTCTTGTGGTCATTATCACTCAAAATTCATTTTATTTGACCAATCGAAAATGGTTTCACATTAACATGTACTTAACATCACTAAAGTATATAATATCAGTAATGTATCCTAATCATTTGTAAATGTGACCATGGAGAGCAATGGAAGTAAGCGAAAGGTGTACTCAGTGACTGAAAACCTGTACATCATAGAGAGGATTCATAATGAACGAAGTGAGATCTAACATTTGCGATGAACTAAATAATTGTGGTCAACATTAAAGGTTGGCTTAACCCTCTCATCACAGCAGACCGCATATCGGGTCCAGGGAAAATAAATCCGTCAACACTATGGACCGAGTTTTCGGTCTAGGGCAGTGTTCTTTTTTAACGTTATAGTACCCAACTAAATATCTTTCGGGGTACCTCTAATAACTTCCATCTGGTAATGTAGATGTTATATTTGGATTATCTCGTGAGTTTAGCTTGTATACAACTAGAAATAACGAACAAAGTAGAAACTTTAAATGCGTTTTCCGAATGCTGAAATTTGTATCCAAAATGGCGGCATTTGAAGGAATTTTAGAGGCGACTTTTCAGAGGATTAAAATAATTCTGACCTGATAAATTTGGATGAAAATAAGAGAAGACGTATGGAGAGACAATGGAATGCACTTGTGGGTGACAGTGATGACGATGAAGATGACTTTGAAGGTTTTGAACCAGAGGAATTGTATGCTCCACGTTTTTTTTGGACGAAGCTTGAAAACCAAAGAGATTTGTTTCAGTTTTCGGACAGAGTTGGACACACCCGAGAGTTAGATGGCTCCAGGAAAGCTTCGGATTATTTTCAAATATTCTATTCAGATGGAAGTTTTTGGAAAAATTGTTCGTTTAACGAACTTAAATGTGACGATCAAACGTGGGAGAGACAATAATAGGTGTGTGGACAGATCTCACCTTGGAGATCATTTTGGGTCATTTATAGAATTTTATATATTATGGACATCATGAAAGAAAGACTTGTGTTGCTACTGTGATTATTCACTAGTACATCTAGGGTCAATTAAACAAGTTTTGAGAACTTTCTAAGTTTTCTAAGAGGTAATAAAATAATTACTTGTATTTTACCTGTGGTGTTACCTGTACTTTAACAGATGTAATAGATATGCATATTTTTATTGAATTACCCATAAAAAAAAATTTTTAACATTGATTTTGACACCTAATCCAGCCAGATATCTTTAACATTGGCAAAGTTATGTTGTTTCAAAGTCCACAAGTCATTTTGCTTTACAACTCCAAAGTTACTTAGTGTTGAGGACTCTATGCCTACAAAGTTACTTAGTGATGAAAGGGTTAAGGATAAGCAGAAACTTCAGGGATTATTTACATTAATTTGATTCAGATAATGTGATCAAATGAAAAAGAGCACAGACTGCAAAGGATACTGAATTAGATGATGCTGTGTTTGGATGGTTCACACGGCAAAGTGAACAGTGTGTTCCCATCACTGGAACAATTCGCAAGGACCAAGCAGAAAAAATGGCAAAAAGTATGGAGAATGAATCTTGTTTTAGGGCAAGCCATGAATGGCTTTGGAGATTCCAGCGCTGACATAAAAGTAAACAAAATTCATTGTCGGGAGAATTACACTCAATGAATCAGGAAGTTGCACATAATTATCAGTACCAGCTCAGGTGGATAATCTTCCGTGAACAAAACATAGAGGCAGAAAAATCAGAGTAACACAAAAAATGAACAGATGTTTTCAAAACGTGAATTAATATTTGTCAAACGTGTCACAAAAAGAAAGTATAATCTTATTCTAATTTACGTTATTTTAAATTTGTAGGCTCATTAAATTCATGGCAATGGTTAACCCTTGTAAAATTCTTTTTTGTTTTCATTTTACTTCTACCGCAATCAAATCTACCCATTGTTACACAATGTGTGAAGTCATACATGCTATATAGAGATATTTATTCACAGTTAATTTTAGGACAATTATTGAGTATTCAAGACTAACATGCCAAACTAACCCACCCTCCCATTTTGCCTCTATGTCGATCTCTTTGCCAGTTTTGTTGTTTTTTTTATAAATCCTTCGATAACTTGTGCCCTTGCTTATATGCAGTCAATGTTTTTGGACCCCATTGTGCTGAGTTATCAAGGGAGTGGTGACATGTAAACCCTAATCTGCTAGCACATTATGCAATTCCATTAGGTTTTCTGATATGTACAGTTGGACTTGTAAGCAAACAGTAAAATATTCTGGTAAGAACAATCCCGTACTACACACTTAAAAGCTTGTCTGGGCCACTGTAATCAGAACAGTGTACAATATAAAGCTTGTCTGGGCCACTGTAATCAGAACAGTGTACAATATAAAGCTTGTCTGGGCCACTGTAATCAGAACAGTGTACAATATAAAGCTTGTCTGGGCCACTGTAATCAGAACAGTGTACAATATAAAGCTTGTCTGGGCCACTGTAATCAGAACAGTGTACAATATAAAGCTTGTCTAGGCCACTGTAATCAGAACAGTGTACAATATAAAGCTTGTCTGGGCCACTGTAATCAGAACAGTTTGCACAATCAAAATAGTGGGCTACTATTGTCAGAATAGTTTAAGTCTTCCACACACTTTGAATCATTCCATTCTGGTTAGACAAAATACTAAGTCAACTAAATCACAAAAGAATGCAGTCTCTCAGTACCTGACAGCATGTTGCTGACCTTATATATATATATATATATATATATATATATATATATATATATATATATATATATATATATATATATATATATATATATATATACATACACACACACATACTTACACACACACACACATATATACTTACACACACACACACACACACACATAATACATAATACATACGTATACACACAAACATTTTACACCTGCCACCCCTAATAAGACCTGAAGAAGACAGTCTATTTTTTTCTCTAAAAGTTGGACCAGTTCTCAGTAAGGAGTAAAAAATATGTATGCTATTGTGAAGCATTTATAATTCTAAAAGTCTGATTCTAGACAGCAGTGGTAAAATCGTGTTCAATTCACAAGTTTGGAGAGTTACTGCAACATCAACTTGATGCAATACTTAAAAAAAAACAAACTAAATTTCATATGGTGCCTTCAAACACCTTTCCTGCATTGTCAAATCAACACATGATGCCCACTAAATGTAACAGTTACCCTTTTGCCTTCTTCCTGAAGAATCTGAATATTTCCTTTTATTCTTTTACACTATTAACACTTTTTCAGAGCTTTGTCCTTTTCATCCTGACTCATTGCTTATTGGATGCCATTTAAAAAAGCAACCTCCTGATCAAGCTGATGTTTAGCATGACAGAAAATGCAGTCTGAAGTACCGATATCAAGCTAAACTGAATTATTTAATTGTACTTAATCTATTACAAAACCCAGACTCTTCTCATCTTTGGGCCTTGTGATGCCAAAATCAAGAGGCCTCTTTTAAAACCAGTGTAAGCCATTCACAAGCTTTGGTTACGATGCATGGTCTGATATTTTGTACAGAAACAAATTTACATTTGCATTTTGACCACAACAAATAATCAACAGGCTTGTACTTCAAGTGCAGACTGACAATACTAACAAGATCTCCTCAGCAAGGCAATACATTTAAAACACGATATCAGTAACATGAAATTAAATACCATGTATAGCTATTGTTGACTGGCAAATATAAAGTTGAAAAGTTCAGAACTGTGATCTGATGCAGTGAAGACAGCTTTATTTTTCCACTAAAAAGGTTGTGCAGTGCATATGGACCATAATGAACTCAAGTTTAGAAACTGCATTCCAAAACCTATGGAACACTTTTTGTTAGAACTTTGCTTTTCTTTTTAAATATCATGTGGCAGAGGCAACCATCTCCAGCAATACTCAAATTAACACACACTGTCCAATACATTTAACTTTTTTCCCACATTTTTTTTTAGAGTCAAGAATCTGTTTATTCATTTTGATAATTCCCTACAGAATGTTAAACTTTTTACAAGACTGATTTAACATTTTTCCTTCAAAATGATGTTTCCCTTTTTTTAATATAGAATTTTGTAGATCAAGTTATAGGAAAAAGCCTGATATGCAGATGGTTTGCATCAAAAAGATCAGCAGACTAAAACATCTACGGTCCTACTTTAAAGTTATCTGGTTCCCTTACCAATTCAACCCATCTCAAATGAAAAGCTAAATGAAGACCATTTTTTTTTTTGTCCTTATGTTGGTAATTGAATGGTCATCTCAATCAGACTTGTTGGAATGTCTGCAAGTGCAACCCATCCAAAATGTTTAGTTCTGGCTGGTGATGCAAAGCTCAAGTTACTGTGTTTAAGCTTTTTTTTCTTCTGTCAGTCTTTCTTTCTTTTTAAAGGTGGCGCTAGGAAAACCATCTCAAAATAGCTGTTGTTTACAGCGTTGCCAAAAGGCACTCATTGTGTTATCGGGTAAATGGCCAAAAGGCGCTTATATTAGGTAAGGGTTAATACACATTGTAATTATTACTTACTCATAGTATGTGATGCCTCCTCTCCATTTGTATTGGATGCTTCTGTTTTAATCTGTGCTGCTTTGGCAGCAACGGCTTGCTTGCGGTTTTCCACAACATCGGGCATGACTGCATCGATCAAGGATAATGTTTCAATCACCTTCTCTGACCCATCCTGCAGTAGAAGGAAAAAGAGAAATGTAATTAACAAATTATATACATTTCAGCCATAACATCAGTGTTGCACACAGGATCCCAAATTTGGGTAACACATTTTAACTCTCTTCTCACCAGGTACCCTTTTCTGTCTTTACTTCTGACCTCACTCTTAAGCATTAGCCTCACTATTACTTTTGTACACCAATTATGCATTACATTTTACCTAACAAGCACTGAAAATTGATTATTGTTGATTTGCTGCAAAGTAACCATAAGGCTATCAGAGCTAAGATACAGTGTGACTCCTCTACAATACAATTGTTGGGAGCCATAAAACTTGATAATGTTAAGGACCGAACTGTTATAAGCAACCAGTTCAGTTAGAAGAAGAAAATGATGTATGTATGTATCCCCCATAATATGTGTCTGGGGGCGGGGAAGAGGAAAGTAATAAATGCGGACGCAAAAATACCACATCAAACCCATGGAATACAAATTGAACTCTTTACCAACTTAACATGATCTCAAAATTTACCTTTATAGAATAATGCTATTTTAGGGTTTTTAATTTTAAATATTTTGTTGAAACTGTTTATATCCTGAAAGCATATAGAAGATTTTCACATTCTTTCAACTTGTATGCATAACAGACAAGTAACGACTGTCAGCTCCATTACATTGCTGAATAATAAAGAATTAATAATGATCAACAATTTATATTTAATAAAGATTGAAATGAAATTCAGGAACTAATCATTTCAAAATTCTACACACAAATAATATAATTGTGCATAAACATCATATGATGTTGTGAAGGACATTTTTAAAATGAAGAATTATGCTTGATCACCAAATTATAATACAGAATCATATTTGAACCCTCTTCATAAGGAAGCTCAGATAGGCAGCTGCTAGGAACTGGAAAATTTGTTCAGAGTGGAATTTTATCATGTGCAAATGCAGTTATATTGGTGAATCTTGCTTTACAGGACAAGTTTTCATTTCATTTTTCAAAGATAAATACAATCTAAAATGCATGCAATTTTCTATAAACTGATGCATTTTTAAATTAAAATTTGTAGTAAAAGATTCAGTTCATGTGCAGTAACCGGAACACGATTCAATATTTGTTCGTGACTTTCAAAGCTGTTTTTCTATCTGCATGATTCATTTTATCTCCTGCATGTAAATGAATGAAATGAGTATATTATGCCATTTATGATGGTAAAATATAAAATTTTTAAAAAAAATTACAATGGTGGGAAAAAAAATCAAGGATGTCAAAGGTTATTACCATTTCATTTAATTTATATGCATATGAATGGGAGAACGAAAGAGGAGCCACCACAACAAGCTGTTATCTACCTTTTCTTCCTTACTAACTAGTGGAGAGAAGAAGAAAACATTACTCATATTGGATTGTTAGCCGCCAAGCTATGCATGTGTATAATCAGGCCACTCACTACCAATAATCTCAACTGACTTCTGAATCCTGATGGCAAGTATAATCCCACTCTTACTGACCTATGGCATTAAACCCTATAGTTCACTAGAACACTGACTTCTTAATACTAATCCCTGTTAGAACAACTTTGTATTCAGTGAAGGACTGACAAATGTGTGGGATGGTTAAGACTCATTGCTATTGCTCTTTTAAAATGATAGTCATTGTCTCCTTTGAGTTTTTATCACCTTTAGTTACCTTATAAACTCACTTATAAGTTGACTCAAACTGCAAACAACAAAGATCCTGTTCTGCCATAGCACAATGCACCTGCAGATCCAATGAAATCGGACCTGTTTACCCATAAATTTTCCTGTCAGTATTTTAAGCAATGCCTGTCAGTATTTTCAGACCAAAGTCAGTATTTTCAGCACACAAATAGTAGATACTATCAATATACTATAATTATCATTATGTAGTATTACACGACATAATGACTGTACAATATTGTGTAAATAACTCTTAGTTTGCAAAGACGCTGGTATTCAGTTAATTCTGTGTTTCAAGGCACAAATATGCAGAAATTGAACACCACTGACTTAAACATCCTGTTCATATTATAGTGATAAAAACCACAAAAAATACAACATAACCAAATTTATTGTTATTTACCTCGGTTACTTTCTCTAGAAATTCTGTTTTCTCAGCTTCACACATATCCATAACATTTTAATTTTGCAATGCTGGATGATTATTACACTTTTTTTAAAAATGACATTAAATTTATCAAAAACTTTTAAGCAAATTACAGAACATTACTCAGTTTCTGCCACAAAATATGTGGGAAGATCGGGAGGATGAAGTGTGGAGCTGGTGGAAAGACAGAGGATGGTATTGTCATGTTGCAGAGCATTTCAGTCTAAATTTTTGAAGTCATTTTACAATCTTTAGAGCTCAAATCTCGACTGGCTAAAGAGACAGCAAGAAACTTACAACTTTCAGATGGATTATAATACTGAATAATACATGTAGCACAGTGCACTGGTATCACCTGACTTCAACAAGAACATTTTATGTTGTTTAGATCCTTACCTCTCCAATGCTAATTTCTGCTTCTGTGTACTGCAGTCCCTTTTGTATAATGTTGAGTAAGGCCGCTGGGGGCACCAGGGCTCCATTGATATTGGACTGACTGATGTGACTCTCTATTCCAAAAGTGTATGCTGAGTGGACAAAACCTGACAAAAATTAAAACAAGAAAGATAAGTAACACAAATAAACAGTTTTAGTGATTTTACTTAGATTCAAATCCTTTTTTGAATGGCACAATTACAGTGATTTTGAATGGCGGTAAGATCCCCTGATAATGTCAGACTGAAGGTTCTGGGGAGACTAACTTATTTATTATCAAAGTTATGTATTAAACTTTTGAATGAAAATGCAAACAAATGTGAAAAACCAAATTCCAAAAATTCTGAAGGTCTTTGACATGCCTTCTTGTAATTTACAGACTTGAGTATTTCCATGATCACAGAAAGCCTCTTTATCACTGAAATGGCAGCTTTTCTTATTGGGTACATAATAAGGATAAACCAGGACAATTGCTCACTCACTTCACCAATACCTTAGTAAACTTGTATTTTCTTTGCAATGACATAATCACAAGATCATCAAACAAGTCTACAGGTGGTATATACTATACATATTGCAGTCATTTCTATCACACATAATTTACTTACAAGTTAAGCAGATTCCATGTGCTCCTTCAGAAAAAAAATGGCCAAACCACTGTAAACAAAACAATTACCCAGCACCTGCTTTGCTCATGCTGGCAAGAGATTGGTGATTCTGATCAGATAGTGTGATATGTGTTATGTATATAGAATTTGTATTGTGTGCCTGTCCTGTGTCCATAATAAGGATAGAGACTAACCAATTTTCATCAATTTTTTTGCATCTTACTTCAATCTGAATTCAAAGCCATACCATATTTGTTAAGTTGACTCTTCTGGAAGCAAACGTTTGACAAAATCACAGGTGTTTTATTGTCTTTATGTCAAGTAAAAAGATGTCTAAACAAAATTATTTACTATTTTAATATCAGTCTGTGTCATCACTTATTTGTGTTCAGTTATAATTTGCAAGGAATTATTTAGTTCAGTTATTCACTGAATTATAAATGGCTCATACGCTTTTGGACCAAATCAATACTTGGAAATTATTGAGGACTCATTCAAAGACTTTCTGGATTTTATCATTTGTGATACATCAGGACTATTGGTACATCAACACAGTCAAGATTTTAGGCACATCAGTACATTCAAGACCATTTTAATTCTGAAAATTATATACTTATATTATTATTTGATGTACATTGATGTAAGCTCCTTTAAAATTTAACTTTGTATTCTAGGGAAATAATAAGTTTATATTTATATTTGTTAAATTTAACAAAAATTGTTGACTTTTTTTCTTTCAGTAACAGTTTCAGACTACAGTCATAACAATGATCACAAGAAATGAGATTCAAAACCACCAAAATGGGTGGAAACTGCTAGATCAGATGGCAAGTCTTCCATACCAATGAAAGTTTTAAGTTCTAACAGACCCTCTACTGACCACAATTTGTCATCACATTATCCACTTGATGTTATATTTGCACTAGAGAAACTGTTAACTTTCTGACATGTATGAAATCAACCACTGGGCAGAATACTGTTTTAGTCATCACATATTTTCTACCTGAATGTAACAGAACATTTAGAGTTGCAAGGTGAAACATTTTCCAACTCCTAAATTCACAGAGTTATTCCACATATTACAACAAAATGCCAATAATAATTTCTGTATCACGTCACAACAAATTCTTTAATTTCCTTCTCGATCTATGCCACATCTTTCCTGTACATGTTCTTATAACGGAACCCGACATGAAATTTATGAAAATATTGTGCATTGCCTTTTTGTGACATACAACCTAGCATTTATCATGTTATGTTATAATGGTGCTTTCTAAGACTAAATTTTTAACCAAATTTACAATTCTCTGTGCCTCGGTGTTAGTTGGAATGAATATTTTACCTCCCCTAGACCATCTGAAGATTATAATAATACATATATATTGCAATTTTTAAATAACAAATAGGAAATGTGTGACAAGATCTATCTCTCAAAATAAATGATCTTTTGTGCAACATCTTGTCAGCAGTATTTTGGCTGAATTTTAACCTATTATTCATCGTCTGTTTGGCATTAGGTTTTCAATCTGGCTAAAATTACAATTGTTTTGCTTAATGAATCAATGCATAAAAACTGAATGCTATTTCTTTGGTAAGATTGAATAATGATAAATTTCTATTTGCATCCTTTGTTTGGAGTCCTGGCGTGCAGATCAATGTATACAAATCTTTGTTGTTAGTCAGGCTTAAGAATGTGTATTGCATCAAAACTGAATAGCAAGGTCTAAACCCGTTTTTCATTTCAACACTATTGTACTTTCTCTCCAAAAATCTTTTAAATTGTTTTTCTGACATCCTTTTCTACATCTCACTTGTGACACCCTTCTTATGAGAAAAATTTGTCTGAAATTAAAGTGTCTCTAATTAAAATAACCATTAATTATCCTCTTTTCTTTTATCATTCTTGACACTGTAATATGACTATTGATTGTGATTTGAATATCAAAGTGTAATAGTTTGATTTGTTAGAATTGTAGTTTGCACTATTTATGTCATTCATTTGCATCAAGGAAGTAGTATCAGCTGACAGTCTGGCCACATGCAATATTGATGTATGGCTGCAAACCCCCATATTAAAAGTTGCCATGCTTTTCTAAAGATAAATTTCCAGGTCATGTCCAGGGCTTTCCCAGAATGAAATTAATTTTTTTCAATGTTCTCATATGACCATTACTAAATGGAATTAAAATACATTTAAATCATAAAATATGCATTTTCTATATCTAAAGATGTTTCTCTTGCAAGATTCTCCAAAACATCTAAGTCAGAAAAGACATTAAACAAGTGTAACCATATTCCTATAATTTGGCATGTAAAATCATTTCATTGTATAGAAAAAAAAATTCTGACTTTTCTGACCTGCATTATATTGCAAAGAGGAAATAACATAATGAACATAAATTAGTTTTGTTTCCTTTCAAACCTTTAATTTTAAAGAATTCTATAGCAATATATATATATATATATATATATATATATATATATATATATATATATATATATATATATATATATATATATATATATGCATGTTATAGGAATTAAACTAATTAAACTTCTCCTATCACAGTATGATAAATAACAAACAATGAAAGTGAAATATTAGAATCTTTTCTTGTATCTCTGCCAAAAAATCCCAAACAAGATTTTGCAAACAGCCTAAACTCCTGATGATTTATTAAAAATCAAAAATTTTAAAATAAACATTACTTAAAGGGTTGATTTACATGTTCATGGAAAAAAAAACTTCAAAATTACATATTGCATAAACAAGGACTGAATTTTCTGAAAAATCAACTGTTCTTGTAATTCAAAAAATCAGTCAACAAACCTGAATAGATACAGGAGCTCAAGCCATCTGTTTATATATAATACAAAGGACAACAATTTACTATTTCTGGTGTGTTCTATTTAAAATCTGACATCGATGTTTTAAACCACATGTCACTGTGTAATAGTTTGGCACCAAAGTTCAGCTTAAGAGATTGGACAACAAATTTGGCTTAAAAAATGAATAGCAGTCTGCTTTCTAATCTGGGCTTCCTCCAAATAGTCTCCTAACTTTTTTCCTGATTTCCTGTTAGCATTGGGAACCCTCTAAATAACTCATGTGACATGCGATGCAAACAATCTGAACCTTTTATCTGCCAAAACCACTTCTTACTACACAATCTGAGAAAACAAAAACTCTAAAAACAATTAGCGAAAATTATCATTTTTGCACCAGAAAAGGGTGTAAAAAAAGGTTGTTTAATTTAAATATTTACATCAAGTTCCAATGGAAATGAATTAGTGGTACAATTCCTGCAAGGATTGCATGGGATAGTCTGACAAGTTACATAGATAGCCTCTTTCTCTTTGAAACATGAAATGGATTGTTTGAACGACACAGACTGACATAATTGTAATGCAACACCTACTTATAAAATATAAAGGTGAATCAGCCATTAAGTAGAAATTAAAAATGGTACACCACAATCAGAATTTACAGGGGTAAGTACCAATCATTTATTTGACAATGCTATAATATCTGCAAACAATTGTGTTGCAATGACTGATTTCAACTGATTCTTAATATAATTGTTCATGCATCTGGTCTACATGTAATTTACTTCATATCTGATTCATTTCTGAAGTTACAGTTATGTCCCTGTATATTGTTCTATTGACTGCAAGACATTGTGCTGAATCAAATTTGATTTTCATATATATATATATATATATATATATATATATATATATATATAGCATCTAAAGAATAGTACGACTTATTTCTCATGCATACATGCCAACCCCTGGCAAGGAAAAAGCGTAATCCAAGTGGACAAAATGTATTCTGAGCAGAAGAAGCTTAATTCACATATAACATAATAAAATTCAATGTGCATATGTACAAAACACATGTATATTTTCCGCAATTTTGGCGTCAGGAAGCAATCATTTGAACAAAGGATCAAAGTTGTTTTCTACCACTAGTTCTAGTCAGTGTTCTATTAAGTGCTTGGTAAATAATGCCCCTGCATTTATAAAATTAGTTTCCATAATTTATATCTGCTTTACAAAAAGAAGTTACCTTAGTATTGGAGTTGGTAAAAAGAGTTAATTGAAGGCGTCTTTTGTTTTTTCACTATGACCAATATTGAAATCATTTCTATATATCTGGCAACTGGTGTGAAGCTACCCTAGAATGGCACTGCATTATGTTATTCATGTATTCATCTCCCAAGGCGGTTTTTTTTTTCAGTAGATTTTTCCTAACCCATCTGTGAAATCATTTGAGAAACATTTTTGCTTTAACATAAGCATCAACTAGAATAAATATGACGACTTTTACAGCCAATTTATACAGAATGGTTCCGTACCTCATGATTTTGAAAAAAGAGTATTTGATCAAAGATATCAAAAAAATTAGAAAACCAGTCTGTTCAGGCCTAAGCTAGACAGCTGCTATAAATAGAAACAGGTCTTCTTGGAAATAGGGCAACTGCTATAAATAGAACATAACACTTTGGAAGGTCACAGCTAGTCTATATACAAGTGTACTTTCATATCATAGTTATACAGAAGCCATCTTTTCTAGAATATGTTCTGTGTGATTAGTGGGATGCTAATAAAAATGAGAAAATAAATTTAATTTTTTTGGGAGGAAGGTATACTGAAATAGCGTAATCCAAATACATTTATGCATAAGGAGCAATTTAGTGAAAAAAAGCATAATGATTATGCCATAAGCACGATGGTTCGCATGTATGCTCATGGAAGGCTGATTCAGACTAAAAAACTTTTTCTCCATGTCATATTTGCAACTTTTGCATTTATGATATACTCTACATCATCATCATGTACCTGCAAATCAGGGTCTATGTTAACTCACAGATATTTAATTTTGCACTTTTATGATGATAATGAACTCTTTATATGAAAATAAAAACACTATGATGCTGCCATGCACATACATCATTGCTATCAATAATCTTACCTCAACACAACTGTACAAGTGCTTTCTCAAGCAATTACAAACCTGGCATCCCATTCATAATCAAAGTGATGACTGCCTTCCTGAATCATTAAATGACTTAGTGACCAAGACTAACCCTGGTCACTCCATAGGAGTCCCAAGGTTATAAGCCACTATGAATACGAACATCTATAACTTGTCTGGAAAACTGACAGTTATCTTCAAAATGTTATTGTACTAAAGATAGGATACTAAATGCCTGATCCATAAATAATTTTATGTGAAAATGAAACATTTAAAATTTGTAGTATTTGTCCAATAGGATTGACTGCAGAGTATATTTCATGCTAAACGCTGACCATGATCTACTGTTGCTTAATGTAGATCTAGGATTATCTTACTCCTAACAAACAACACAGACCCAGATCTGCCAGAACATGATGCAATGGCAGATGTAGGTCAAATAAGGCACAAGTATATAAGGTAGTGGTATGTACCTGATTCTTGGAGATATCTGTACACTAGAAAGTTGACCTCATCACTGCTGAAGCTCATACTTGTCTGGCTTGAGCAGGTGATGTCACCTCACTCTCATTGGCCAATCCAGCAGTATTAACAGCAGCAGCCTAACTTGGCAATAGAGCTGAAATGTCACAGTCACTTGATCTACAAAGTTGAGAAAAAAGAAAACATTTCTTTAAACTGTAACAGCATCTAGTGTATTCAGGAATTATAATATCTTGCAAAGTAGGCAATTATGTATCCCTGTTTCTTTGAGGAAAACAATAGTTTATGGCTTTTGAAATTACCCAGCAGAGTGTAAGGTTGCCATTTGTAAATGTAAGATTGCCATTTGGTTGGTGTGCTTGTTGTTACACATCCAGATTAAATGTATTGCAGCAATTGAAGGTGTTGAGATCAATTGTGTAGTCAAAACAAACTTATAATATTTACAGGAATGTGTTTTAATAGCAGACTTACCATTAAAACAGTGCTCACTAATGGAATGTACATTATCAATAGGAAGTATGTGGACCTACTTTGGAATATAAGACCATGTTGTTTTTGTTGTGGTAGGGGGTAATGGCATTTTTCTACACAAGATAAGCTATACATTGCAGCCAGTATAAATCGTGGAAGAAGAATCCAAGAAAAACATCACCAACCCACACCCATGCAAAACTACTGGCAAGCTTTCTCACATACCCACATTGGTTGAACCTGAGACTCAAACCTACACAGGTGAGATGACAATCATTTGTAACAGTGAAAGCTTTAGACCACAAGGGGACCCTGCATTTAAGTCACAAACTGTACAAGGTGGTCAATTTGGTAAAAGTAGTTGTCAAATGAGACAATCTTTTATATTTTTGGATACAATGATTTTATTCAATTATTTCCTCAAAGATGGTCAAAAGGAAAATTCATGTAAAAGTAGAGGTATAAAATGTAAGGTTGCCATTTGGTTTTAAGGTAGCCAGACTTTGACAACAAAAAAATATTAAATATGACATACCTAAGAAACAAAAAAAGTTGATAATTACACATTGCTTGAATTCACTGAATCTTAAGGAAAAATGTTTTGCAGATATTGCAAACAATTATCACAAAACTGGCATTGGTTTATATTCAAACTTGTATCTGTCAATGGAATGTAATGCTCCTTTTTGTTGATGAAGTAAATAGTGTCAGGGATAATAGTCCTACCTTTCTCTTTACTAGTCCCACCTTATTGTTTACTGGTCCTAAATGATAATAACGATATTTGATGAAACGCATGTACTTAATCCATAGAGAAAACAAACAAAATAATAAACAACATAATTATTTTTAAAAGAATTTAATTTTTTAAAGGGCTGTAAACCATGGAAATATAGCAGCAGCCTGAAAATAATAGAATTTCAGATACATTCAGAGCTGAGAAAAATTTTTTTAACTGACTAGTCCAGGACAAGTGGTTTCAGATAATTTACTAGCTCCACCTTTCTCTTCACTAGTCCCACCTTACTTTTCACTGGTCCCAAAATGGTAATCACTTAATCTTTGTTGTGAATATAGTCAAGTGTGTCTCACTTGTACATATGCTACAACTATTGGTACCTGTACTGTTTAAAATAGTATAGTGGTGGTACATTCAAGAACAGAGAGTGAATCATTCAAAGTTCAGTTGGTCACTGGTGCAGCAGAATTTTTTCAATGGGCCTTTAAGCAGGATGCAAAGATGCACACTAGATTGAAAACATTGGTACATACATGCATGAATACAGATGGCTCAAAATTAATACTAGTCCCTTAACTGAATGCCAGAAAATGTCCCATCAGATGAGTAGTTTTCATTATTTTCTGTAGTCAGATGACTAGTTATCATCCAGGTATCACATGTAGTCAGCTGAGGAAGATAACTCTGTAGTCATTACTAGTCCTCTTGGAAATTTATCTAGGCCTGCATATATAAGGGTATGAGCTATTTTTTAAAACTTTTTTCATCAAAATCAAAATACAGGTACAGTATGATCAAAATATATATCACTTTTACTTTCAAAAAACCTTGTTCTTAAACTCTGACCTAGAAACTATTATTATTGTAAAATATTAGAAGCCATTTTGTATTGAGTGAAAGTCATCAAGACATCCAGTACAAGAAGCATGGTTAATGGACAAGTACCCTGATTAGCCACTACAGTTGATGCCTGCATGAAATGCATTCTGTCCACTATTCTCATTCCTATGTTTACATATACAACACTCAGTTAACAAGTCCAGTGTAACTAATCACAATTTACAAATTATAGCCAATAATATGGATAGTCTACCAATAAAAAACATTTATTCCAACTCAAGGCTCTCAACAGTTTCAAGATGAAGAGTCCTAGACTTTAAGCCCAGGAATTCCCAGTCTATATCAGCTAGTCCCTGGCATAAACTTTTCATCCTCACTTTGAAAACAGAAACGAAAATGATATGTATATCATTATTTTATTACATATCAGGATTTAATTTTGAGCCATTTATAATATCAAAATAAAATGAAAATATTTTTTAATAGATAGAATCTTAACATGTTATTATATTACAGTAGTCTCCCTCTTATACGGCCACCCCTTCTGCACTGGGAAAGTGGCCTTATAAGATGGGTGGCCTTTCCAGAGGGGGAATATATTTTTTGTGATAAGTATATATATATAGTAAGAAAGCTTCATTTTTCAAAGCATTAAATATCTTTGTTTAAACGCAACATTAAATATTAAACGCAACATTAAATATTAAACATTAAATATTAAACGGTTCTTGTGCTATAATAGTTGACTTATTTCAACTGAATATGCATTAATAGTTCTTATTCTTGGCGTAGGTGTGATATGCAGTAATATGTAAGTGATATGCAGTGATATGCAAGCAGTGTTGTCATGCACATTACATAACCATTCAAAAACGTCATTATCAATTATCTTTCCATTTGCTCCATTTTCCCACTGCTGCTAAATAACTTGTCGGTTACAATGTTATTTAGGTTACAATGTTATTTATTCGAGTCTTTTCAACATAAAATTGTTTTATTGAGTCTTTTCTACCTAAATTTGTTTGACCAGTTCCCTCCCCACCTCACCCGATATGGTAGACTATAATAACCGATGTTTTCTGAAATAATCATCTTCGTTTAGGTGATGACATGTTAATGTTTGGTAATGATTTATTCAGATGTGGCTAACTGTATTGATTTAATTATGCAGATGACACATTTATGGAGGGACTAAATGCTTTCTTGGTAAAGAAGTGACAAGTTGTGTTGTCATGTGATTTTTGGGTCTTTGTCTAGTACCCTGTTTCTATTTTTAGCCAATGCTGACCTGTGTCCAGTTATAATCATCAATGTTGCAACTACAAGACTGATGAAACAATTTTTTTTTTTTGCATTTAAACAAGATGCCCTATATTTTTAAAGGCAGCGATTGTTGATTGTTGATTGTCAGTGATTCATTAGTCCCAGTCTGGTACTCTATTGTTTTTAATTTTTTTTTTTTTTTACTCTGCTGATTTGATCTGAACAATAGCACATCACAGCTGTTAAGATTTATAAACTTTACAATTTTTGTGTAATAGACACTAATTATGTAAGTTAACAAGCTCTGACATCTTGCTAAGGGAAGCCACAAAGGCTATCAAACCATTTTTCGGACATTTTTATGGTACATCAATATTGCTGCTTCTCCAATGTTACTACTATTAATAAGTGTAATCTTAACAATTATCAGTGGATAAACCAGACCTCTAAGATAACCTGCAGTAAGGATATATGGATTACCTTTATGTAGGGATTAAAATTTGAGTCTTTCTGGGCTTTATGAAATAAATGTGACTTCTGGTGAGGTGTAAAGGATATAATATTAACCTTAGTGGTACCTGTAGAAAACTTTTTTGAAGAACGAAAACCTGACCTGGGGAAACAGAAATCCGATTACTTAACACAATTAGAAAAAAAAAAATTGTTCTAGATACATATTACAAAATAAAATGCGGCCGCTGGTGAGGGGTAAATTTTATGTTTTTGCAAATATATATTGGCCGATGGTCTGGTCGAGTTAGCCAGGTGGCCTTTCGTGAAAGGTAATTTTGAACACAAATTCGTCGGTGCCTTCAGATTCTGGTGCCTTCAGATTCTGGCCGTAAGGATCCATAAGGATCGGGTGGCTGCTGGTGAGGGGGGCCGTTCAAGAGAGGGACTACTGTAATAGCAGTGTTAAAAAATACAGTTGGCCCAAAGTTTAGTAGGATTTAATGTGGACTGGATTAATAGTTTTAGACTGAAAATATAAACTGCTGTCAAGAAGAATTCACACAAGTATTGATAGTGATTTATCAGCAGATGAATGGAACTTTTATTGGCATTTGTGTAATTTTCATTGTAACCCCATTTCCCAAAACTAAAAAGAATTTACAAAGGGAATAGCAAATGTGTTTTTCCTATTATAGATTTAAAATTAGAGTAGGTATGATTTTTTTTCCTCAAAGAGAAAAATTAGTGTCTGTGTGTGTATATATATATATATATATATATATATATATATATATATATATATATATATATATATATATATATAATGTACTACTAAGCATTTTAACTACCAGGCAAAACCAATGGAATTAAATGCACAAATCAATTAGCCTGTTTTTTTTTATCAATATTAGACAGCAAGATTTTTTCAATGTAGACTGGTTGCCTAGGTGTATATCAAACTATAATCAATCATGATATGTAGTTTAAAATTCAAGAAAATCATCAGTTTTCTTGAGGATGTACAGGTAGAATAAATAGTAAATAAGAAAATTATTCAACTTACATGGCCAATTGTACACACATCAAAAATATAAGATCAGTAAACAAAAGTATATAATGGCTTAATTTGCAGCAGCATGAGCCTTGAACTGTACTGTCTTGATTGCTCCTTACATCACCATATATAATCTTTGATCTGAACTTCAAAACACTTTTTTTTTCTTTACAGGAACTAAACAGGTACCCAATGGGTAAATTTATAAACTGGGTAATTATAAACACAGGTACCCAATGGGTAAATTTATAACCTGGGTAATTATGAACACAGGTACCCAATGGGTAAATTTATACCCTGGGTAATTATGAACAGACAGGTACCCAATGGGTAAATGTATTACCTGAGCAGGTACCAGAGTATCTACTCATGATACAATCTTTAATTTAATAAGATGTTTGGCAAGAGCAGAAGCAACATAGTCTAAGAAATTACAAAAAGAATAAAACAAGACATTCTGCAGTGAATTCTGCTTCCCTTTTAGATATTTTTACCATTATGTTGGGGTGTGAGGCCATAGTCCATCACCTATCAAAAAGTTAGTAGCAGACAAGAGGGAAAAGGTTGGAGAAAACAGGCTTAAAACAACAGTGCTGTGAATGATAAATTACATACCCCAACCAGCCAGTTTTAAATAGTCCTCTACAATGGATAAATTGTGGATTAGAGACTTTCTATTTATTATGGTGCATGTGGACACAATGGCAATAGATTAAGCCTAGTTGACATCCACTTTATTTAGTGGAGCTTCAACATGGACTTTCTTGCAACCACTTGAATTAAATGACACACTAAAAAAAAATAGCTGTAATCCCACCCATAATCACCTTGAGCAAGGAGTACACACAAATGAACATGCACAATGTATAAAAACATTTGAGAAAATCAAAATTTTGATCCACCTTTAAATTTAGAAGTTAGATTAACTATAAGGTTTCTGTAATTTAACAGATTGAAAGTTGAATGAGCCAGCATTGTTGTAATAATCACAATGATAATATATGCAATCACTGTAGAATTAATATATGCAATCACCGTAGAATTAATATATGCAATCACTAGAATTAATATATGCAATCACTAGAATTAATATATGCAATCACCGTAGAATTAATATATGCAATCACTAGAATTAATATATGCAATCACTAGAATATATGCAATCACCATAGAATTAATATATGCAATCACCATAGAATTAATATATGCAATCACTGTAGAATATATGCAATGTAGAATATATGCAATCACCTTATAATTAATATTCATGATTCACAACAAACAGAAAACAATTGGGATTAAGTCAAAATCTCCAACTCCAGTATGGACTAGAGAATGGAATCCAGTAAAAACTGTTATAAGCAACATCTTCTGTGAGTGACCACCTGTCATCTAACTGCAATCCAAGGTAATAAAGTAAAACCTGTTATGAGAGACCACCCCTTCTGCCAACAAAAAGAGGTCTCTCAAGACAAGAAGTCTTTTTTTTATAGCAAGTTTTTAAAAAAATATGTTTCCAAGGTCCAGTTTCAGAACAATTTGAAGAAGAAAAAAACAGTCACTGTACATATATTCCAATCTTTATTGGGTGGTGTGGTGTTTATAACTTTTAATGTAGCTTTAATAATTCTTTAGTCATGTCTATATGATGTCTGCAGTATGGCAGTTTAGTGATGTCTAGCACTGGGGCATCATGCCTGCAGACATGTAGCATGATGTCCCACCCAGTCACATTATCCTGACACAAGGCCGACCAGTCCTAACACTAACCTCTTAATGCTGAGCATCAAGCAAGGCAGCTGTTAGTACCATTTTTGTAAGTCTTTGGAATGATTCGACCAGGGATCAAACCCACAACCTCCTGCATCCGAGGCAGATGCTTTAACCACTAGGCCAACATTCTTTTTTTGGTAATGGTTGCTAAAATATTGTATGCATTCATATAAAAACAAAATTATATTGTAATAAATATATACTCCTATCATTAAACATGAAATTACATTTACACTTGAAGATCACAGAGTTAAGCATATAAAATTGTTTCTGAATTACTTGTTTTCCTTTACAACTTAATTTTGTTATGTGAACATTTAATCCTTTAATCTGCTTTTGTGAGTGGTCTGCTCTTTTTTCACTTCATTCAGTTACAATAACCATTTTCTTCAGCCTTAAAATGTGTCTCCTTACCATAACTTTTTGTCTGGTTTAGTTAGAGGTTTGTTCATTGTTATCAAGGTGTTAACATTATTAGTGCTCAGTGGTAATATCAAAGATTTTTTGACTGGACTTTGGGAATATATGAATATCTATACATGTGCTTTGCATATCCAGCAAAAAATTAAATAAAACAATCATCTCATCCAGAAACAACCATTTGCTCTGAGAAAAAGACAAGGGCTTCATTCAGAGAAGAACTACAGGGATTAACTCTATAAACAATGCAGTGTATCCCCCCAGGGTTGTAACAATGAGGGTAAAAATAAAAACACCTTGGTGTCAACTCTGGGGGTCAAAAAAAAAATGTGGGTGGTCAAAAATAAACATAAATTTTCATCTGATCAATACTTTTTCAGCTGAAATAGGATATTGCAACTTGCACAACTCTCTCTCTCTCTCTCTCTCTCTCTCTCTCTCTCTCTCAAATACAAATAAACAAATATGCAGAATTAACACACTAATAGTTGTAATAGATATGCACATTTTAATGAATTAGTCATAAAATTTGATTTTTAACCTTGATTTTGACACCAAATCCAGCCAGATATCTTTAACATTGACAAAGTTATGTTGTTTCAAAGTCCACAAGTCATTTTGCTTTACAACTCCAAAGTTACTTAGTGTTGAGGACTCTATGCCTACAAAAATACTTAGTGATGAAAGGGTTAATTTGGTAGCTTTGGCAAACATGGCTTAGCAATATCAGACAATATATAAATCAGGCATTAGTCAAAAAAAACTGATTGCTATTGCACTGGTTTAAAATAAGGGTTGGTAGGATTGTTGGTGAACATATAATAATTAGTCGACTAAGCGCTTCAAAACACTGGGCAA
Source organism: Potamilus streckersoni (assembly GCA_016746295.1). Lineage (NCBI taxonomy): Eukaryota > Metazoa > Mollusca > Bivalvia > Unionida > Unionidae > Potamilus > Potamilus streckersoni. Next base: position 909,755 of record JAEAOA010002321.1, read on the forward strand.
AAACGGCTCATTTAGATGTGCAAATCAGTTTTGGATTTTTTCTGTTTCTAACCAAAAGGAAAAAAAAATTCTAGTTCTAACAATCAGAAACTGGGATGATCAGCTAACTGGAAAACATTTTTGGGGGCTTTTTTGATAGATATAATATTGTTCAGCTTATGCATAAAAGTTTTTTTTAAAAATTTAGTAAAAATTCCACTCATATGCAACTAAACATACACCAATGTACACAAAAGATGGAGGATGTTTATTATATTGCATTGTATGGCATATGCTCATTTTGCAACCAAGTCTGCATATTGTTAGCAAGTAATGTTCAATTTCAATAGATGCATAGATGATGCATATGTGACAACCAGGATTTCAAGCCAGTTGATAAACAAATTTTTAGCAGAAGATTTGCATTTAAACTATATTTGTATAGGCACAAAATGTATGTGTTTTAAGGAGATTGAAAGGAAAACAGTGCATTTTTATATAACGTGTAGTCTCTTAATAATTTACTAAAACAGCAGGTTTTGAAAATGAATCAGATTCTGACAGAAATTGTTGCAACCATAATAAAGCCAAAGTATAGTGTCAATGAATGAAAAATGAAGAGGTCACTGCAAACATTTATTAATTAAAATCCAACAGCATTTAGTTTCCTTCACAAGAGCATTCTGATAATCACTCATTACATTCATTGCAATTATTTAGTTTTTTATGTTACTGTTAGGCTGACAATGCCTCTCCAATACTCCCAGAAGCTTTATTCACCAAGTGGAAAAAGTTCCCAACTTGTTCCTAAGTTGTATTCCACTAAGTCTCAACCTCAAGGACTGGTCTTTGCTGATTAGATCCAAAACATCCATTGGCAAGTTTTGCCACTGTAAATACTCCCAAAATACTGATTTTGAAATAAACAATAATAAAAACTGCATCAAATATGCTTTTATGAATGGTTTTTCCCAACTTTAAAATTATATTGTAATATAATTTTAACTGATGTATTATATAACAGACTTGAACTTAATGAAAACTACCAAACAGTTTATGAAATATGAAAGATGCATAACTCTGAAACACTCAGTGCAAACTTGGGACCTCTGCTACTAGTGGTCACTCACTTAAAACTCTTATACCCAAGCAATAAAGAACTTACAATGTTTCTTAGCTACTGGAGTCTTAACACTGGAAGAAAGTACACAATTACAGTAGACTCTCGATTATCCGCGGTAATGTTGGGGAGAACTAGGGAGGAAAATCAAAAACAGCAGATAAACCAAAGTGCATATATACAATCCAGATATAGTGGCATAAAATTAACTTAGTTAATTTTTTCGACGTAATATCCTACTTATGTTTGCCTTTTATGATGCAGGCCAATGTTCTTCTTCACTAATATCCTAATGTAACACGATAATAAATAATTAACACGAAAATAAATAATTAAATTTAATACAATTATATTGAACATTAAAATAAAGGAAGATGAACAAATGAACAAACAAAAACAACAAATGTTTAGGAAAAGTAGTCTTTTATTGATTTCTGTTTTAATGACAGCTTTCTTCTTTATGGTTGCTCTCAATCTGCGTAATACCAATTTATCTGAGATCGGAGAATCACTTTGTTGCTCCAGATATTCTAGCAAACCCTTAGTCCATTGAAGAGCAAATGAATTGTTTATCCTTGTTTCAGGAATAAGTTCCATGTCTTCATGGTCACTCATCAAAATCTGTTGTCTGCCCTTGTGCACTGTTAATGATTTCACTGTCGGACAAAACCTCATACCCTTGATCGTCACAATCAACATTAAACAATTCTAAAATATTTCCACTATCAACTTCCTTACCACCCTCTGTACTCTAAAATGGCTGCTAATTCAGAAGTCGAAATCTCTTCTTCATCGAAACTATTGCAGTCGACAGTTTCAACTTCAGGAAATATTTTTTTCCATGATTTACTAATTGTGGTTGGCTTTATGGAATCCCAGGCATGTGCAACTTCGTAGATGGCATCCAGCAATGATACTGTTTTTGAGTAAGTTTTTAAATCATTGCCTTCTTCCACTAACTTCTGCAGAAGTCGTCCTCTATATAGCCTCTTCATAGCAGAAATCACCCCTTGAACCATTGGCTGGATTAGCGCAGTTACATTAGGTGGCAAATAATGTTTTATTATTTTACCGTCAGCAGACAGCAAAACCGCTTCATTTGGATGGCTTGGAGCATTGTCTAATAAAAGAATGGCTTTCTCTGGCAAACCTTTTGATCTCCGATGCTCGAGAACTTGTGGTACAAAGTTTTCATGGAACCATGTTTTAAAAATTGTGTTTTCCATCCAGGCTTTCTTCTGATTAAAATATGTCACAGGCATACTGTTTTTTTCAGTTTTCTTGAAACAATGTGGCTTTTTCACTTTTCTGATTACAGCTACTTTCACTTTATGAGAACCAGTAGCATTTACACAACATAAAGCAGTGATTCTTTCTTTGCTGGATTTATGCCCCTGTGCTCGACTTTCTGATTTATGTGCTAATGTTTTTGTGGGAAGACATTTCCAATTTGGATCAGTTTCATCAGCATTATAAATTCACCTGTTGCTATTCTATGAACTTTTGAAAATCATTTTGGAACTCATTTGCAACTGTTTCATTGTTGCTTAATATTTCCCCATGTATAGAAATCTCACGTATTCCATGTCCATGCCGCTGTTTGAATCGTGTCAGCCATCCCGAGGATACATTGAAATCACCTTCCATTCCTAATGCATCAAAGTATAGTTTTGCCTGTTTTGCACAGATAATTCCTGAAACAGGAATGTTTTGTGCCCTTTGTTGGTTAAACCATTGCAACATTGCTTTATCAAGCTCATCAGAAGTTGAGTTTCATTGTTTTGATGAATTAGAATTACTGGCGTAGTTAATCAATTTATTTTTATTTTTTCGGAGATGCAAACTGTTGTTTCACCTATACCATATTGTAAAGCCAAGTTTTTAGTAGACCTGTCTTGCTCAAGTTTCTTAATTATGTGGAGTTTTTGGTTAATTGTTAAAACTACGCGCTTCCTTTTCCACTCCATTATCCTCCTTCCAATACAAAAACTAAAATACAGTATTTTTGGACACAACTGAAGTAGCCTACTGTACTGATAACAACTGAAGAATTGTACTGTTCTTTTAACAGAACTCCTTCCCCCAGTACCAAAAAGAAGGTGTTAACATCCTAACATCCGCAATTTCTTTGGGACAGGAAACAAAGCCCTATTATAAAATTATATAACAACTCTCGGCTGGTTCCCAGCCGTAAGCAGAGAGCAGAGTGGCAAGCAGAGAGCAGAGTGGCAAATTTTGAAATCGAAATCGTGGTGGCATAACTCGTGGTGGCATAACTCGCCATCTTTTTTAAATAGGGAGAAAAATATTCTTTAAAAATACATTGCCGTGGTTAAGCCATAAAGCAGTTAAACTGCGTGCGGATAAACAAGAGTCTACTGTACATACTTTTGACATGAACTTAAAAACTCAGGGCAGTAAAAGCTATTCCTCTTAAAACATCATGAATAATAAAAATAATGACTAAACAAGAATACAAATCAAAGTATTTTAGTATGTCTACAGAAATCATTTTTTTATGATCAGTCTACTTTATATCCCCTCTGCTAAATGCTGGTTTACTTTGAAAGACTTTGTTCCTCTTTGATACCTCAGAAAAATACCCTGAAATTGGCTTGAAATTCCCCAAAATACATTAATGTATTAATGTCACATGTCTGCCTTAGGATGCACAAATGCTGGACATCATAAAAACCATCACACTGCATGACTGAAAAATTGTTAAAGCTATATTACAAATCTACACAAACACACACCATTACTCAAATACATATCATCACACTGGTTGCTGAATGGGTGGAACATTCTGGTCCACAGTTGACTGTTCTGCCTAGTTTCTTGAATATATTGATGGAACATGTAACAATACCACATTCAAGTTGTTATATTAAACTTTTTGAAAAATTCTTGTAATTTTCAAATGCAAGAAATTTCAACTATAAAATGATACACATGGTAGATAACTAGTGAAACAGTATTATTGATCTCCTGCTGATATAATCATATGTTATGATGATGATAAGCTGTGACATATTTATGCATTGTAAACACAATCATCATTATAAGGATACTGTGATATTTGAGATCTGTGCCAAGTATGGCAAATGTATCTATGTTATTTGAGATCTGTGCCAAGTATGGCAAATGTATCTATGTATCATTACATGGAATCTATCACTGATAAATTATGTTAACTTTGAACAATCAACATGAATCATAATATTTTGTTCATCATTAAAAATTCTTTATGGTACATTATAAAACAATTCTGATTTACTATTACTCTTTGTACAAAATAATACTGTATTCCACTAGTAGAAAACCAAAAGCATAATTTGCTAAGTGAATCGGAATCTGATCAGACTTTCATATAAGTTTGCATGATCACAAATGAAAGGCTCTCATGAAAGAATATTTGTATTTGTTTATTACATAGACCAAAACTATTCTAATGATGATTTCTGGTGAAGCATTCAGGTTTAGTTCATGGCATTCAAATAGAAATTGAAAAATCAAATTTCATTGCTCTATGAGGGCAGACATACGAGGTGTGCAAGCCATGTGTTTAAGCAGTTATTCAAGGTACTCAAAAATATATGCAGACAAAAATGTCGAGACTTTCACATTATGAATTACATTTTAGAAATTCAGGAAATTGTTTTTGGAGCTGCTTCTTTCTATGCAGATACTTCAGCAAAAATATGATTGGCATAAAGAAATATTTTTTTTTTTAAATGTTACAAAGTTCTAAAATGACCCTTACAAAGAATCAAATGTTCAGTCATCAACTTGTATATTTTGTAATAAATGATTTGAGTATGAATTTAACCTTAGCAAGAATATTTCTCACTATATGACTAAACGATTTTTAAACTCCCTTTTTTACTTTAGTACCAAGACAATACAGCTTGACAGAAACAACAAAACATTTTCCTTGTACAAGGCTGCACTAGCAGCACACAAACCTAACAAAGGTGTCCATAAATGTAATAAAATATTTTCCTTGTACAGCTGAACTGCCTGGACATTTAAAGTTTACTAAAATATCAAAAAAGTGGCAATTTGGGAGAGCAGACAAATATGTTGGATCCAATTCCCCTTGGTCAAAACTGCAAACATTCAGTTTGGCTGTGCCCAACTCCTGTGCATTGTTTCATTTTATATTTTTTTTTTTCATGCTGGCACTGATATCCTAAGTTTAAACATTTTGGTGAATAAAGGTTGGAACAAAGCTCACTTTAGGAATCTTTGAAGCATACCTGTTCCTGTTGGCAAGAAAATCAAACAATTCAAGATAAAAATAAATACATTTAAAGACCACATTTCTAATAATGCCATACATATTTATAATCCGACAGACTGTAATTGGGTCCACATCAACTTCTCTAGTGACACGAGCTCTTTTTGTTTCAATATTTATTCAATTGCATGCGAGTAATGTTCATCCCTCAATGAACCATGTTTACCCCTTAAGCACCCCATGCAATGCATGCCTAAAGTTGATATGGACTATACTTCCACATTAAGACTTTGAAATAGATTATAAAACAATTCGATCTGAATTTAAAACTAATAATGTATTATAGCAAGAAGGAGTGGTTTCTTTTTCACAATGTATTTAGACAGTTTCTGTAATAATTTTATAAATATCAATAAAATGTAAATATACTGGAGAAATATCAACTCAATATTAGGTAACTAAAATGGAACAAATTTAAAGCAGGCTATAGTCAAGCAACAGTGCTATTCTTCAAAATAATTAAGTAATATGACTGTATTACAAAACTTATGCACCTGTTTATTAAAGGAAGATATAATAATACCAATCCTATCAATTTATATACAAACCTGACACATAAAAGTCTCAGAAAACATGCGATCTGAGGCTTTCCAATCGATCAAAGGTTTGTACGTCGAGTTGGAGCCGGCAAATTTTAGACGCAATAATAACAATGTTTACGTTATTAACTATATATTCCGATATCAGAATCAATGTAAGTAATCCAGAGTTATTTCCATTCCCTCAATGCTTAAAGATAACAAATATTTTGCATAAATACCACAAAAATCACACTAATCTGGACACTGATATATCCACTCGCTGAGATTGACATAGAGAATGGCGGATTTGTAACGAACTACATCGTGTACCTCGGACAAAAGGTAATATTTTGTCATTACTATTTTTAAGAAGAACAGCCAAAACTCTTATCGCAAATATGCTTTTTGATACGAATAATTATTTAAAGATAGTGTCGGCGCCGAACTGTTTATGCAAACATACAAACCGGTGCCAGCGTAAGAATATTGGGAACTACATTAACACAATTTTTACCGCTATCAGATGACGTCACCACGAAAAGCCGGGAATGTTTTATTTTCAATATTTCGCTTTGCAGAGCGCCTATTTTTAAGAAAAACAAAAGTGTTTCACCTCAAAATGTGTACTGTTAATTGTCATTTTGCTTCTTTATATAATATAATAAGGAAAAGTGCTTTATGGTACCATTGTTGTGATTACAGCCTTATAAGTGTACGATATATTGAAAGGGGGAAAGTAGTTAAATTAGATTGTTAAACTAAGATAGTTCTGGGCAATTTCACCGAAACAAAGTAATTAGATTTGTTTATGTGTTATTTTACATTTCTCACCGAGATTTTTCTTACAAAGTTACCCTCGCTTACAAATTTTGTAAAAGAGGTCAAATACTTTAACCAAGTCAACCTCTCATATGGACTATTCCATACTGACCTAGATAAATGCTAATGTATAGTTATTGCTTTAGACTGGGCTCTGCGGAGGGGGGATCTCTTTTAAATTTAGCATTCACGATGCAGTGAGTGGTTGTAAAAAAAACAATTCTAATAAAATATATTCAATGATTATAAATTTAAATGCCGACGTCATTATCTTCATAGTAATATACAACAAAGGCAATGATCATTGGTCGATAAATAAAACAAAACACACCACCACCACCCCAACAAACCTATAATAATAGATCAAGTGAAAATCCATCTAGTTGATTTGTATTGCTTTTTATATTAGTTAAACTTCCTGCTGGGCCAGTGCCGGATTAAACCACGTGGAGGCCCTAGGCAGTCGAAATCTTTTTTTTTTTTTTTTTCTTCATTAATTTAAGGAGCCACAAAGTATACCATTAGCATGATGGCATCTGCGATATTTTGAAGTCATGATCGAAAAGGCTGGGAATCTCTGTCTTATGTCGATATTGACAATGGAGGGGGGGCAATTAAAGCATATTATAACAACAGTTCAATATATCCAAGTTATAACTTATAACCACTACTACCATCACTTCCAACACCACCACCGCTAACTGCAATTATTGATTCGTTTATCTCGACCTGAGTTTTAGAGGTAAGTTCATCTAGAATACCGTTAGACTGGTAATCATACGATTCCGGGTTTGACACAGGCCTCAGAGGCGTAGCTAGGGTGGGGCAGGGGGGTGCATATGTCCCCGGGCGCCAAGGTACAGGGCGCCAAAATGAGGCTTACAACGTTACATTATAATAAGTAAAATAGAAAAATGTGATTAAACGGGGAGGGGGCTGGGGCGCCAATTTTATAGTTCGTCCCCTGGCGCAAAATATCATAGCTACGCCTCTGACAGGCCAATGTCATTAGACTAGTAATCCTACGATTCCAGGTTTGACACAGGCCTATGCCGTTAGACTAGTAATCCTACGATTCCGGGATTGACACTGACCTATGCCGTTAAAGAACTATAATAGTTAAAATGCTCTCAAAATGCATTTTAAAAAAAAGTTCAACTATTATATCTCAAATATAATCTTTACGTAGCGTAAAAAAAGGCGTTAAAAAACAATCAACCATCATACCTAAATTTAGCATATGTGTGCAATGGGAAAAACTGCAACCAAGCATGTATAAATGTTTGCATTCTGAGCAAATATACATGAAAATGCCCATGAAGGGGCCCCACTGCAAAGCTGGGCAACGTCTCCCTTTTCACGACGGGTAAGGTTCGTATGTGTCATATGATCTGCTAAGTCACATGACAAGCCTTTTATGGGGTCTCAACTTTACATAATTACACATTTTTCAGAGTGCATATATAAACTTTAAAAAAAAAAAACTTTCGTTACCAATCAGTCATAAATTCTAACATACACACATCTAGACAGTTAACCACAATACACAAAGAAGACTATAACTGCCTTGCACAAAGAAGTGAAGACATCCCATCAGTGAAAAAAAAAATCAATGATATATAGGTATTGATGTTTCCAGTTTTACCGATCTATTTGTATCGATTTCAAGAAATTACACTAAATTGCGAGCTAGAGAGAGAGAGAGAGAGAGAGAGAGAGAGAGAGAGAGAGAGAGAGAGAGAGAGATGGAAGAAGGAATAACACATCCTTTCAAATATCTTTCTTCCTTTTCTTCATTTCTTTATTGATTTTGTATACTCAGCGGAAACCGGTTGGTTGGATGATTATAACGGGGATCTTTTGGTTATATCGTGCAGAGGAAATGGAAGCTTAGTTGCTGACGACGGAAGTGTTGGAAATGCGCTTATGATTTATTAAAAAGGAGACTTCATTGACGGAAGACATAAACTTAGTTTATAAGAAAGGAAGTTAGTGTAGAGAAATAGAATTATAGGTCTATTGGGGGGGGGCGGAGGGAAGGCTGTTGAGGCCGATAGGCTAGGTAGCTCTATGACGCGGTAATTATATATTAAGGAAAAGTATACATACGGATACGCACGTATAGGTCGGTACTGTTCGCCCCAAGAGACAGGTGAACAGGTGAAATTGCGTGTAGTATTGTATAAGTGAGATATATTATATCGAAATAAACCTTTTATGACGGTAGTTGCTGCCGCATATATATATATATATATATATATATATATATATATATATATATATATATATATATATATATATATATATATATATATATATATACATATATGTGTGTGTGAAAATTATTTATAATATGTAAACAGTGTTTTAAAATAAATAACAGTCGTTTGAAACATCACATGAGTCTGCAGTTTATCAAAAGAAAACACTACGAAATTTCTGACAATATGAAATCAAGTTAACAGAAATTAACACAAGGAATGCAAGCGTGACCACAACCCTCCGCTCGATTCGACTTTTCTTACGCGTCTTTTATCCCTTCAGAATCGCACTAAGACTGAAAAACTACACATATTCATTCAAATAACAGTAACGTACTATCGCATCACTCTCGGACGACCATCGCATGAATCCAAAACGGCGAATTAATCTTTATTTTCACCATTACGGTCACAAACCCTGGAAAAATGAACCATTTGTGGAAGTAGCCCATTTCTACCACGGACTAAATAACGTCATGAAACTAATTTTTCAAAAAAAAATGTTTAACATTTTTATTTCAGATTGCGTCATTTAATAATTTTTGTATAAATTTTTAGAACAGAATTATTTAGTTAAAGTTCTGATAGTACAATTAACGGTTGATGACCTCATCACATAAAAAGGTACTAAAAGAGAACAGATTCTGCGCCGTGTTCGGAACAATTATTAGACCCTAACGCATATTTACTGCAGGGTAGAAACTAGTAGAAATATAATTATTATGATGATGATGATGATGTTCGCACGGTCTGATATTTTGTTAGAAACGTCGTGTTTATTTAAAACGTAAATGTGACTCGTGTAAGGACGATTTTTGCATGACGAATTTGTCGTATTAAGTAAACACTTGGAAATGGCTATGCAAACGATTGGCTGTGACCACGGTCATTACTAATAACACTTGTTGACATTATATACTGTGATGTGGCTAGATTTCGAAATCATCGTGATTTCTTCGTGCTTGGACATGGCGTGACGTATTAATTTGCTTTAAATACTCAGTTACCTGCGAAATAGTCAGTCATAGTTGAGAGTCAAATTTTAACATCTTAGAAAGTCACATCATAACATCATGTAGAGTTTCTAATAGCTTGAGGAAAAGGTATTCATGTGCTGGAAAGAGTTGTTCGTTTGTACGCATGAAGAATAGCACGTGATTTGTTATTGATGATAGTTATACTTCGTCTACCTTCTAAATAATAATTGTTTTCCCTTGTAAACTATACAACTAGCTTTGGATAAAGACATTTGCTGAAATTATTTCTAAATTGGAACAGGACAATACAAGTTGTAATTCACAGTGAAAATTCTGGTCATTTGAGTTAGCCTTAGTCTGACGTCAATATCCACCATATTGGAACGGTATTGATATTCAGACTACATAATTTTAGAACTTATTATTCACAGGACTTATGTATTTTTTACAATATTAGGAGAACTTTTTTGATCTTCGTAAATTGTAAGTCTTGTATATTTTCACCTTTTCGTCATGTTTTGTAGGGAAATACATTATTTTTGTTAAAATCTACAAAACTTGTTGTCGTCGCTCTTTTCTTTGTGTTACACGAACCGATAGGTAACATATGATACTCTTAGTCTACGGATGGAAACAAGTTTGATGCTAATCGCTACATTTTATGGATGGAGGAAAGACAGCTAAATCATATGCAAATAAATAGCATGGAACAGGCCATACGTTAGAAAAAGTTTAAGAAGGTAAAAATGTACGTGCAAATAAATAGAAAATGAAATTAAAGTTCTCGTATATTGCAGCATATGACCTTGACCTTTGTGTAATGCATTCTTTATTATAAAATTCGATAATTTTCCTTAGCAAAGTGGTTCCCAAACTAGTTCGGGCCACCGCACCCTTGGTTATCCTCAGCGTCCCCTACCTTACCCTGTACAAAGCATTATTCAGCACTAGCGCCCTCTGGGTAATCTCACGGCTCAAACCCCCATAGGTCGGTACCTTCCACTTTGGAAACCACGGCCCTAGTATATCAGTTAGGAAGGATATCTTTTTCTTAATTTATTCCATATACAATCATTAATGAATCTAATAATCTGATAGCAATTACATATATATTTTATTTAGATTCAAATTAGCATCATAAGCTAATCAAAGCAAAGGAATGCTCTAAAATAATGTGCTGGGTCTAGTTTATCGTTATTCATACAGATATTCTGATGTGTTAGAAAATATCACATAACATTAAAATATCTTTCTTTATGTGGCAGTTCTTAAGATTGACATGAGAATTTTTTTTTTGAAATGTTTCATACGTCTGTTACTGTAAAGAAATTAAATGTTTAAGTCTATCTCTGTTTTGTATTGTAATTTCGGTAGAACACATTAGTTGGACAAATGTACTATTAACCAGATTTATGGAGAATTACCTCATTTAAATAGCCATAATGTATATGTTGGTGCAGCCAAAGTCAGGAGTTATTGATGTAATAATTAAGGGCGTAGTTTGTTCTAAGTTACGGGAACGGAGTTCAAGTTATGTTTGTATAGAAGCTGACAGTTTAGGACATAGACCAGAACAGAAACCAGCTGGTAACCATTTGTTCATAGACATATTGCAGTGTTTGGATGCTTAGGCAAGCGGGATTTGTTTGTTTGTTTGGTTTTTTTTTTGTTGGTTTTTTTTTTTTTTAATTCTGATTGGGTACGCTGTGGTAAGGGCGTAGTTTCACACGAATAACTTAAGTTGAAATGTACAGGAGTGGACTTCGCACTTTTCTCAATACTTTTCTAACGAGAGGGAATCATAAGACTCCGAGAAATGTAATGAATAAATTTCTCGTCAAATCTTTTTTATCCAATGGGGAAAACGATTGTATGAAGAATTGGGCAGACACCAAAGCTTGAAACACAAGGTATTTGAGTAAATCTCATGTATTTTGTTTATACTATGATTTAATTGCTTATAGGTGCATGCATTTGCAGAAATATATTTGCTTGAGGCATATATCAATTTTCTTGATATGATACACTTTTTTGTGTTTTGTTTATCTGAGTCCGCATAATGATATATTTCTTTATATATACATTAACGGCTCGCTAAATTTTTGTATCGATTGTTAGATAGAATAATGAATCTCGAATTCATGCTTATTCTATATAAGGAATTATGTATCTAACATAAGTGTGCTGAGTTTATTTATCTGAACATGTACAATGATATTGTTATTTATATATATGGACGAATTGATGTAATGTTGATATGGAAGGCGTTGAAATTATCAGAACGAATATATTTATGTGTAATTATAACACTAACGTAGGGTGAGGAATTTCATTATTTCGCGTGTAATGAGACTAGTTTGGGAAATAGGTCGTAATTTCTGTATATATAGCCATAGTCTGTTTGAATCCGATAGAATTACATCTGACCTCTAGGGGTGAGACTAATTATTTATTCTCGTATAATGTTACTGAAGATTTAGGTTGCTTTGTTTATATTTTTACAAGGTGAGATAGTTTCGGGAAAAAGAGACACGTTTTACAACCCACACAGAGTGAAAAGCCAAAAGGGGGCATTGTAGCACGAAAAGGCCAGACACCTAGAATTTTGGAAAGAAAGGAAAGTGGAGCGAAAGAATTACTGATGCAAAGGAACCAAAAGTACAGTTTAAATGGACCTGTTTAACGGAATCGGACACCAGGATATGAATTGATGCAAGGCAGTGTTATTCGATATTCACACTTGGTTTTTAAATGATGATTTGATTCTATCATGAACAGAATCAGCTAATTTTTATGTAATCTTATTTGCATTTTTAAATTCCTTAATTAGTTCGATACAAAAAGGAAAAAGTATATCTTTCGAATTGTAACCTTTATATCGTTTGCTTGAGAAATTGTATTATTTGAAATTTGACTAAATTTTGTACTTATTTGTAACGGGGGCTCGAGTTATTCTGTTCTATATATTAGCTCCGATTACGTATTTATTCCATCCATGCATGAGGTTATACTTTGTACTGAGTTTATTTGATACTGAGCAAATTACAACGTCGGCGATCACACCTAGATACGAAGCCAAAACCAGTAAACCCACCAAAAATAAGTTGATATGGGGTTTACCAGTTACATACTCTTAATGCTCTACGTTAATTCCTAATCCTGTGAGTTTTTAATTTTAAAAAAAAATAGATTTTCAGTGTTTTTGTTTTATTAACCTTTCAAACAATTTCAAGTATACCTACGTATAACAATTATTTCACACAATCAAGTCTCAATTTTCAAGAAATTTTATTATTGTTTCTGTGAAGTTATCGTGATATAAAAGTATAGCAAATTACTGTATTGGTTAACACATAACCTTTTAATTGCCATTTTACAAAATCAGCTTGGGTTATATTATCTGATTTGCTTTTGATGTCTTCGTTACACTCACACGATTTGTCATCGTTTATAATATTTCCATGAAACATTTTGCCAATGTATTTAATTTGATAAAATACATAACAAAATTCTTGGTTTCGTGTATAATGTGTAGCTTAATTACATAGAATTACGGTAATTGTTTGTACGGGACTGAACTCTACTTAGCTGTAATTTTATTGGTGTATACATATTTGCACATGTTGTATTGAGGCTGTAAATATTATTTATCAAAGGAAGTAACTCGTTATACAAAAAAATAATCAACACACGAAGAGCTTTATTTCACTGAATGCACTTTGCCATTATTTTTGATGTCTAAAAATGTTAACTTATTATTTTATACTCACTCTCCACTTGTCCTAACCTAAATGGTCTAGTAAGCATCAGGTAGTTAAATAATACTCTCGTCTCCATCTAGTTTAGTAATTTGAGAACTTTTCAAAACACGATCACTCCTGCTTCATCTAGTCGCAAGATTGGTGACTTTTAAAAATAGCTCAAATTGTGGCTAGTCTAGGAAGTTTGAGATTTAGTTTGGAAGTTCTAAATTAAAAATTTTAGACATTAGCTTATTCATTTGCTGAATATATTGAGCTTCCAGATTTTGCAATTGTACTAAACGTCAAAATGGTTTACAAATCCTCTGCTAACGGCATTACTCGCTGGCATGGCTGCCGAATGAGATAATACTTTGTATTCATTATATTAAATTCCTTGCCTAAATTTCATTGTCAGTGTTGATGAAGCTGTCACAAAATACGATAGATAAAGGTCTTTCGGAAGATTTCTGTTGGGCAAAAGTGATTGTCAGAAACTATATGTTGCTTGATCATGTTGTCTGGGGAATATTTAGTTCACTTAAAACAAAACTCCATCCTTGCTTAAACAGCGATGGTCAGAGAACAAATCTAGTAATTAGTAAACACAGTAGTATACTATTTAGTGTTTCTAATTTATAATTTCTCTACGATTTGGCGTATCCATTTATTTGCGCACGTTCTTGCAGTTGTATTCAAATTAAGCGTGGTAAAGAAATGTATACAGCCAAGAGCATGCCGATTCACTAGCCTGAGTGATGACTAACATTAAATTTGCCGTTATATTAACAAATTGTCTGCCTGGTATCGGATATTGAAACTGTCGCATTAACAACTCTAGTTACGTTAGGCAAAATAGTTTATAAGATGTCTGTTAGATACAAGTGATTGTTAGATAAAATTGTGTTTTTATCCGTCCCCACGAGAGAGAGAGAGAGAGAGAGAGAGAGAGAGAGAGAGAGAGAGAGAGAGAGAGAGAGAGAGAGAGAGAGAGAGAGAGAGAGAGAGAGAGAGAGAGAGAGAGAGATCACTAAGTTTGATTGGATTGGTCCACAAAAATATTAAACCAAATTTGAGACAGAGGGCGTGATTACAATGATGACCCGAACGATACCTTCCGAAATCGAAATGGTAAATTAGCATTTTTTCTGGAAGGATTGGAAATCAATAGGGACTTCTCCGAGAAAAGAAGCCAATCGTAATCTGGCGGCAGAACTTGGAGGCAGATTCTAATGAAATACAAAGCTTCCAAAAGGTCAATAAGTTATCTGCTCGATTTTGCAGAATATTGCGGATTCATAATTGTAATTATTTGTAGTATGTACACTTAATTACTAGAAAAGTTTAGTATGTAGAATTACCTTTGTTGTGTCATTTACATTCATATTGAGAAATGGACTTGAACTTACGTAGAGAATTATTAAATGCGAGGCGAAACTATGCGGATTGTTAGCTTGTGGTCAGAATTAATTTTGTAATTCGCTATTAGTTTAACTTGGTATTAAACTATTATCTTCATTAATGCGTTATGTTAGAATTTACACATGCTTAAATTGTAAATTTGGAAACATGGTTGATATATGTAAGATTAGTTACTATGGATATGTACATATATCAAATCATGGGGTTTTTTTTGTTGAATATTTGGGTACTTTGCATGAGTTACTGTAAAGAAATGCGTATTATTATTATTGTGATATTGTTTAGTATAACGGATTAGAAACATGTACTGATGTGACGGAACTTATCTCGATGAGAACGAATGCGTGACTGAAGAAATTTAATAGCCGTTATCTGATGAGATAGGCTGCTTGTAGTGTCAGATGAAGGGCTATGGATGAAGATTGTACCGTCCATCTGTTTTTATAGGAATTTTTTCTTAGGGGACAGAGAACTTCCAGTTCCATTGGGTCCCAAGTCTTTAAGAGTTGGAGACGGAACTGAGACTTTAGTCGAGACAGTCGAAGTCGACATAAGTATAGTCGCGGTGTAGAGAGTGAAGGAGGAGGAGAATCTAGAGAAAGTCGACGAGGAGGAGAAGCAATTTGGACAAAGGTCTAGTAGGAAGAGAGGAAGTTATATGAGAGAGCTAGGCTACAACAGATGAGTAGAAATACAAGGAGAGGTGGAAATCAATCTCACACTGCTAATTAAGTGATGTGATACAATATGTTTTCTTAAAGGGTCGAGCAGAAGGAAGAAGGAGTGAAATTAGAAATTTGAGTCATTTGATTATTGAATTGATATGAAATTATTATTCATTGAATTTCAACCTTTCTATATATTTAACAATCTAACTATCGGCATTCTTGACTGGGGTCTTGGAGCCTTACATCTGTCTTTCACTAAATTCAACTTCCAACAAAAGAGCCCGGGTGGGACTTCTATAATAGTTTAAATAAAATATTGGGTGCACCCCATCCCAACCATATAGTTCGTAACAGTGTGTGTGTGTGTGTGTGTGTGTGTGTGTGTGTGTGTGTGTTTATTTGCATAGTCTGATTTCAGAGGTCAGACCCAGTGGGATATTTGAATGGATGTGATTAAGGTTGACGCTCTCTGGACCAAGCTGATAATATAAAAGAACTGTTTCAAGGGGACGGGTTACATCAGTGGTTCCCAAAGTGGGCGGTACCGCCCAGTATGTGGCAGTGAGATTACCGTGGGGCGCTAATTCCGAATAATGCTTTTTGCGGAAAAGAGGGGGGGCGGGGCTCTGAGGATAACCAAGGGTGGAGGTGGACTGAAAACGTTTGGGAACCACTGGCTTACATTTTATTCTCATCTTCCCTAACTCTTAAGCATTTTTATTTTAAGTATGCTGCCTCTCTCTCTCTCTCTCTCTCTCTCTCTCTCTCTCTCTATATATATATATATATATATATATATATATATATATATATATATATATATATATATATATATATATATACACATATATACACACACACACACACATATATATATATATATATATATATATATATATATATATATATATATATATATATATATATATATATATATATATATTAGTGATAGACTAGCTGGATTTATTCTGAAAAAAAAGTTAGTACAGTAAGAATTAAGTTGTGATTTGCTGTGATGGATGTTTTCTATTACAAATGTACTCCCATCCAACAGTGTAATCATGTCCAAATTTTGTAAATATAACACCAATTACGAGCCGAAATAATTAGTCAACAAATGTACTCAAGGTTTATCTCGTAGCTTGAGTATGAGTCCACATTTCAAGGTTATGTGCAATTTGAGACTTGAAATGCTATAAAGGTTAGGAAAAAAAACCAAATAAATGTTGGAGGAGGAGAAGAAAACCTGAGATTTTTTTTTCGGAGCCGAAAAAAAAAAAAACGTTTTGTTTCCTTCATTTTACTATAAGCTGGGTTTGAAACTAATAAAATTGATACGTTTAATTTCGTCCTATGAATTAATGAAATAATATTTGTTTCAAGCTGTTTAGAAGCTGAATTGTCTTTTC
The DNA here is from genome assembly GCA_016746295.1 of Potamilus streckersoni. Classification (NCBI taxonomy): domain Eukaryota; kingdom Metazoa; phylum Mollusca; class Bivalvia; order Unionida; family Unionidae; genus Potamilus; species Potamilus streckersoni. Next base: position 926,971 of record JAEAOA010002321.1, read on the forward strand.
CCATAAATTCATCTTCAGAAAGTAGAAAATGAAATACCAGTCCCCTTAGAATGGCGGCTTGATCGAATAGCAGTGAAAGTCGTCCAGCTAAAAATAACATGTCTCCCCTACGGGGAACAATGCTGGGAAGCAGAGATCCATTTGCTACCGATGAATAAGAGTATTCAATACATCCATTTCCTTTTGTTAAATGTGTGTGTGTGTGTGTGTGTGAGAGAGAGAGAGAGAGAGAGAGAGAGAGAGAGAGAGAGAGAGAGAGAGAGAGAGAGAGAGAGAGAGATTTTCTCGCATAAATCAATAGTTTATATTTACCAAGACTGACAGTGTAAAAATTTATATATATATATATATATATATATATATATATATATATATATATATATATGGCGAATTGCGATGACACTTTTTGTTAACTCGTATGACCAATTTTCCTTACAAGAGCCCCTTTTTAGTTTAGGTTTTCCGTACTTGCATATTGCGTCATGATTTCTATATAGGGATACTCACAGCACCTGAAACGTGTTCCTCAATTTCACATTCTTCCTGCTTTTGCTTTGATTGATAAATTTGAAATAAAGTATAATCAGTGAGCCGCTAAGAACCGAATGTGAACAAATTGGAAATATACTATAACACAAGCTTAACCTCTTTTTCTCTTTAAAATAATATTGAAATAGATTATAAACTTAATCTGCTAAAGACAATATATTGTGAAGCAGACTATAAGATCATCGGGCGGGCAATAGGTCAAAGGCTGGTTGGGGTAAAAGTCCGTGAGGCGCTTACAGGTTGACATGCTATTGCAGTCGACCTTCACCTTTATTCTAATTTGAATCGAATGTTATCCATATTGTTCCCATGAAGTATTTATTGAATAATTACTATTACAAGTACTGTTGTCATAAAATCCAACACAATATCAAGTTAACAACATTTTCGTATCAAATTGTAAGCCAACGAGCCTATGTAGGTGCCCTTTAGTCGATTAAATATTGCTGACGCAAAGGAAAACCTATAAATAGACAGGTAAACAGGTTCGTTGCACTTAACGTTAATATGCCCTTATTACTTGGTCGCTGCATGCAAATTGCCAAAGCCAGTTGAGGTACCCGTGGGATTGTTGAGGCCGACCAAAGGAAATACGAAAGAGAACTATCCGGTACGGAAAATAAACAAGAATAAGGGATTGGTACTTTATAGAAGTACGAACAGAGGACACCAGTAATGGCAGGTAACAAAGCTGTAATGTAGATTATTTTGGATAAAATATGTGAAAAGGAAGAAAAAAAAATATGTGAAATGTAAGGAATTGCATGGTTTATTTCAAAGGGTATTTTTGAACACCATATTTTGTATTTAGGCAAGTCTTGGTCGCACATACCAGAAAGTTCTATAATTAAAAAAAAACAAACTTAATTAGGCCGAAAAAATGATAGGTATTAGTACCTACATTGAATTGTAAGTGTACACAATTGCATACAGAACGAAAGTATGAAAGAAGGTCGCTTTTAGTATTTGTATAGACGCATACATAATGATATAAGGCGAAGGCTCGAGGGGAGTGGGTGGTATCGGGTTATGGGGCTGTTTTGCCTGGGTTTTAACCCCTAAAGGTCCTCGAAAAGTGTTTTAAAATAAATAATTGTGAAAATAATAAACTTCGTTATGTACTTAAATGCCTTTCAAATCTTTATATGGTACAATATATGGGTTTGTTTTGTAATTTCAAATTTCGATATATTCAGGGCTTATGGTTCTCAAACTCGAAGTGGCATGAGCCTCTCTCAACCTCTGATGATACCTGAAAATAAGTTTGGGTAGTAGGTATTACAGCTATAACTGAAGAGTAGGGCATGTTGACTGACCTCATATCCTCTAGAAAATAAATAAATAAATATATCAACAATACAATAAACTTTGTAATAAATGTGATACAGATTACCTGCAAAAGAGGCAAAATGGATGATTTGAAAAGGTTTGATCCAAATGGGAATCTGGTGACAATTATTACTTCCGGTCATTACACACCCAGGTAGTCGAAATCTAGATTTAGGGCATTTCTTCCTACCTTTTTTTGGTGATGAGATACGTGATAGATTAGGCATTCTTAGTACTGATTTCAAGCATCGGCTCACTTACCCCATGGATCAAGGAGTAAGGAGGTCAGGAAGGAGGAGGGGTTCACACGTGCACGCGCGCGCTTGTGTGTGTGTGTATATATATATATATATATATATATATATATATATATATATATATATATATATATATATATATATATATATATATATATCGGAATTCCTTTAGAGTACGAATTAAAATTTTCTAACGTGTATGAGAGTATTATTTGTATTAAATTATTAATTCTGCCTACAATTATCACGCATTCTTCTATAATTACTAGGGATAGCACTTTCTTTTCTATTTGGTACCTATTTATAATTCTCTGTAATAAAAATCCTATATACCTTGATTTCTTTAATAGGAATCTGGAACGAATTTGCATATAAATGAGAATTAATCACTAGGTCATCAACCAAGTGTGTCTGCTAAACACGAGTTCATATAACACTGATTCAGTGCCATCATTTTTTTTTTGTGATGCGTGCTTAGTGGTGATGGGATATGGGCTGGTGTGTGCAGGCAAGGCAATGGGTACCGTTTACTCGCGGACCTGGGTTCGAAACTCCTTTGAGTACTAATTAAAATTCTCTAACATTTATGATAGTATTATTTGTCTTAAATTATATATATATATATATATATATATATATATATATATATATATATATATATATATATATATATATATATATATATATATATATAAGGTCTGATGAGCTGGTTAAACATTTAATTTATCGAAACTGCGACAAAGACCTGATTACGGAGGCAATCCAAAGAGCCAAACAAACAAACCGCGATGACCTACTCAAATTTGGAAAGCAAGAAAAGGCTGATAGGATACATTTATCCTGCCTACCACCCAGACAACCCCAAAGTAGGTAAAATCGTCGCAAAACACTGGCACGTTTTGCAATCGTCGGACGTACTAAAAGCTAATCCTTCCGAACAGACCTGTAGTAGCCTACCGGAGACCAAAACACCTCAAGGACATCCTAGTCAGGGCAAAGCTAACGCCAATCACTAGTCAAGAACAACCTAGTCAATCTGGACCCTGTGGCGATAAAAGATGCAAAACCTGTCAACATATGATAGAAATCAGGACATTCAATAGCATAGTGACTAACGAAAAACTAAACGTACATGGTCCAAACAAAACGTGCAAAACAGAGAATGTTATTTATCTTATCACATGTAAGATCTGTAGCCTTCAGTACGTCGGAGAAACAAAAGTTACACAAAAGGATAAACCTTCATAGATCTGACTGGATAACAAAGAATCTGTACAGAAGTCAGGTCGCAGAACACTTTTCTTCCCCTGGCCACACTTTCAATGATATAACACTTTATCAGAATTTCTAACAACCACAGCTGTAGCTCGGAAACCAGGAAGGGAGAGGAATCTTTCTGGATGCGCCGCCTTAGAACATTGAAACCAAGCGGTCTTAACCAAGAAGACTAGAAAAAGAAAACTATGCACTAGTAGAATTAGTCTTTGTAGCCGAACCAGTTTCTTTTCATCTACAGACGGGGCTTCATCTATATTTGTGATAAAGTCAATAATATCGTCACCGTCTTTATTAACTGATCTTGCTTTCTCGTTAAAATCCTTAAGTACTTTGTAACAATGCTGATCATCTACAGATGGTGCTATTAAATATAGTTTGTTCCATCTTAACCACCTCATTATTAAATTTAATAATAATTGTATTTTACCTGATCCAGATGGACCTATTATAATCATTCTTTTCGAATTTGGTAATGCTGGATGGTGCTTCACTGGTTCCTTTTTTCATTGTCGCCGAAAAATCAATTATTGTATCCATATTATTAACAACATGAGTCTATATTGTGTTCGATGTAGATCATCTACACCTACCACTTGATTAATAACAATAATAACAAAAAATAAACGACGTGCATTAGCAGGTAAATGTGTAAAATGTGGTACACAAAAATATAAATTTATCTCAGGGACAACAAAGATAGATGGGGATACTGATACTTCTTTAGGAAAATTACCTGGATTACTATGGGCTAAATATGTTGGTGAGAAACACATTCCGGGATATAATTACTGTAGTCCTGGAATTAGACTTGATATCCGATTTGATGATCAAGATCAACCAAGACTATGAGAGTATCCAGTAAATAAAATTGATCAAGCATGCCATATTCACGATGTTGCTTATAAAAGTAAAGATTTGCAGCAGCAGCATCTTGCAGATGTAAAATTGATTCATGCATAAAATTTTATACCTAATAAATCTGTTAGAGAGAAACTCGCCAGTTTTTTAATAAAATCCGTTATGATAAGTAAAATTATGTTAGGGGATGGTAATTAATTGTATAATTATTATAATGGAATCCATTTATTATAGCCCAAGAGGATATTGGAAAGGTAAAGCAGCGATCACTAAACTTGCTGAGGCAGCAAAAGTTTCACATTCTGTTGCTGCAAATTAGTTAGCACGACAGGCAATATGGCACATTTATTTACCACCACCAAAAAAATCCAATACGCACATTTTGATGTCAGTGTTCCTAACGAAGTTCATCAAGCATATATTTTGTTTTTACCACACGATACTATTAAAACACGTGGACGAAAGTCACGCATGTACAAATACGCATTGACTGTTGTTGATATTGCAAGTAGATATAAAGAAGCTGAACCCATTATCAACAAAGACAGCATCTGAAGTTGTAGCTGCGTTTGAGTGAATTTATCAACGTGGTGGTCTACGATGGCCACAGCTATTACAAGTTGATCCTGGCAAATAATTTCTTGGTGCAGTATTATCTTTGATGAGAAAACATAAAGTTAAAATCAGACGAGGGCATACTGAAATTCACCGTGATCAAGCAATCGTTGAACGATTTAAACGAACACTTACTGAGCGGTTATTTGGATATCAATATGCGAAGGAAATATCTACGGACTTTAAGTCCGGTAAGCGATCTCGTGAGTGGGTTGCAAAGTTACCAAGTTTGATATCTGCATTAAATAATGAAATTACTCGTGCAGCTTCCATGAAAACTTCTAATGCAATAACAAAAAATATATACCATGTAGCGATGAATACGGATAACGAGGTCAACAAACAGTATTAAGTAATGTAATTGTGTGATACTTATACGAACCAGGGGAGTTGGAGGGTGGCAAAAGACGAGCTACTGACCCTATTTGGAGTGTGACTACACATACAATTTCTAGCGTGGTTAGATCCACTGGAAGACCTGCTATATACAGACTAGATTATACTGCATCTCAACGTGGATTTGTGCGTGAGCAATTGCAAGTAATTCCTACAGATACACAATTACTGCTACTTTCACTTATGTAAATTAGCACTTCTGCGTCGATTACATTCAAGACGGGTCAACATCACATTTTCACGATGTGTGACCAAGATCACTATTTATTCTGTCTACGGTAAATTGTCTTGGATTGTTATTCGAATATTGCCATAACATTATTGTGTTACAACTTGCACAGTGATTATTGTGTAGTTGTTTTAGTTTTATAATAATTTCAGCATCAATATCAAAGTCACGCTTATTTTTCGTCAAATTTTTTCTTTATTACAACATCGTCATTAGTAATCTCTTCAGTTATTACGTAATCTATGATAACCCTATGTATTTGAGTTATTCGTCTGATGATGCGAGATATTGCAAGATAGACCTAGTTTGACCACTCGATCCGGTCATCTGCAATCCAGATATTTGTATCAGAGATAGCTAATCCCTGCGACGAATGAATCGTTATAGCGTATCCTAACGTACACGGTGATTTATCCATATTCCATGCCCCTTCAACTGTACTAATAGGTATCAAAATAATGTCATTCAATACCAGGTTTTGTAATCCGCCACCAGGATTTTCAACTTCAATATTCTGTCGTCGAGTATCTGCTGGGCGATATCATAATGGTATAGGTAAATGTGAACATTTTTCTTTATGTAATGCAAATAATTTCTTCTGCAATTCATCACGAACTATCTTTCTACTTGCGACTATCAAATAAGTAGGTCTCCATAAAGTAAAAACATCATTAATGGTAGTTTCTGGAATTATCTCACGCATTATTTCACATTGTATTTTATCTTGTTTTAGTCTGATTAATCTTTTAAGTTCATTCAGCCGTTCATCAATATCTTTATGGTCATCGTAAATTTCTTCATAATAATCCACATTATTCTTTAGCCATTCACGTGGAGACTGTTCCAAAAAGGTGGTGGTTGACCATGATCACCACACATAATCAAAGCAGTGTTTTTCTTAATAACCACTCAGGAAATGTTTTTAGTGTTTCTAACGACACCGTGTCTATCTCGTCCCATATTACATACTTAGGTATATATTTTTCAACCTTTCGCTCAGGAGTCCAAGTATCTCCACACCGTCTAAAGAAACTGTGATACGTGCGTGTTTTTTTACTCCTCGTTCTTTTATCTCTCTGGCGAATTGATGTGTAGGTGTCAAAACAATCACATCTGAATTGTTGTTCATAAATAATTTAATCGCATGAGTTGTTTTACCTGATCCTCCACACCCATTAAGATAAACAGTCTTATGTCTAGCCACAGGATCGTACACAGACGGTGCAGATGATTCTGATATTTGATTATTATTTCAGTAATATATTTCCTTAATTTGAACTTCAGCAAATTGAGAATAACTGTGTATATTTTCTTCCTTTATCCTTCATGTTCCCTACTCACCATTACCGAGTAGCGGATTTAATAAATCCTTATATTTTTTGTTTATATAAAATAAATCCGTAGCGACTCTAACAGCGTAACGAGGAAATCTATTTATCATCGACAGTATATTTATAGAAACATAGGCTAGCATTGAAGATCTTAAATGAGTAAACTGTGGTAAGTCGCCTTCAATATACCTCACAATAGTACCTAGTTTGGTCCCATCCGATAAATAATCATTATTTCGGCTTATAAATGTGTTTTTCTCGGTTGTATCTGCGATTATAAAATCTAACTCAGCATCGTCCATAACCAATCTTGTACTGTGTCGTTTATGACCGTATGAGCTACCTTGAGTAAACTTGCCAATTATCTTTCTACCAAGATCTTTTGCACGCTTCTCATCGTACTCGTCTCTGAATTTACATATTTTAATAATGTCATCTTCGGCAAGATCAGGATATTCTTTCCTGGCATTTTGTATATTAAATCTGTCTAGTTCTAGTAACCAAACTTTCTTTTGTGGACTATAGGATATAATCTGTTCATTTACCTTTAACGACACTAATATTCCTGCATCAAACATATATCTTAATAACACTATTATGCCCAACATTTTACTGAAAATGTTTACCAAACCAAACGTAAGTAATCGAATGGAGATCTTTTGCGAACTCGAATGATTCTACATATGCAAATCCTTGTAAGTCAAAATCTGGTAAGGGTCCATTTATTGAAACTCTGGCCATGTCATGTGTGGGATGTCCAAAATCTGTTAAAGTATTTAGAACACTCGCCATATCCAAGAAAACTCCCAGGATAATATGCAGCCATATCGACTGATATAACATCATTATAATCGTGTTTAGTATTCCATAATCCACCGTGCACATATTCTATGCAACTTTTTTGTAGATCCTCAATAAATTCTGATCTTGTCGGTTTCCATGAATTTTTTTCCTGAGCGAAATGGGCCGCGACTGATGGTATGGTAAACCAATTATTCAGTAGTTGTCTGACTTTGTCATCGTCAGAAGTATATTCTAGTGCGAGATTTCTCATTTCTTCATAAAGAGATTCTGTACGATAAATATTACCGTTAGGCCGCACAAACTGATCGTAATCGTGTTCCGAACTCTGAAATAACCAAACAGATACAGGGTCACTTTTACTAATATTTTTAATAAAATCAAATACATGACCATTATAAAATTTAATAAATAAGTGTATTTGTTTGAAAATTGGACAAAATTTAATCGTTCTGTCTCGTGGGAATATTGTTACAGCATCAGTCCATGCATGTGCATTATGATCAATGATTGTTATAGGGCTTCCATTTTTTATATTTTGGTTTGTACAATATCTCTCCTGTTAGTGTTTTTACTGTTATTGAAAATCTTAATGACTTTTCTAATTTAGCAACATCTTTAATAGGTAAACCAGAATTTTTAACAGTCTCACCCCATTCACATATTTTTTACGTCTTAAATCTGTTAAGCCATTACCACGCATCGCATTTGTAAAATGTTCAGTATTGCGCTCCGCAACACAGTTTATTCTTGACTCTGATAGTCTCATCGGTTTAAGATCCGCAATATTATGTTTATCATTCAGTAAAAACAATCCATATACCACAGCATTAACTGGATACCCTCGCTCAAAATACGGTCTATCAATACCAGTCAGAATTTTAGGTTTGGAATTGTTACTTAATAATATCGTTTTATTATTTCCAGACTGTATATAAAAGGGATCCCTTTTATCGCGAACTATCCAAATATTACCGTCTGTCTCCACAATAAATCTTTATTAAAATAAGATATTTTTGATTATCAAGGTGGTTAATAATTACTTTTCCCCGTCTGTCATTCATCATAATAATGATGTTTCCAACTTTAAAAGTTGACATACATAAAAAGCACAGTCTTCACGAAATTCTTTTTTAGCCTCACGGATGCGTTTGGTTATATCTGCATTTGTTAAGGCTAGATCTTTCCTCGAAACACTAATTTATGTTCTGGCAGTCTGTCAAGATCAAATCTAGTAGCAGACGGTTCAATTGCTCATAATTCCTCCATAATTTTAATATAGACAAATATTCAAATTGAAATTTAGTGTATATATATATATATATATATATATATATATATATATATATATATATATATATATATATATATATATATATATAATGATTCAAACAGAAAATAAGTGTATTTGTTTAAAAATTGGACATATTTCTTGTTGTGATAAACCATGCGTAAACAAAAACAAATATTGTAGTTACCATATGCAAAGTATCAGACATGGAAATACTGGACAAAATCCATGTATTAAATGTGGTATTGGAGTTAAAGGAAAAACACAACTTTGTGTAAATTGTGGTGGTAAAATATATAGGGAACTTAAACCCTATTACGACAACAAAAGATACATCGACAGGTAAATCCCCTATAAAGACAGAAAAGGATTATCTAACCAGATTTAAAAAATAATGACTTAAACATATATATATATATATATATATATATATATATATATATATATATATATATATATATATATATATATATATATATATATATATATATATATATATATATATGGAGCAAAAATAATTTGTTAGACATCCAATATATGCGAATCACGAGGCGTCCAAAGAGGGCGTTATTAGAAACTGTAGACTAAAGAAACCAGTTTGTAGTTTTGATAATGCTCGATATTTTAGATTTAATATTGGACAAAAACGATATCTATCACACAAGTTCATATTCGAATGTTATTTTGGGGTCGTTAAAGATGGACTTGTGATTGACCACTTAGATGGGTCTCTGCATAATAACAAAATTAATAACCTGCAAACTATTACGCAAAGTCAGAATTGCAGACGTGGGAATACAGGAATGTGTAAAGTTTTCAAAAAAAGAGCGATTAAATCCATAAATACAAAAACAAACCAAGAAATAATTTTTCCATCAATACGTGCAGCAGGTATATATTTTAGTATTCGTCCACAATCGGTGCAAAGAGTTGCATAAAAAACATTTAAATCTACATATTCAATAAAGTATAATCAAAGTATTATATTTGAGGACGTGTAATAACTGTGTACTCTGCAGAATATTATTTTACTTTATATAAAGTTCGATTCTATCAATCTTGCCAAGGGTCCGTTTAGCTGCAATCACATTTATGGGCCCGCCTAAACCGTCGCTTATCTCAGTTTCGCTGTCATTTATCACAGAATAAGAAAACAATCTTTTTTCAGTCGCATTACACGATTGTCTATCATTTTTTTCCTTTCGTACTCTTGAGACAGTGCACTTTTTATCTTTTTGATTGAACACATAAGAGGCATGAATAGTCCTACTTGTTTGTCATCTACGATAGCTAAAGATTCTAACATACAATTATAAATTGAATCTATACTTGGAATTTAACGTTGATTTATTTTGAAACTTTCTCTGCTGTAATAATTCAAAGTCATATGTGATTTTTTCAGGACTAAGGCAATCGGATATTTGAATTCCTTCATGCTTTAATTTTTTAATAGCAGAAACAATGAATTTTTAAATATCTTTTATTATATATATATATATATATATATATATATATATATATATATATATATATATATATATATATATATATACATAAATATATATATATATATATATATATATACATATATATATACATACATATATATATATATATATATAAATATATATATATATATATATATATATATATATATATATATATATATATATATATATACAAGATATTTAATTTGTTTTAAAAATTGACTTAACTGAAGTAGTTGGATATATAACAAAGCGACATAATTCCTGCCGAAAAAATCTTATTCACAGAGTAGATTACTTCCCTTCATGTCACACGTCATTTATTTGAATGACCTGTGCAGTTTTTTTAACATATCTATATGCATTACTCACTGCACGATATTTGCCGTAAACCTAATATATTTTAAACTTAATAAAGTGCATCTGTCTGTTAATATGTCTGTTTGATGATTATCTGTCTGTCTGTTTAGAAGCCCAAAGCTATCGTTAAAAGTGGTGATAATAATGTGAACGCGGTACTTGAACATGTTGACCTATATCAGTCATACAGATATGTGGTCTGTGATTATACATGCGTTTATAATATAATTGAATCCTTTTATACGTGCAGCGGCTATATATCTTTAATAAATCACAAAATATATAGATTCAGTTATAAAAGTGAGAAATATAATGCTTAGCAATGTAATGCTTAGAAATGTAATATCCTCGTGTTAGTGAATAGCTAGCTATAAAATGATTTCTCGAGCGAGTATTTGTAACTGAATTTCGTAGCTCAGTGCAAGAATGATGGATTCTGGTACTCAGGGCCCCAGTTCAGTTCCCATCACTGGCTAAACTGGTGGGTATGGTTCTGGATGTACCAAACAATATTTTTAAAGGTCGGGGTCGTGGCAAGTCTCCGGTTTCGATAAATACCTCACTGCGTCAACCATATAAGTATATATTGCTACGACCCTGTAGTTAAAGTGTGTGTGTTAAGGAATGAACTTTGTTTAAACCTTTTTATTTTATTAAATATTATTATTAAGAATATATTGGCATCAGTCTAAAATATTGTTAAAAACATCGTGTTTACGTGAGTCATAAATGTGTCTCATGTGAGAACATGCTATGTATGATGGCAAATTCATTATAAGCAAACATTCAGGAATAGCTATGAAAACGATTGGCTGATACTTGGTCAGGCTTTCCTAATGTCCAGATGTTTTACGAAATTGAATGCGTCCTCTGTGCGCGTGGAATTCAGACAACGTAATAGCTTCGTTTATATGCTGGGGTATTTTGTAAGATGGGTTCGGAGTCGAGAGTTGTAGAATCATTCACAGTCAGTGTTGGAGTCTATTGTAACATCTTAAGAATATACAACTTCTATTACCTTATAAAAAGTATTTTTGTGCTAAAAGAAGTTGTCTGTTCGTATGTCTACGTAGAACAACATGACTTGTTAGTGGAGCTAATTTTACTTCGTTTTTCTGAATAATAGTTTTCATGGAGAACAACATTACTGGCTTAGACAAAGACATTTTTCGAAAATATTCTAAATTGGAATGGAACAACACAAACTGTGCTTTACAGTGTAAAATCTGAATTTTTCTGTCAGCCTTCTTCTGACTTTATCATCCCCCATTTTGGACCGAAACTGAACTTCAGACTGTATTTATTTATAACTCATTACAGGATTTATGTTTCTCTTTGGAATAAACAATTTAGATCGACTCCGTACGTAAGTCTTAGTTTACATAATTAGATATTTTTCATGTTTTCTATGAAAATAAATTATTTTTGTTTAAATTTACAAAGCTTGTTGACTTCACTCGTTCTTTATGTTACTTAGAACGAGCTGATACGTAACTATATATATATATATATATATATATATATATATATATATATATATATATATATATATATATATTACCTGACAATATGTAGCAATTTTATTTTGCTTAAGATATGAATCTCTGTCGCAATCGCACTCCTATGTCATTATTTATTACTAAAATAATGTCTCTTATGTTGTCAGGGCAACTCGCTAAGCACAAGTTTGTTTCTTTAAAAATATACTTTTCTTTTCCACAGATTGCACAAATACTTTTCAGCAATGTTTTATTATCTTTATTTTCTGTTTCAGTTTTACACTTTCGACAATATGTTGACATTTTATATCAATGAGTTTAGATAAAATTAATTGCAATATCACCATTTGCATTGAAAGATTTTTTTGGCAAATTGCAAAACGAACTTTTAAAAATCTATATTATCGGTCACTTGTTTAATGAACATTACACAATATCCACAACTGGAAGTTGCACGTGGTTGAATTTGATCATACGAATAAGTTATTCTTTTTTAATCAGATATTTACTTTTTGCATCACTTGGTGGAATTCTGAATAAGTGAAAATAATTATCACAACCAGATCCGTCATTGAAATCTTGTATATTTATAACACATGAACTTGGAGACGCTAGCGTCATAAGTTCATCTTTAGAATAACCACCACGGAAATATTTTTCTTTTTTCATTTTATCAAGTATATCAAATTTACTTAACGGAGCCAACTTCCCCTCTTTGTTACTGGCAACATTAGTCCTCGTCCTAATAGACTTGGCAATACACTTCCCAATAATCCTGCTAGTAGTGGAGCTATTGAAATAAATCCACCTTTTTTACTTAGTCGTGTCTTTTATTTCGTCGTTTTCTTTCTTTTTTACCGGTTTTCTTTTAGACATTAAATTTACATTTAGACAAAATTTTCTTTATTCCATCATCTTTGACTGCCTTTTTCTTTGCGACAGATTGTGGTCAAGACGCTGTTGCCAATTCAAATGTACCTAACAACGGCAAAAGTTTTGGTATTTTTGTTCTGGCCATTACAGATAGTGTCGGACTTAAGAAACTACCTTGTTATAACATTGCTGCTATTTGTGCAGCATTTCAATTTAAAACAAAAGGTTTTCCGCAGTTTTACTTGTTTTTGGTTAACATTAATTTTGTTGCTGTTATTGTTGTTATAGGGTTTAACGCCATTTTCAGTACAAGATAGGGTATACATGGCGGCCAGTATTAATGGTGGAGAAAGAACCCTGGAAAACCCCGGGAAGAACAACCGACCCACGAGAAGCTACTGGCAGGCTTTCTCACTTACCCATGTTAGCCGAGTCTGGACTCGAACTCACGCAGACAGAGATGAGATGGGAGTGATTTGTAACGGTCAGCGCTTTAGACCACTCAGCCAATCGGGGCCCCCATTAATTTATTTAAAATATTCAAAACACGTAAGGCGTTAGATAAAACTGGAGCCTTCATTGCAGCAACAGTCGCTATTTTTTTTTAACTTGACCATCAGTCAAATATATTTGTTTTACAATATATTTTTGTCATCTCATTATTAAAGTCACCGATTAAACGTACAGATTTTAAAATTTCTATTGTCATGTTACTTCCAAGAAAATCAATCGTAATTGTTCTTTCGACGATCACTAACGCGTACACATACAACTGTGCCACTGGAACTGCTGACAATATCCAAATAATTTCAATATCAGCAGTTAAAATTACATTTCTTTCATTTTATTTACTAACATCAAAACAAAAATCAGATAAGTGTACGAAATTCCTCTACTGATATCTTACATTCATCTCCAACATCTTGATATTTTTGCTATGCGTCGAATAGGTACATGTAAGGTCGATGAATATTTGTGTCAGCTAATCTGCAAAATTGCATTCTATTGCTCGCTCTATATATTGCTTTGAATTTAATCTAGCATATAGTCGTCTAACATCTGCATTATCAAATATGACATTATTGTTTTGGTTACTACGTCGAGCTTGTTGCTGAAATGCAACAAATATTTGCCGTAGCTTTTGTTCAGTCGACGTTGTTACTCGCCATGTGTAGTCGGTGGTATTTGAAACTGCTGTTTAATATATCTTTTGCTGCTTAAAATGAATCTTATTTGTGCGATTTTTAAGAACATCATCTATTTCAAGCTATTTGGAAACTGTCGGCATTCTTGGGATCCACAAAGCAATTTTGCTTTTAGGAATATCAACTCCACCAAATCGAAATAAACAATCATTTTCTTCTGCTCAATCTGAAATAAGTGTATATTTAACTCCACGAAATACTTTATTGCAGTCCCTACAAAAGCCAATTATTGTATTTAACGGCAGCATCATTGTAATTTGACGTATACTGCTGTAAGTTTCTTCCCTTAGTATGACCATCATAATAAAGGTTTTTTTACGGTAATAAATTATTAATATGATTAAATATTGCAGGACCAGGACTAGTGGTGTTGTACGAAGATGATTACAAGCAGCAGTAAGTGAGACTTTGTAGCGTGTGCATCAGCCGCTGATGCTGGAGGTATTATATTTAAAAAATAGCATTATCAAAAAGAAAGATAACCTACAACTACAGCTTGTGCAGCAGCATCACATACGGCAATGAAAATAGGTGCTCATCGAAAACTTCAGAGGATGCAACAAACAAATTTGAATTGCCACAACTAATTCTCTGTGATTTAGTACATTAACGTTTTGGTGATATTTTATTTCTCCGAACATCTTTTTTATTAATTAGACAAAATATATAATAATGAACTTAACAGAAAGCCCAGCTGAACTATATACGGGATATTTTGTGTAATATTTTACCGGTGATAGATTTTCTAATCATACTGAAAATGAGATATTGTATAACTATGACGACGATGAAGATGTTATTGTTAGCAAGAAATAAATTAAGTAGACCAACAACTGGAATATAAGATGTTAAGTATCATATTGCTAAAAAAAAATAATAAAATTTAATTTTGCTCACAGAGAATCAAATATTTTTGCAGCTTACAAAACCTTTTTTAAAAGTAAAAATACCAAGACAATAAAGAAATATAAAATACTTTTTTATTTTTGTTAAAATATAATTGTATGCCAGTCGATAATGCAAGAAGATTACATGTAACTTCTTTATGTATGCATGTAAAATGTAAATCAGTAATAATAAAATAAGAAGACATTTATAATAATATCATTCAATCATTATAGATTTTGTTGGTACCTAGCTATTGCCTATATCGCTATACCCTCGCCTTTTGACTAAAATTTTGTTGTCGTGCTTTTTAACAACCTTTTCAATAACAAATATATTTTATTTTGTTTTCTGAAGTTCTTGCTAGTAAAAACTGCCAATTATAGGTTCATCTAATAAATCTGTCAACGAGTATATAACTGGTATTGTTAAAAGTACTTTATCAACAACAAATACTTCGCTCCAGATATGAGTATATTCTTGTGTATATCCTTATGAGTATATCGTAATACCTTGTATGGCTTGTTGGGTTGGGATGTTCCCAGCAATTGTTACTTGTGGAACCCACCCAGGCTCGATATGGTTCGGAAGTTAGTAAATGTTGGTATAGCTCTGAGCCCCCAGTCAGCAATGTTGACAGTTAAATTATGAAATACAAAGAGTGAAATTAAATAACAATTTAATTAATGATCAAATATACAGTATCTCAAACTCTACCATGTTCCCTTTCGCTTGACTCCTTTTAGCCTATCTCATCATATGAAAGTCAGCGTGAGAGTTGCGCCCTGTTTCTTGTTGTTAATCATTTGATGCTTCCGACTATCTAGTTCTCCCTGGGTTGCTTCCCTTTATTCTGGTTCCTCCGTCTAATTCTCTCTGGGTTGCTCCCCCTCAACCAGTTTTATAATCTATCAACTTCTCTCTGGGTTGTTTTCCCTTACTCATATTCCTCTAATTCTCTCTCGGTTTCTTCTCCATACTCAGATTCTCCGTCTATCCACCTCTCGTCTACTCGTCACAGTCCTTCTGTCTCTACTTATCTGGGACTTGTGGTCCTACCTAACTGACAGTTGTCTCCGAAAGCTTCATGCAAAACACAGGGATAGTATACTATTTTCTCTAGGTACCCACCTCACATTATTCATATAACCTATCATCAGATGCGGCTATTAAAGTTCATTGGTCACACATCCATTAACATATACACTTGTATGGTAAACGCAATATAAAAACACAATATATTAACACATTATAAAAAGCACGATATCAATTATACGTATGCATGCAATAATAATCAATTCCCATTAGTACATACTCATAATTTCGAATTTCGATGATAATGGCAATATAATAATAACCAGACGCATATTTTTGCATCACTTCTTATACAGATTATACAAATGCAAATATCTACGCTCTGACATATTCAAACATATTTCATAATCTTGCGTACATTAATCATTTCTGATTCCAATACAAATATGCGCAACTCTGCATAACATACTTACGGTGCCGTTTACTACGAGTAACTTATAACGACTTATAATAATAATGCTGCTTAACTAGCAATCTACACAACCCTACGCAATTCAAATTAAGTCTCAAACAAGTACATAAATGAACACTACAAAGTAATTCTACATATTGCAATCAAAATAATTGAATAAACATAATATTAGTACTTACAGAGTTGCATTGTTTGACAAAATATGGAACAAATATCCACTAACCTTAGAAGCAGTAATTGTTGTTTTTCTGCTTTTAACAAAATCAACTTCGGATTTATTGATTTCTGCCATTACAGTGCCTAATGTCAAGATTATGGGTAAGCTGAAATACTGGTATGCTGCGATAATGTTTCTATTGGTATCTACTGCGGTAGTTTTTCTCTGTACTGGTATGTCGGTAGTTTCTATCAGTAAGGAATGTACGGAAATTTACGAATAATGTTCTTACGAATTTAGTAATGTTTTTTATTTACAAAATAATTCAAATAGTTATTATTATATTTTATATACAAACGTTTCAGTGGTTACAATTTAATTTTGAATATTACAGAGTTATTTTCATAATCCTTTATTAACACGTTTGACTTGTTTTATTGATACTAAAGTGGTCACCAAATGGGATATTGTGAAGATAGTCAAGGCAAAGACAAATTTGGAAAAAAATTATGATTTTTAAGAAAAAGTCTTTTTCTGTTTTTTACTAATATATATTAATGTGCAATATATTTATTTTTAAGACTGTGAATAATCTGAAGGTTTTCAGTAGGACAGACGTTTTCTGTTTGAATTTTACATAATTTCTCAAATCCACTAAATATTGTTTCGCTTATTGAGTCCTTTGTATTTACTGGCCATTTCTGATTCGTATCCTGCCCTCATGTTAGTATACCATTCAAAATTTCCATGTCTATTATGTCAATAGTGTAACTAGTCAATTGTGGCCTTTTGCGTAAACACATCCTGTTTTTATCCACAAGCTGTCAAATGTCACAACCGTCTCGAATGTAAAGTTAATCATCCCACTTTATTTAAATGTTTTTGCCCGCAACTGGAACAACAATTAACATACCTTTAGCGAATTATCTGTAATACGGATCTGGCCATTTAACGGGGGTGGTGGTTGGGGGTAGTTTTCTTTTTGAGCTGAAATATTTTATTTTGTTTTATCTCAAGATCAATAATTTTTTCTTCATATCATGATGGATATATTACGGTTTAATTTTGCTATAAATCAGTTCAATAAATTTTTCCAAGCTTGTCAAACTAAAATTTATAAGCGTGAGGCCCCCTGGCCACAAAAATTAAATTGTAGGTTCCTTATATAAAATGTGGTAGCTTGTGGTACTTATTTCGAAAAGTTTTGAAATACCGCTGTATACCACGTTGCAGTTTTTCGTGGTACTCTAGCCAAGATCTCTGTGAACCGTAGAATATCATTACTTTTCATATGGGAGGTAACTACGGCAGATTTAATTTCTGTAAGTTCCTACTCATTACAGGTATCACGGTACCAATTGCTTTTCCATAGACCGCAATGCTAATGTTTTGCGAAATAAATATACTTTCTATCCTACCTCAGCATGCATGTCACACACTGTCACAGAGAACAATGTTAGGTTGTTAATTTGGTAACATCGAAAATAGGTACTTCATTGCATTTAAGAGAGATAACTCTGCTGGAACTAGACTGGGGTAAGAGTTATATAGTTACACCGGACACATTTTCAGTCATGTGTACCACATTTTAAAAAAAATCTTAAAAAATACAAAATGTGATCTAGATATGAATTAACATAATTTCACATGTTGCCAAGAGGCTCAACATTTTTTTAAACCAAACAGAAAGTACAACTCTTACATAATGCACCAATCACAGCTAGTTTTGTCGTTTATTTCTGAATGCAATGTTCCCTACACCTTAAGCTCCGCCCACCTGGGGTTGTACAATTGGTACCGTTATACCTACAGTGGTATACCTCCCATTAGGCTTTCTATAGAACTCACGTAATAATTCAATAGTGGGATACCACCCATTAGGGTGTCTATAGGACTCGGGTCTCACTGGAATTAGTACACAATTAATAAAATCCGGTTCAGTACCCACGAATGTAGTCCCAGTCTATTTTTAGATCACTTTTTCTGGTCTAAATTTGGTGGTGATACTAGAGTTAGATTTTGGCATTCTTGGTAAGGATTTAAAGGCAATTGATTATTCTTTAAAATGTGAGCTTATGGTGTGGTTGTCTGTGTGTATTTCGGCGACAGTGCACATTGAGTAATAAGGTCATGGTGATGATCCGGAAGTGAAATCTGTGTTCCGTTGCCTGGTGTTTTGTTTACAATTCAGCCTCTCAAAAAAATGCAGGTCAACCCTTGACAAGAACTAAACCGCAAAGTCATCTTTGAAGGTATTTTAGATTAACATATGATTTGTATTGATTGTCACACAGTGGAAAGTTCAGTACTGAGAAACAAATGTAGAGACCATATAGTAAAATTAATTGTGTACTATGGACTGTCAGTAAAAACTTGAAACTGATATAAATTTTTTTATTATTAATGACATATACATGAAATTTTAATATGTTATGTATATTGACTTTAAAAATATAAAAATGAAATTAAAAGTAAAAAATTAATTTTAATTTTAAAAATTTAAATGAAATTAAAAAAAACAATTAAAAAATAAAAAATTTCCACCAAGTATACACATATATAATATTTTTTGGGAATGATATTAAATGATATCAGCATATATATACTCCTACACCATATACAAGCTCAAATGATGGATATTTGTCAAATTTGATCAGAGAAAATATCTTTATTAATCAAAATGAGACCCTCATTTAAAATACATGAAGACAAAATTCTATTTTGCTTTGTACCTTTAGGTCATTGAAACTATTTATTTGGGGTCCAAACAGTTAATTTATGTGTTTATGATGGGGTGACTTCCTGAGTAACACCTATCTGCTTGTATAGCTATCAGTAATTGTTTATAACCATAGTTATAGGGTATTTAGTGAGAGGACAGAGATGAAGACTTTATACTAGAACCTGTTCAAGTTCTCTACAAAATCATATTAAGCTGTCAGAGAATGAAATACAGGTCAGAGGGGTAAAATATACTTTACCCAGGTATATTTACCATTGCATGTAAGAAAACAGCAAAATGATGTAAGTTGAACACAGAATGCATTCCATTTTATTGTTCAGTTTCTTTAAGATGTTGATTGATGTAGTGCAACATTGTAGCCCAGATGATATTATGGGAATTCTCATGATCCATTTTGCTTTATGCATTATTAATGACTAATAATATTTGTTATCTGACACTTTAAAGATTACATAAGTAATATTCAAACAGATTATTTGAATTTAACTTTCTACAACTGATCCTAACATGGTTACATAGCTGACATGAACAAATATGCATATATTTTGTAATGTTTGGAATCAAACTTTGACATTGTTAGGCTGACATGGTACCTATAGTGAATCTGTAAGGCTCAGTTTTGAATGTGTGCACTTAAAATATCCCAAGATGTTATTTTCATCATGATTATGCCTCTGTATGGTAACACATTTCAATTTAGTATTTTGACAGAGGGCGGTATTGCAGCATCAGCTGATATTTGATTCCATTGAATCATTGAATCATTGAACTTAATAACTTGGTAGCTAAGACTCTTAAAAATAGACTAAAAATGTTCAAACAGATTATTTGAATCATGTTTGCACATGTGATTTTAACAAGTACATTGCATATGTCCTACACATGCAAATATCCATCCTTGTTTACAGGTTTTCTGGATGAAAATTTCACATTTAGTAGATGATATAGGATCTATTGGTACCTATAGTTGATCTGTGTGGCCACATTTTGCTATATTCACTCACAATATTTAAAATTGTTTTTCCTTCATGAATAGGATTTCATACAGTAATAAATTTTAATTTGGTACATTGTCATTTGACTTTCCACTATACTGGTATGTATCAATGTTTGCACCAATGATCAAACCTCACCGTTCCAACATTGCCTTAAACTTTATGATACATACTCTACCTGATTAGTTATTTAACCTGTAAATGACTAAATATGCTTGTAGAAACTTCATCTATTTTTAGGCTGCATTTGTCACTTTAATACATGCCCATTGCTTCACATCTTTGAGTGTCACTCTATCAAGTTTACCTTTTTTAACCATTTTTACAACCTGAATGTTATTTTGAAATCACCATATCTAACACATTTTAACTTCATTTGCCTACATCTTCCTTTTTTTTAGAATTAATTGAAACATGTTATATATTTTCAAGTCTAGTCTGGTATCTGGAACAAAGTATTAGAGTTGGATCAATTTGGAAGCTCTCCAGTAGTCCAATGGTGATAGCAAGGTCTCATAAGGACATGAGTAGTGTGCAGCTATAAGTGACCAAGATGAGTTCATATCAGTACACTGATATACAGCATCTCAAAGACATGGCTTAGATCTTCATGAGAGAGATTCGCATCTTTTTTCAGTAAGGTGAAACTGTATTTTCATATTGCATTGTTGACTTTTGTAGTTATCGGCATTAAAATGGAATGCATATTTGCTATAAAACATGGTAGTGGTCCCATCAAAACTTTAAATTTGAGTGGGATATTAGTTATGCAAACAACTGTCCAAATACCTGAAACAATAAATGTGGAACATAGTACCTGTCATTGTTTCTTTAGTATGTACACCTATATGCATCTGGATAGGCATATTGCAATTTGCTGTCAAAATCACTAAGAGCTATCATGCTTCAGTACCCCTGGGATTAATATTATCAGTTGTACAGACCTAAACTACCATTTGTTTTAAAGACCATTCATTAATCAACATTGCTGCCTTAAATTTGTCAAACTGAATGTCATAACTTGTATGAAAATTTATTTTTTGTAAAATAAAAAGTTTTTAAAATTTATATATTTATTTAAATTTCCATTAAAATTTAATATATCAATAATTTTTAATTTCAAGACTATTTTCAGACAGACCTTATCAAGTATTACAATTAGGTTTTTACTGCATTGAAAAATTCCTATAAATAAGGAAGATATAGCAAATTTAGTTTTGGTTTCTTAAGAACAATTGGACCTCAAATTGCACCCTATAGAACACCAGCACTACACACTTTCTGACAGCTGTCACATGTCTTGCTTGCAAGGAAATTTTAAAAGACTTTATGTATGAAGTTGAAACAGTAGTGTCATGCAAAATAAAATGCAAATATAAAAGTTTGACAAAAACATTTACCCTTTCAGGAATCAGTACACAATTAATAAACTCCGGTTCAGTACCCACGAATGTAGTCCCAGTCTATTTTTAGATCACTTTTTCCGGTCTAAATTTGGTGGTGATACTAGAGTTAGATTTTGGCATTCTTGGTAAGGATTTATTCTTTAAAATGTGAGCTTATGGTGTGGTTGTCTGTGTGTATTTCGGCGACAGTGCACATTGAGTAATAAGGTCATGGTGATGATCCGGAAGTGAAATCTGTGTTCCGTTGCCTGGTGTTTTGTTTACAATTCAGCCTCTCAAAAAAATGCAGGTCAACCCTTGACAAGAACTAAACCGTAAAGTCATCTTTGAAGGTATTTTAGATTAACATATGATTTGTATTGATTGTCACACAGTGGAAAGTTCAGTACTGAGAAACAAATGTAGAGACCATATAGTAAAATTAATTGTGTACTATGGCCTGTCACACTGGACAGTTCTTTTGGCAAATTTTCATTTCAAGATGACCTATTAAATAATTATAATATTACATTAAAAAATGAAAATAAAAACTAATGATTTTTTTATTGAAAGGAGTCTTGTAAAATTCTGTCTGAGGTATTAAGGCTACTTCCTTATGCAACTGGTAGCTTGTATACTGAACCGGTACTACCACCAAACCCTCTTTTTTACATTCAATTTTGACAGAAAAGGGTTCTTTTGAATATGTTCCTGTAACAAAGCAGTTCAAAGAATCAGTGTATACTCTATTCATCTGTAAAGTTCACTGGTATTTTAACAAATTAGCATACTTTTTATTACCCATCAACCATATAGATTTATTTTTTTATATATTTACCTCTCTAGCAGACACATGTAAATACATAAGTCAAGTCGGCTGCTTATTTGCAGCCC
Source organism: Potamilus streckersoni (assembly GCA_016746295.1). Lineage (NCBI taxonomy): Eukaryota > Metazoa > Mollusca > Bivalvia > Unionida > Unionidae > Potamilus > Potamilus streckersoni. Next base: position 949,895 of record JAEAOA010002321.1, read on the forward strand.
AAGTTACACATTTGATCTCGAATGCTAGTCTAATTGTGACAGGCAATCACTAACAAGTCAATCATTTCTCAAAATAAATATAAACCACATTATAGATTTAGCTTATGTGTGAGTTTATAAATGCAGGGATTGTGATAAATAGGCTTATGCATTCTTCCATAAAAGATTAGCGTGTGTGTGCGTGCGTGCGTGTGTGTGTGTGTGTGTGTGTGTGTGTGTGTGTGTGTCAAAATACGAAACTATCCAGTGAGATCTCATGTACTAATTCAGTGGGATACCTCCCATTAGGCTGTATATGACTCACGTTCTAATTGAGTTCCCATATTAAATCTGTGCAAACACCATGCTATTATAAATTCGGTACAGTTCTGAGTGCTCATGATCATAAGCCTATATGTACCGGTATAGATCCATATTATATGACAACGTTTATTTCTGGAAAAGAATATGAGCTGCGGCATTTTCTGGACCTACATGTGTTTTAAAACATGTGCTTTCGATTCCGCACCAAATATTCGGATACTATTCTTTGATAGAAACATTAATTTAGAATTAGAATGAATTCAGACAATGATATATTTGGAATATATTATTGGATACATCAAAAGACTGTTAGTTCATCATCACACTCCAGGTCATTGGCACATTACCACTTTCGAAACTATGGGCACATCAACACATTCATTATTAAAACCTATTTGGAATATTACTGGAATTCAACTGCAACTTCATATATTTAGAAATGAGACCCTTTTATGACTATTTGGGATTTAATTCCATTGCTGTAAGTTCTTCTTAAATGTTAACGTTCTTTTCTATGAAATAAACTATATGTTCAATTATACAAAATTTGCTGGCTTTCGCTCTTTTCAGTTATTTTCTTAAAGACCATAGAGTCATAAGTCGTATGATACTATAATGGAGAGATATGCATTGTCTGGAAAACGTGCTTTTGGTCAGGTATCATATGACATTATTAAATTGGCAAGCATTCTTGATTGAAATGTCATTTGCGGAGAAAATTTAAAGATGCAACCTTTTTATGCTTTAAGCCACTATCAAACTAAGAGTTCGATCGTTTAAGATCACCAACTTTATTATCTCTCTACAGCAAGACTCGGTGTGCTGTCACGTAAGATGTCGTTATTGATCAAGCCAACCAGCCACTAGCACAATAGTGTACTGATCGCACAGCCAGTTTGAAGAAAAAGCTATTTTGTGAACTACACGGTAACCAAATGTGATGATTTTTTAAAAGAAATCAACATTGATTTAAGACTCTGAAAATAGTGACTTATCGATTTAATTGTGGAAACCATAGAGCTATATCAAGAGACCCAACTGCACATCATATATTTTCAATGCATATTACAAATATCTAATAGATCTACGCGTTAGATAGATCCTTTAGGCAATGAAGAAGAAGAAGGTCGAATAATTAAATCGTTCCATTTTATATTGCTGGACGCAAGGGATCTCAAAACAGATGGAATCAAGCAGAGCCTGGCTTGATGCCCATTTTATTCCCTACAACCCAAGAGTCTAAAAGCAGTTGATGTCAACTAAAGGGTTCTTAAACGAACAAATACTACAAATAATTTTTTTTCCAATACCTAATGACCACATCTCACGATTCTCTAATTTCACCCTTGCATGTTCTTTTTGCTGATTCACATTAATCAGCAGCTAGCCTTTTCCAGTCGAAATTTAGTACCTAACGCCATGCACCACAAGACATGATTCAAAGGCCTAACATCACAATACATGTCCCAAAGTCCTAACATCACAATACATGTCCCAAAGTCCAAACATCACAATACATAGCCCAAAGTCCTAACATCACAGTACATGTCCCAAAGACCTAACGTCAAAATACGTGACCCAAAGAATCGACATCACAATACATGTCCCAAAGATCTAACATCACAATACGTGACCCAAAGAAATAACATCACAATACATGTCCCAATGATCTAACATCACAATACGTGACCCAGAGACCTAACATCACAATACGTGACCCAAAGAATCGACATCACCATACATGTCCCAAAGATCTGACATCACAATACGTGACCCAAAGAATTAACATCACAATACATGTCCCAATGATCTAACATCACAATACGTGACCCAGAGACCTAACATCACAATACGTGACCCAAAGAATCAACATCAAAATACATGTCCCAATGATCTAACATCACAATACGTAACCCAGAGACCTAACATCACATTACATGACCCAAAGAATTAACATCACAATACATGTCCCAAAGACCTAACATCACAATACGTGACCCAGAGACCTAACATCGCAATACATGTCCCAAAGATCTAACATCACAATACGTGACCCAAAGAATCAACATCACAATACATGTCCCAAAGATCTAACATCACAATACGTGACCCAAAGAATCGCCATCACAATACATGTCCCAAAGATCTAACATCACAATACGTGACCCAAAGAATTAACATCACAATAAATGTCCCAAGGACGTAACATGACAATACGTGACCCAAAGAATTAACATCACAATACATGTCCCAAAGACCTAACATCACAATACGTGACCCAAATCAACATCACAATTCATGTCCCAAAAATCTAACATCACAATACGTGACCCAAAGAATCAACATCACAATACATGTCCCAAAGACCTAACACAAGAGTTATTCTCATATTAAATTAATAATCACTTGTACATACCTAAACTGTACGGTGATTTCTACATGTTACCAAATTAATTCAAGCTATCATACATAAAGTTTCGTGAATACTGTACTGTATGTTATGACATCTGTTTCTAGAAATTGACTGATGCACATTAACAAAATAACGTGGGAATGGATAAGGCATTACTCTCGTGAGAATTCAACCCCTGTGAGTAACCAAAGAACCATATACCGTACAGCAACGTCAACAAGAAAGTTGTAAGAAAATTTAAAAAGCCTAGGGAGCAGACATGGGACTGTGACCGTAAATTTGCTCGATCATAGTTCGCCACGGAACAAATTTTTGCAGTAACCATATGAGTTGCCTAGGATACGAAAGATCTCTGCCACAACATATACGTGGAATGTCTACCCGAACAACGTGTATGCATGCACGCGACAAACCTTATCCCGTCACATGGGTGTGTACCGTTGCATCAATGCGACTTTGTTATCCCAGGATAGCGGTCGGCGGATTTTTCATAATGAAAGCAGGCACGTGTTCTGTATTCGAGAGAATGACTGGTAATTACGCTAATACAAATGATATGTTAGGAAGCTTTGCCACAAGTTGGTTCGCTGGTTCCAAATAGTAGGGTGTGGATAGTCTCGGAATAATCTCAGAGTATCAATACAATAGGTGACTACGAATGCATCTTTTGGAGCATACTGGTAAAGAGCGAGTCTAACGCGGGTGGCTGTGCAAACAAAACACATAGTGTGACTGCGACGATTTCCAGCCTAATTTCATCAGCGGATGTCAACCCTATTTCGCGTATGTAATTTCATTGCTCAACGCGGCTATGACTAAGGATATTGAATATGTTGATATAGTCACCAACTCACGAGATCGATCACGAAGTAATTCCTACATGTAATGAAAACCGAGTAATTACTCTGTTGGTGTGTGATTCAATTGTTCCACAGTGGCTTGATCGCCATGAACCCCAACTTGCTTACGACACATCCGCAAATGATTTTTCGTCACAGAATTCTGCAATAGCTCCGATAATATTTTTTCTTCGATCCACCTGCAAAAACTGTGTGCAAGTTTACAGTCCACGTGTGCAAATGCATTTGAAAGCGTCTCCAACACTTGTTGAATGTTTATGCATCAACAGTTCGGCTTCCTTTTAACTCATGGCAAAATCTACTACGGTTAACTTGTACTTGCGTGAACGTGCATGACCGCGTCCGAAATCTCTCACCTGAACATACGGGAGAAACAATATAACAGTAGAAATCTGCCACAACGCTTGTTTAGACAGCCACGCTCTGGCGACCGCGTGGGAGACTTTTCGGTGCTTCCTAATTTTATACTCTTGCTCCACCATTCCCATAACAGCGAGGACTACAGCATGTTGCGAATATGTCCTACTGGTCAAAGGCATGCTTATTATATAGAGGCTTCATCTTTAAGTACATTCTTGACCTTCTTAATCCTTTAATCTTGCATCATAGATTATTTCTCCAACACCAGGTTCCATAATCGCGTTCACATTATATATGAGATCTTTGTCCAGTGTGGACTTCCAGTGATAACATTTGAATGCTTTGTATGCGATATCCTGCTGGTAACATTCAGCGTGTATTCAGTTTATAAGTTTCTCTTCGGGTTTCTGTTGATTATTGGAATCCAGTTGCATGTTTTACAGGCCAGCAGTAATTTTATCCAGAAATACGTTTTCACCAGGACATTTGCTCCACGGCGCCCCGTGGAGTTTCTTCCTCACGGCAGAGATATTACTGCTAAGCTGTTTTTAAATAGATCCAGAGGCTTTCACAAAAGTGAACTTCTCTCCACCGCGGACACAAGTTCCAGTGATTCTAGCTCTGTTAAATTACTTATTTGAACTAAAGATGGATTCGTGGTACATCTTCATGCACGGCATAACACAAGATATGAAGGCATCGCGGATCCTTTACAACAATTGTTTTTCAAAATGGCAATTTGAAACAAGATACATACATACATACATACATACATACATACATACATACATACATACATACATACATACATACATACATACATACATACATACATACATACTCCTGCGACGTCAGTGTATCTTTCATGCAGTAATCATCATCTCACACAAGTAGTTTTCCTCCATGGACCAAACAGGGGAGTGTGAATGCGCGAGGAGACTGTTGATACAACAGTACATCGGAGATGTACATTAGACTGAATATTTAATAAAATGAGAGCCACACGTGGACGGGTGAGACCCGTGTGTTTCATCAACGATGGAAGTCCAGTGTACATGGAGTATATAAATAGCTTTACAGATGTAGTCCAGGCACTGTTCACGGAAGTTCCAACGTGCTTGTGACCCTGATCTAGCGCGCGACACCAAATTAGAACATATTGGATTGCGAACTGTAAATAACATTAAATGCGCTGACGTGGACCGGTTGAAAACTGAGATTCCACGAGATTTGGTAGTTCATTTACTTCAGCAATTAAATTCGGTTGCACCTTTATCGACGTTAACAATACCTGCCCCTGTCAGTAAAGTCATAAATAAAGCTGCTTAACGACGTCTAGCTGATTTGATACAAGTCACCATATTCAAAGATTGCAAATGCGACAATGGCAACTGTTAGTGTTGTTGACGGGGCCTGGACGACAAAACCGCCTCAATAAAGGTGTTAGAAGATACAGATAAATATAACATTTCATCTGTAATAACCCGTTCGGGATCACATTTAAGGTTCTTTTTTCCCGAGAAACTTGATTGGAGATGTCCCCGTATTGTCGACTCAAACGCAACTTGATCAAGTAAAGACAGTCGAACAAAAAAAACCCACTTCGGTAACATTAACGTTGTCCAAAATAGTGGTGGCACGAATGCAAAGAGCTGAGGAATGTTTCAATTTTTTGCAGAGATTTCAGCGTTGTTGGCGCCTGAGTTAGGACCGTCGGCTCTAAATAAGGTACTTGGCAGTAGTGTTACATATGGTTGAGGCAAACTCGTCTTGAGCGCAGATTGGTAAAAATAGAAAATATCTTCGACTGTCCCTTTGCCTTCAAGAGCAGACTTTTGATCAAGTTTTATGTATATTTCATTTATGTTGTTAACCGACTTTTATCAGTTGAGAGTTTTATCTACCTGATTTTATTAATGTTTTGTTAAAATATTTACTAAAATTGTATTTCAAGGCCTGATCTTGTTTACAATCTTAGACAATATGATGTTAGGTTACAGATAGTATATAAACAGAGTTTTGGTTAAAAAATATTTTCGTTCCTGTTTTGTGATCAGTCTGTGGAATCCTGATTGACTGATTATGGTTTCATGGCGAACCAGGACTGTAAGGCTATTTAGTGCCATTGAATAGGTTACATGTACGATTATTACAGCTGATAAAAGGTTTGTTATAGAAAAGCGATAATAATAATATTTTCGCTGTTTTCTTTTTCATATTTGTGGAGCAAACGTTGAACCAAAACGCCTTCTACTGATGCCTCGTCGTTGATTTAATTTGACGACAAAATCAAGCGCTTCCGATGTGTCTTCATGCGCAATGAACTTGTGTCAATGACTCCCCTCCATTAGTTCGTGAAAACTGGCATCGTCAACAGGAAATGCAACTCACTGGGTCACATACGTTGTGACATCTCAGCATCATTTGTGTTTTGACGGGCTGCCATCACCACGTGAAATTGTTGATTATTGACAAAGACGAGGATTATCGCCAAGCGGTGTTTCTGCACAACAACGATACCGTTGCAAAGTCGGATGGAAGATAAGAAAAGTGAGCAGCTAAAAACTGAAGCATTGTGTTCACTCGAGAGTTCACCGACTCAGCTCGCGCTTGTGGATTTCATGTTGACAAAGATAGTCACTCAGAAACTGCGCCTAACATACACAGTACCTGATTTAGGCTTAAGCTAAACAAACTACAGCTTAGGGCCCCAAAGTCTGAACTCAGTCTGAAGGGGCCACTCAGATATATTTTATGCCAAATATGGCCTCTATAGCTTCCCATAGCTTAGGGCCTCGCTTTGTTTAAATTCGGCACTGTATATACACAATGTGAGTTTACATATAAATTCCCAGCAACTGCATGACCGACGTAGATTTGACTTGTTGTTTTCGCTGTCATTCTGTTACGTAGTTTAAGACAACAGAGTCGCAATAATTGCTTCTACCAAGATGAAATGGATATCAAATATATCGACCAACCATCACTGACTCGGCTAGGAAATTAAGAAACATCGCCTGATATTCATTAATTGTACCACTGAAGAAATATGCTTGTTTAGAGGTTCATGTGCTATTCCATTTAGCAGGATGCTTCTAAACATGGCTAGCCTGTCGAGATATTGTACAGTGACATTATTAATAGAGTAACTGTGATGGGCCCTCAAAGCTACCGACGTAAAAATAAATATCGAAGCGGAAAAATAACTGCAAGATAAAATCACCCAATACAAACAAGTGTGTTGTAGATGCTAACTACGACATCGCCTTTGTGACCGTCATTGACCTTAGTATTGCTGGAATGTCATACGTACCTGTTGGATAGAAACCGCTCTGGCTCTTGACGTCTGCAAAATAGGTTCATCACTACCATGTCAATGAGTCCGTGTTTGTTCAGAAAGTCTCGTGCAGTGCAAGCAATCCCAGTACAATTACCAAGTTGTATACAGTAACCATCGAAGATGAAACAATTTCCACGGATGAGTTGGAGACCGTGCTGGTGTAAAGGAAAACTTCCGACGACTACGTGCTAAAATACGAAAACGTAGCATTAACGTGGATACAACCAAAAAAAACAAGGACGTGAATTACAGGCAGTAATTCGCTACCCTATCGAACTGAAACAATAACTAAATTTGCTGTTTGTCGATTTGGATATCGAGGAAAGCAAAACCGATATGTTGCCGAGTCATTCCTTTCAAAGTGGATTATACCATAGTTGCTTACGATCAGGGCCGGAATTACCATTGTACTTAGGTGTGTTTAAGCATAGTGTTCCGGATGACCGGGGGGTTGGGGCTTTTTCTTGGCAAAATAGAAATTACTATGACTTTTTTTTAAAAAAAAAAACGTTTGTGGCTATTTTAACTACTCCAAAATTTCCCGAGTATAAATGCCTGACTGCATGTGTAGGCTTTCTGGGCCTACCTCCTTCAGGGTCCAAGTAAGGGGCCTCATAATTTAACTAGCACAGGGCCTCATTTGTCCTAAATGTGGCACTGCTTACGATCATGGGGGAAAACATATGAAATGCACCAATTATTTTTATATTATCATTATATTTCTGGTAGTAAATTATGTATTGACAGTGTAAATATTGCTGACACTATCCTCGTGTACATCAAGTCTAAAAGTATATCGAATACAATGATGCACATCGAGTTTAACAACTGATAAAAAATATCTTGTTCCTAGATGGGATTAATCAGAACATGTAACTTCAAGGAGAATTCAAATATGAATCAACGTATAGAACTTGTTGCTATATGTCTATGTTTGTCCTATATAAAGCCATTTCACCATATAAATAGTTTTGTCCCATTCCCACTGATCCCCAGGCGCTATTCTCATGTTAAATTCCCATTGTCGCCAAAGTACATACCCTTATTTTAAAGTCCCATTGTCGTTAAAGTGCCCCCATATACTACTTGCAGAACTTAAAACCAGATGCGATTTATATTTGGATCTATCACAACGGATTATTTTTTTAGTCAGATATAAACAATGTTAGAATATGTTACCAAGATTGATCAAATTACAGAATTTGTACAAAAATAGGAATAATGCATGTACCATCGACTATAATGGATGCATGCGTTATTGACTTTCATATAACCATATTAAAATATTGATTTAACTCATATATTGATAATAAATAATATTAATTTGAAAATTGAACACATGTACATAGCAGAGTTTCTCGTCGAATTCAACATAAGACCTTTACTTCCCTTCAGGTTTCGAATGTGAAAACCATCTTTGAAAGGAATGGCTCAGCGATATCAAGATTTTAAGCCTTAGCTGCTGCGGGGGACATGTTGGATGGTAACTTCGTGCCAGTTTCATGTGAGACCAACAGGCATGATATGACATATGGTGGAAATCTCATATTTATAGGAATTTTTGTTTAGGACGAGACAGCAATGATACTATTTTCAAGATGGGTGTCATGGTGACAATATTCGATATTAGATTGATACCATTTTTATTTACCACCAACTAAATCTATGCGAATAATTTCAGTGAAAACCCCATTTTGACAAAAACATTAATTCAGCAGAAATAATGAAAACAAGACTTTCAGGATTGCGACTGTGGCAGTCAAAATGGATGCCTAAGCAGCATAATTTCATGCCAAATTACTTTTTATTCATAAAGAGTAACAAGATTTTCAAAATGGCCATTGTGGCAACCATATTGATTATCAGATCAACTCCATTTTCATTTAAGACCAACTACACATCATAAGAAGTGTTCTGGCGAAACCACACACACACACACACACACACACACACACACACACACACACACATATATATATATATATATATATATATATATATATATATATATATCTGGTTGTATTCATAGTTTTAACACATGTGGAGACAGCCATGTAGAGGTTTACAAACACAACGTTTTGGTGTTTGTTTGTCGTATATATGTTTTGTATTTGCCTTTGAAAAAGACTCATTAAGAGTCGAAAGCGCTTAGGCTAGTTAGTTACTAGTTTCGTCAGTTTATTGCATCTATTTTATTCAATCCCTGACACACGTGATCCCTTGGTGGATCCAGTACGCTTGAAAGGGTTGTTATTCGCCATATGATTTGTATTCTTTATATTACCTACCTCGTATGGCACGATCTACCTTTGGTGTGATCTAACACCCTTTTCGGTCCTGTATTTATGTTGTGCTACTGTATCCGTTCCATTGTTTTCTTCTTATACTTAAATTGTTGCCGTATCTCTTAGAATGGAGACGATGTCTCTACAAATACAGAAAACATTCAAAACTTTACGCAATGAAACCGATGCCTTACTTCGCCTAAAGCATCATTGCACTTTCTTGCATCATTTCCTCGAAACAAATACAGTCACTAAAGGTCTTCAAATTCATGTGAAACTGCAAATTATTGGCAAGAGCTCAAACAGATTCAACAAAAGATGGAATAAAATAACTCACGACGCTTCCATGAAACTCACAGCCCTACTTAGTAATAACGTAAACCATCAATATCTAGTCAAATCAGCAACCATTGAAGAACTAAAACATCAGCTCAATTCCTTCTCAACAGAAGAACAATTGAAAACGTTTTACTCCAAATTAAATAAAGATCAACAAAGACTCTCTTCGAAACTATACAAAGTCAGAGATAGAAAACTTAGAAGTCATGATCTACAACCAAAGGACTGTTGTGAAGAAACTTCAATTGACGAAATTTCTTCTAAAAACAACCGTAAGAAGAAAAATCGCCGCAAAAGGAAGAATCGCAAGCACTCTGTAACAAACACTAATGCAACTGTTACTAACACAGTAGTCAACATCTCCAATTTAGAACTTACTGATGCAAAAATAAAATTTTTATCGAAAGGTTTGCGTTTCTGTCCCCGTCCAAAAACATACGACAGAGGGAAGCTTAAGAATGATACCGAAGAGTTCATCCGCCGACTAAGACTCAAAGCCCATTTTGCCTTGCAACCAACAAACAAATCAAAGGAAAATATAAGCTGCGACCAACCCACATTTAGAAAGAAAAGTAACTGGACCCCACCAAAAAGTTCAATTCCGAATCTGGAAGCCTTTATCAACTCGGTTGAAAACGATACTTCCAGACATATCAACCATACTAACAAATATTCTAATTTAACAAAAGAAGAAACAGATGCCCTGCACTCACTGAAAAGCAGAACAGACATTATAATTAAGCCTGCAGATAAGGGTTCCGCTGTTGTCGTTATGAATAGAGAAGACTATATTAGTGAAGCAAGTAGACAACTAAGTGACGCTAGGTTCTACCAAAAACTGGACCATAATCCAACGCTGGAATATGCAAAAATCATCACTAATGTTATTGACGAGGCGTACCAAAGCGGACACATAGACCAGCAAACGAAAAACTACTTAAACCCAGAAAACCCAAGAGCAGGTAGATTTTTTTCTACCCAAAATCCACAAACAAGGAAACCCTGGCAGACCTATTATCTCAGGTAAAGGGCACCCCACAGAAAGGATATCAGAATATTTAGATCATTTTATTAGACCACATGTCCACAAATTACCACCATATCTTCAAGACACGACAGATTATCTCATAAAGAGCAAAGCTAGTGAACCATTACTGCCAGATACATTACTTGCTTCCTTAGAGGTCACATCTTTGTACACCAACATACCGCACAACGAAGGGTTACAGGCATGTAGCGAAGCATGGGAAACAAGAACTGTAAACAATCCATCCACACACTTCTTAGTCCAACTCCTGGAGCTTGTCCTAAAACTCAACAACTTTGAATTTAATGAAGAAAACTACATACAAATCAATGGAACTGCAATGGGTACTAAAATGGCCCCTTCGTATGCTAACATTTTCATGGGAAAACTTGAGGATCAGCTCTTAGCATCGGTTGAGCGTACACCATACCAGTGGGTACGCTTTATCGATGATATAGAAATGAAGTGGCAGTATGGAAGAGAAAGTCTGGATGACTTCATATCAAAGGCAAACAACTTCCATCCTTCAATAAAATTCAAGGCAGAAATTTCCAACTCAAACCATGTTTTCCTGGACACAACAACCAGACTGGTGGAAAACAAATTACACACAGACATCTACTCGAAACCAACCGACAAACACCAGTATCTCCTCCCAACCAGCTGTCATCCAAAACACTGCATTAGGAACATTGAATATAGCCAGGCACTGAGGATACGCAGAATTTGCTCCGACGATGAAAGATTCCTAGAAAGGTCTGAAGAGCTGGCTAAACATTTAATTTTCCGAGGCTACGACAAAGACCTGATTGCGGAGGCAATCCAAAGGGCAAAACAAACAAACCGTGATGACCTACTCAGATATGGACAGAAAGAAAAGGTTGATAGGATACCATTTATTCTGACCTATCACCCAGACAATCCCAAAGTAGGTAAAATCATCACAAAACACTGGCCAACCGTGCAATCATCAGACATACTAAACCTAATACTTCCGAACAAACCTGTAGTAGCTTACCAGAGACCAATAAAACCTAAAGGATATCCTAGTCAGGGCAAAGCTAACGCCAATCACTAGTCAAAACCAACCTAGTCAGTCTGGATCCTGTGGCGATAAAAGATGCAAAACCTGTCAACATATGATAGAGACCAAGACATTCACTTACACAGGTACTAAAGAAAAACTAAACATACATGGTCCAAACAAAACGTGCAAAACAGAGAATGTGATTTATTTCATCACATGTAAGATCTGTGGCCTTCAGTACGTCGGAGAAACTGAAAAGCTACACAAAAGGATAAACCTTCATAGATCTGATTGGATGACAAAAAAGCTGTACAGAAGCCCGGTCGCAGAACACTTCTCCTCCCCTGGCCACACTTTCAGTGATATAATACTTATCGCTATTGCTAACAACCACAGCTGGAGTTCCGAAACCAGGAAGGAAAAGGAATCATACTGGATACGCCGCCTTAGAACATTGAAACCAAGCGGTCTAAACCAAGAAGACGAGAAAATGAAAACTATGCACTAGTAGAATTTAACATTTTCTAAATCTTCTTATTATCCTTCAATTTTTACTATAAGAATAACCAGTATAGAATCAAATATCCGGGATATAATCTGCGTTACATAAATGTACAAAAAAGTAAAAATAGCTGTCGCTTTGGCTTGTAGACTTTTAGGGAATTATACACCGTTTTCAGTTTCCGCAACTAGTCTATACAAGCTAGTTGTATTTATAGTTTTAACACATGTGGAGACAGCCATGTAGAGGTTTACAAACACAACGTTTTTGTGTTTATTTGTTTGTCGTATATATGTTTTGTATTTGCCTTTGAAAAAGACTCATTAAGAGTCGAAAGCGCTTAGGCTAGTTAGTTACTAGTTTCGTACTGTTTGTCGTCAGTTTATTGCATATATATATATATATATATATATATATATATATATATATATATATATATATATATATATATATATATTCGTATGTACATACATACATACATACATACATACATACATACATACATACATACATACCTTTCCATTCAGGAGGAGTATGGTAGAGAAGATATTCAAGATGGTCTGTGTGGCGGCCATATTGGACATCAGATCGGCCATATAGGATAGCAGTCCAAAACCACTTTTATTTATGGCAGCTAGATTATGGAATAATTAAGATATAAAGTTTCATGACAATCTTCCAAGTAGTGTTCATTTAGGACCAAGTAGATATGAAAACGTCTTGCTGAAAATCTCAAGTGAATACGACTTTCTATTAAGTGGGAGCATCGACAACATGATTTCAAAATGGCCTCTGTGTCGGCCATATTGGAAATCGGAACCGCTCCATTTTCGTTAGGACTGAACTAGACATCAGAAGTCTTTAAGTGAGGACACCATATTAATATAACTAATATTTATGATTAGTGATAACAATATTTTCCAAGTGATACCAGATCAGCACAATTTTGATCTAGTTTCATCTGGACAATGGGATAAATGTGTGTGCAAGAAGTGCTACAAACATTCCGTGGTCTTTATTTGATATTGTAAGTAAATATAATTCGTCATGCTTCTGTGAGTTTCAGATCCGCATCATATAGAATGTCGTATAAATTTGTACACCATTTTTAGGCTGAACGTAAATATATAAATAAAGCAAAGGGTGATTAAATATAGATGAGGAGACCTCTCAATATGCAAATTGTTTAATGCCTTTTAGAGTTTTAGATTAGGATAGACTTACTGTGATGATCAAGGAAGGTTTTGTGAAACTAGACTCTTTGTAAATGATATTTAATAATATTCAACAGCTTTGTCAGATTCATTTTAAAACTTAGGACACATACATGTTGCAAACAAGTGCTGTGGTATAAAAATGGTACTATCAGCTGCCTGGCTGGGTGCTCGGCATTAAGATGCTAGTGTCAGGACTGTTAGATCTGGTTCAGGATAATGACATGGTATGTGGCATGATGCCCCAGTGCCAGGCACCACCATAAACTGCCACACTTCAGGCAGCTTAGCGATATGATTCAAACTAAAATTATTAAAGCTACATTAAAAATCTTAACCACACACACACGGTACAACCCGAAACACTCGTGCTGTATCTTGTCACATAACTGGTACAGAAGACTTTTGATATCAACAAGATTGTCCTCTATTTGACAAGGTGAGGCTAACGGAGCCAGTATCAGCCTGAATCAACTAAAGTACCGTCGACATGTTCCGTTTACGTATTAGATACCATTTTTACATTTCTGCACGTAAGCCAGAAAAGTGAGACAAGATTGTAGAATGTGCAGTTTTAACTGAACCATATGCGGTTATCAATTTACAATTTTGTTGAGGTGTCATTTTGCATCCATTTACATAAGCTTTCCCAAGGTAAGTTGGCCCGCTGAAATTTAAATTGTCAGTGATGGCTTACGTGCTTAATGGCTATTAATGACTTACGGTTGCGCATCTTAGATTTAATTTTCATTTAATATAACGATACCGACTCACATTCAACCGAATGTCATTAGAAAGATTCATTTAGGTAAGGAGACTTAACCCATAGTTAAATCAAATTCGGCATTGCTGGTCTACCATCACTCTGAAAAAAATAGATTTGGGTGGGGTGGGGGTCATATGATATAATGGATACATTATTTTGTTCTTCTATAAATCAGAGTAGGACATATGTTTTTCAAATTATCCCAGATTATGAATTTTATTTCTTCCAAAAATATCCTGATCCATCGTAATACCCCAAGGGACAGTTCTTGTAAATTTGAGCTATAATTGTGTTTTAATTAGATATGGATATATTTATGAATTTGGTTTTTCCTGCATATGCTGTTCTTAAAAATGATTGAGGGATGCATACCTCATGCAGTCACTGCACAGTATGTAGCCAGTAAAGTATCAATAGTCGGCTAGAAAGCAGAGCTAGCCACTTATATCAGTAAACACGGTTAAAGGGAAGTAAAAAAAAAAATAATAAAAACTCCCCGGATGACAACTAATTTGAATTGCATCAAGCTATTAGGTAGACAATGTTTTTCAAAATTATCACCCAGGCAAAAGACATGCGTTTGCACCGTGAGCATCACGTGCTCTCAAAAATGGCCTTCGGACACGAAAAATGATAAATTTGGGGGTGGGATGCATCAACCTTTTCATTCTATGAATACTGACTTGTTTGGTAAAGTAAATAGTATTCTTACGTTTTGCTTTTAATTATACCTAATCAAAAATATGGACCATGTTGACCTCATGTATATTACCTTATGAATTTTTATATAAGGTATGTGTATGCAACATTAAATTTGTACACTAAAACTGTCCCTTGCACACTAAATAAAATCTCAGCCTCTTACCCCTCACCGAAAATAATAAACAAATATGAAATGGTTGTCAAGCGGAGAACCGGTCTTCGTTTGCAACGTAAGCATAAATTTGCTTCAAAAACTAGAGCTGGAAATCGTATTAAATGGTTTGATTCAATATTGCTGTGATGTGTCGAATTTTGAAAACTCTTAGAAGCTTTGTTTAAAGGAATTGTATCAAAGTCAATTAATGTAGAAAGGGCTAGAGATAGATGATTATTTTTCATTTCATCTCTGAACGTCAAAAGGGAATTCGTTCTAGCCGACGTAACATGACCGAGTCAGATGCTATGGTACAAGAGAATGACATAAGACCTTTCTCCAAAATCGACCGGTTAAAGGCGGCAGCTGGCTATAGATGATAGTTCAAAGTAATGATTAATTACGGCATGATTAGTTGTTTAGTTTTCTTGTCAATCCAAAAATTCTTCGAATAGGTTTAGGAAACAGTCTATTCCGATTGGTTAATATGAATTTATGGGCGTAACTCTGTAAGAAATTAAAGGTTTTAATTTAGAAAAAAATTCAGCAATCTTCAATCTTACTTGGAAAAAGAGTGGTCGAGACTCCGGGAGATCGTGTGAGACGTTATCTCGTGATTTGGCAGTAAAGCGAGAGTTTTGTCTCAGCAAGTAGGCAAACTCTACATTTTGAATTCGTAAAAAGTACGTCTTCATTAATGAGTTAAGGGGCCAGATAGTTGTCTCAGTTAGGAGACAGACTATACGTGAGATTCGTGGAAACGAATAAAAGAAACGGCAAAAGGTACACAATCTTAGTTCCCGATTTTAATATGTTATTTCATTTGTTGATCTATTTCAAATGTATTCTTGATATGATGTATGTATGTATGATTTCATTTTGCAGGATTTTAGTGAAATGCTAGTCATGACATTTTATTCTTTGATTTTTTAATTTTCAATTCATTTGGAGAATTGGCAAGATTGAATGTAATTAAAATTTCATTAGATTAGTTGAAAAAATTGCATGTAATTGAATCTTGAATACATAGGAGTGATTAGGAATTTAAATGAATTAAGCTTAAGGAATGATGGGCAATGTTTCATAGTTTATGGATTAACTCTGTTTAGAATGGATATGACCTAACATTACATGTATACCATATACTAGTTTGTAATATTTAATTGATCACTTAAGTGTATATCTATATGCTAGTTTGTAATATTTAATTGGTCGAGTAAACTATTTTAGAATAGTTAGATCTGGAGGTCTAAGCCATATGTAACTTAACAGAGTAAGAAGTCAAGAGGGGGGGGGTACATACGGGTTCATACGGCTGAGTTGAATTTAATTGACCATCTCTAGCGTGACCCGAATTAAGGTCAGGACAAGCGTTGACTGACTATGTCAACTGAGAGTTAGGTAACGTTCTTGCGGCAGAATTTATGCCTTTTGTTTTCTGAGCCGAAGTAATGTAAAAATATAAATATACTTGGGAATGTGACCTATTGTCTATTGCGGGACATTTTTATTTATTGAAGGAAACAGTTTCCTGGATTCACGTGAGAAATCCCTGAACAATCACAGGACCAGAACAAGTTCTACGCAGAAATCTAAGTCCAGAGACGATTGTTAAGTCAGCGTTCGACGGACAAGAGTCCAAGACGAAAAAGCTAGACAAAGATCGACAGAGCAGGGACGAACGGAAGTCTTGATGTCTGCATAAAATAGGTGATGAAGTCTCTCATCGTTGCACTGAGAGGTCACATCTCATTGGCAATGAAGAAAGTATATTAACGTTGAAAGTAATTTTACATTTAAAGAAATTTGTATTGTCCTTTTATTTGAGTACATGTTAGTACCATTTTCCCTTCTTTTGTAACTAAGTCATTGATTTCTTTTCATTTTAAATTCTGTTGATAAACTGATTAAATTTTATATTTGTTCATTGAAAGGGGGCTCGTTTTGTTATTTCTTCAATATACTCGTTCAGTGATCTGCATTCTTATTTCTATCTATCCACACTGGGTAAACTACACCGCGGAGGTCATTCCCTAGCAACGAACCGTAGTGAAAGAGGTTGGTGTTTTGCACGCCGTCAATCTGTCACAATTGCCTACCAGAAAGGCAAGTTATTCTGGCATCAAATTAATTCACAAATACAAACCCTGACACCTCTTTCGTTTAATGATTTTTTTCTTTCTCTTAGTTGTTATCCTTATACACAGTCGCCTTTAATACGAAAATAAAAGGCCAAGACCATCCGCCATGCTCATTAGCTACAAAGGACTACGCAACAAGACTGTAACCGCATGTATTTTGGATCGAGTAAAAACACCGAACACAATGTATACAAATGAATGCGATTTTATAAAATGAAAATTAAAATATGCTACAATAAGTCAACACGTAAACCTTATTTGTTTAACGAGGAAACCCATTGGACTTCAATTTTTCGTTTCGTTATAAAATATTTCGTTTCAATCAAGTTTATGTTGTAATTTCAAATGTTTGGCGGGCTTTGGAGTGCCATCAAACGTATTAGATTTGGGTCACGTGATTTCGCCTGGGTGTGTGTGTGTGTATATATATATATATATATATATATATATATATATATATATATATATATATATATATATATATATATATATATATATATATATATATACGGGCCAACCGTGGCTGCTCTGGTGGTGTGTTAGGAAGCGGAGTTGAGAGTAGACATCCCCTGCCAGAGCAAGCACACTTGGCCGTATTTCGTTAGGTAGGAGAGCTTTAGGCCAGAAATCTAAAAAGGTTCGGTACAAGGTCTTTCATCTACCAGCAGCTCGGCGCTACAAGGCTCGTCCAAGAAACGCAAAGGTCTTGCGATACACGTTTCGACTGAGGATAACTCTTCTTTCGTTATTTCTTACTGTCGTCTCTTTTTATCGATCTCGACCGGATAACGACACGACTCTGCGACCAGTCGAGACCGCGACCCAGTCGGCGACCAGAAGAAGACCCAGTCTGCGACCCTGTGACAAGTCTGCGATCCAGTCAGTGACTGCGATCGAGACAGCGACATAGTCGGAGACTAGTGGAAGGTCAGTCTGCGTCTCTGTGACTAAGTAGCAAATGCGACCAAGTCAGTTACTCTGGGCAGTGTAGGCGAGGGAGTGTTCCGCTACAATAATTTACCTTGCACGCGGACAATTTATAACAAACAAGCTTCATAACCATTTGAGAATATAAAAACACCACTAAAATATGAAACTACCACACTGAAAATAGTATGGTTAAGGCAATTATCTTGTGACCATACGTTTTAATGACAAGCATGGTTCAGACCATGTTTTTCTATAATCACAAATCCCTATTCGATGTCCTTTTGCACAGTCATGAGTCAATATCCAGAAATGACTTTGTTACAAATCTCGCTGTCCCTGCCAGCCGATTTGCCACACTGCATCTTGCTACTACATGTTCAGCTTCGACGCCATACTGCTTGTTATTCTATTACACAAAAGATACGTTGTTTCACTGCAGGTTACGCCGCCACACTAGTTATATGCCGAGACGCTGTTAGCAGTGGCTTAACTACCATTATAACAGGTACAGCAGTGCTGTGGGGCCCGACCGTTTTGAGGCCCAATGGCGTCACTGTGTGTGTGTGTGTGTGTGTGTGTGTGTGTGTGTGTGTGTGTGTGTGTGTGTGATGCCGACCGCATTGGATTACACCATCCCATCAAAGGGGTGTGTGGGTGACATCAAAATGACTGTCCATAAAATGTTTCAATTTTTGTTCAGGAAGGAGGTCCATGGGGGTGACATCATTAGTTATTGCTCTGGGTGACAACAACCCTAGTGACGCCACTGTGGGGGGACCAGTCGAATGAGAAAATAAAAGTTGAAAGTTACTGGAATGAGACATGGTACAAAAATGTTTGCTGCAAGGTACCTGGTGAGATAGTTACGATACTAGCTGCTAGCCCTAGCAACTGTAAACATACCAAATTGGTCATCGTATTACATTAAATAAACGTTAGCAGTACTAAAATATAAACATCGCTTAAATAATAACATTGAAAAACACCAAACGTTGCAGAAGAAATAAATCTATGAAATTTATACAAGCCTTTGTTTTCAACGTCAATATAAAGTCCTCAACGATGAATTACATCAAACTGATAATTTTACATGGCCAAATTCTGCACAGTCTTCTATAGCTTTAAAGTGAAATTAAAGATAAAAGCAGCATATCGAGATGAGTCATTTATAATACATATACAATTACAAATTTGACCTGTATATAATTAACCACTTATCCCTATGGCCGTAGTAAGTCGTTTATTACGGTATCTAGCTGAGAAGAACAAGGCAATAACTGCTCTGTAGGTGACAATATGTTGTTTTGGAAATTATAATCGTATATGCATGGGCGTTTGCCTGACGACTTTTATACTAAAGCCCCGAAAAGGGACTAGAGATCACACCCGAAGTGTGGGACTCCATATATGGGACAATATGCCGCCTATAAACAAAAAGAAAAATGAACCCTGCAAGAACTATGGGTAAAGTACACAAGCACATCGTGATATTAGGACATCTCGCTGCGAACGTCCCAAGACGAGATGCATGCACATTACAAGACAAAACAATATCTAATCTTGAAAAATGTGCACAAAACCAAAATAAATCGATGGTAAAATTTTACGTGATATGTGACTGTACATTTGTGTGTTTACATTTATTGGTGTGTGTGTGTGTGTGTGTGTGTGTGTGTGTGTGTGTGTGTGTGTAATTCTTTGCATACCAGCTCGTAACTATTATAATTTAAACAGACTCCGATTACAGAGCGAATGGCAGGCGTACCTAATTTAGTACATGACCTACTTACGAAATTTGTATATTAGAACAATTTCCTAGTTATTATGCATGTAGAGCCATAAATCGGCTGCCAAAACTGCGAAGGTATTAATGAGTATGTGTTATGTTTAGCCGAGTTTATATAATTTTACTCATCCCTGATGTTTGGATCAGACGTCGTGCAGAATACCGTAGTATCATTACTTTTTCCAAAATGTAGTATAGAGCGGTCGTGCAAATAGAGACCACACCCGTCCCAACAAACAAACACCCCCCCCAAGAAAAACAACAAAAAAATTCCATCACAAAAAATACAAAAAAAAAAAAAGGCAAAAGAACAGAACGCATCGAATGTGACACATTAGCGGTATTTGCGATATAATCTGCTAATTTAGACCCCAAATATGAGTCGATTTTGATGAACGAGTTCCTGTATCACTTTTTCCATAGTTTTAATCTCTTGCATCTAGCGGTCAATCCTTCTTTTGCCTCCCTTCTTGTTGACACAATTCCCTCCCGTCACAGCAATAGTCTGGTAAGGTTGGGATGTGGCACCCTGTTTTCCTAAAGAGTTTCCCCCTTTTTTAAAAAAATGTTTTTCTGTTCCCTTACCCGTTGTTCATGTGTTATTTTAGTGTTTTAATTTTCAGGGTTGCTTCTGTTTTGTGGTTTTTAACCCAGTTGTATTTAACTCGTATAGCTTGGATGGTTTGTCTGGGCTGACAGTGGGCTTGGTTTTTATATCCCTCATTGCTGGAAACTTAGGATCGTACTCCTTTCCTTTTGGACTATATGTCCCAGGGACTGTTTCCTTCCCTTTTTTTATTAGTATTTTATTTGAGTGACTTCGCCAGTCTTTTGTTCTTTGTGTGTGCCTGGTGTGTTTAGGCACAGGAGTCTGCAGTTTTATCAATAAAGCACGACGAAATTTTTGACTAAATGAAATCACCTTAACAGTATTATATGTAGTCAAAAATTTCGTCGTGCTTTATTGATAAAACTGCATACTCCTGTGGTTTAGGTTGTCATTATCAGCACGTTTGAGTGTTTATGATATCGTAGCCTTGACTTGATGTTTGGGTAGGCCGAGTTGGTAGACAGTATTTGGTATTGAGGGACCGACCATATAATGTCAATAGGGTATATTTACTTTATCGACCCTAAGAAGACTTGAATAAATAATATATATATCTGATTTGTGGATAAAAAACGAATTTATTTGTATTTAAGTGGTCTTACTTAAAACAAATTATTCTGACATAAACAATAAAAAAAATGTCATGTTACAAAACATCCCAACCTCTTCCCTTTAGAAAATAAACAAATGGTTGGTCCCCAAATATTTGCCCTACTTTCCCAGCCGACGATAACATAAACCAGTTTTGTACGAAGGCCAGCAACAGCTGAGTAATTTGAGAATTGTCTTGCCGAGTTCGACTTTGTGACAACCAATTCTTGTGAAGGAGCACTGGAAGATGGAGCCAATCGTCAATCCAGAGATTAAGTACAAGCAGGTAAGAAAATTGCAAAGGAAAGGTTGTTGACGAAATCCAAAATTCATGATATCACCAGATTATTGTAATATTTTCTTACACTATCTATTTGGCATGTCGAGCCAGCTTCCAATCCATACGAATAGTAACCAACATGACAGCTCCATAAATATTCACCTGACACAAAGCCTGGTTAAGATTCAGTGGCTAACCAAACGTCCAAGCAAACCTCGCAATCGCGGAGTCGCCCAGGTCCAGTGATGACCCAACAATCCCATTCATATTTTTTGTTTTTTGGAGGGGGTCTTTGTGTCCTAGTTTAGTTTTGCGGAGGGTTGGCTGGTGTAGGCAGGATACATTAATACGTCCATGGTTGAGATTTATTTAATCCCTTTGATAAGTTTCAAAATACCAAACTGTACCTTGCTCCGTATTCACAGGCTTGAGTGTATATATATATATATATATATATATATATATATATATATATATATATATATATATATATATATATAGATGCAATAAACTGACGACGAACAGTACGAAACTAGTATATATATAGGCTTGTGCGACTATACAGTTCTGTACATGACAATTTTAGGAGAGAGCTCAGCCTAATCTAAAAGATGAGCAGAATGTATTTGATATAAATCCTCACATAGTTTTAAAAAAAAAAAGAAAAAAAATTACATGTACAACATACTAGGTCAGTTGTCATAGTATGACATTCGCTTGGGGGTTTTTTTTGTGGCCTTGATTTAATTAGCAGTGTGTACATATCTGCATGCATGTAATGTGAAAAATGATATTATACATTCATTCATCCCAGCACTGTTATGAAATAGATGTCTCCCCTCCATTATGTATGTTAGAATAAGCATTATTTCCCATTTTGAATTTTATAATTTTATAAACTTTATTTTCAAAACAGTTTTTTATATGTGCATTTGTACCATATGACAACACTATTTTTATATATTATTAGTGTCAATATTATGTCACAACAATATCAAAATGGTGTTTTTGTGTGCCAGCTATAAGTGTGGAGCACATTTGATAGTGTATGTCAGGCCGCAACTCTGTCAGAAAAAAACCCATGTGAATAGTTTGCTCTTGTGGCAAGGAGGGACCCTTTCTATCATGTCCTTTTAATATTCATGGTCTCTGCAACGGAAAAATATAAATTCTGTACAATAACTTGAGTTTTCCACAATCTACAGTACCAATATCTTATAAATAGCTGCAAATGGGGTAAGGAAAAATTCCATCAATTTATGGATTAAAAAAGAAGTCACTGATTGAAGCATAAAAAATGATTTCTGTACAATAGCTCCTGTTTTCCACTAAATAGTTACTAAAATATTTTTTACATGCTATTCTCTAAGCTTGGGGAAAAAAATCAGTTGGATTAAAAAATCTTTTACTTCAGTTGGGTGATGCCCAAGGAATTTTCCCTGCCTGTCCATGTTTGAAAAGGAGCAGCTTCTGTCTTCAGATTATATTTTTTAACAATACAGTCAGTAATGAAATAAATTTGTGATTTATATACATTACATATATTTATAACATTTGCATTTTTGTAGTAGGAATATGCATCCTCATGTTCTGGGGCAGTGTTTTCAAGAAAATGTTTCATACCTCTCTTAATTTGGTAGTTTTGTATATTTTGTACGTCAGGGTTCATTTTTTTGCAGTTTGGGAAAGAACCATTTCAGCAGAAAACAGGCTTTAAAGTATGCTTGAAAATATAATAAGTCTGTTAATTAAATTCCCAAGACTGCAGGGAAACTTGGCTTGAGAATGTAGTATGAACTAGGAAGATAAAGAAAGCCATGTACACAAAAATTACTTTCTTTTATATTTTATTTTTTTAATTACTTTTACAATGACTATGTATGACCTACATTATTACTTATCATGATGATAATACCATCTTACACCAACACTACAATAATCTGCTTACCACTATCAGTAATTTAAAGGGAAAACACAGGATGGTACAAGTACACTAATTATAACTTATCTTCAAACTTTTTTATATGTGCATATACCATATGACAACACTATTTTAATATTTATATATGTAATTTAGAAAAAATCAAGGATGGTTTAGTGCCAGCTTAACTGGACTACTTTTGATGATTATTACCCATCTTCAAAACTAAAACCATGTAATATTTGTTTTAAGGAACCCTTGTATCAAGTTACATTAATCCTGCAACTAATAATATAATTTGTACAATACCATTTTCCACAACACATACCAAATCTTTAACACTACGAAATTAAAGGAAAACATCAATTTATGGATAAGAATCACTGAACGAAGCAAATTGACTTTCTGTAAATACCTTCTTCACACAAATATACTAAAATATTTTTACACTTTTCCCGTAAGTTGGGAAAAACACCAACACTACAATAATCTGCTTACCACTATCAGTAATTTAAAGGGAAAACACAGGATGGTACAAGTACACTTAACCTGCAATTACTATCTAAAATGTTTTGGATCAGAATTTCACCAATTGATTTATTCTGTACATCATTGTTAAAGTATAAAGTATTGATTTCATTAAATAACCCAAGTAGACGTCTAATAAATCAGAGAAAAAGTTGGGGTTGGGCTTACCATAAGAGAATGATATCCCTAAAAAATATATACCAAATGTTTTTAAATGTGTGTGCATTTTTATCATAAGGAATGCTTGGTTAGTTGTTTTAAAATCAATTTCAACACATTGGCTAAGCATGCAAAGGAAACAAAATGTGGGTTAATTTCATTCCCAAGGACAATGAGGCAGTGCAAGCTTATCATAGATAAATACAGTGAACAGTTCCACACTTGACATTTACAGAGACCCATCAATTTTTGATCTGGAAATGACACACCTACCATATTTATTGGAGTATATGGCCATAGAACACAATTAATTTGACTATATTGTCTCTACATTTGTTTCTCAGTACTGAACTTTCCACTGTGTGACAATCAATAAAAATCATATGTTAATTTAAAATACCTTCAAAGATGACTTTACAGTTTAAATCTTATCAAGGGTTGACTTGCATTTTTTTGAGAGGCTGAATTGTAAACAAAACACCAGGCAACGAAACACAGATTTCACTTCCAACACAGATTTCACTTCCAGATCATCACCATGACCTTATTACTCAATGTGCACTGTCCCCAAAATACATACAGACAACCATACCATAAGCTCACATTTTAAAGAACAAACAATTGCCTTTAAATCCTTACCAAGAATGCCAAAATCTGACTCTAGTATCACCACCAAACTTAGACAGGAAAAAGTGATCTAAAAATAGACTGGGACTACATTTGTGTGAAGGATTTTATTAATTGTGTACTGATTCCATATGATGTCTAATGGACATAGTGTATGGCCAGACCCTATGTATAACATGGTTGTAAATCTGGGTCTGTGCACATTATATGTGCAGTAATATGCTATGTTGTATTACATAATGGTAATAATGGTTTATGCATATTGCATGTGGATTAATATGCTATAATATTGTATTACATGGTGGTAGATCTAGGTCTATGCACATTACATATGCAGTAATATGCTGTGTTGTAATACATGGTGGTAAATCTGGGTTTATGCACATTATATATAGTATGATATGTTGTAATATTTATTATGCATTGTTTGATTTGGTTACATATTGCATAATGTTACAATATCCTGTCCTTGACCTGACTGTACAAGTATTCAAGCAGCTAAAGAGTCTTATCAGCTGCCAGTTCACATTAGTCCAAGGTTATGCATACATCTAGCATGTGATAAAAGCCACATCTAGCATGTGATAAAAGCCACATGAAACCTTCCCTTTATTTGTTTTGGGATTGGGGGAGATTGCTTGAAGTGTAATTTTAGAGGGTATTTTACTTTATCAGTCTTTGAAAACGTAATTTTAGAGTATGACTTTATAGTGGTCTTTTTTAACTATAATGAAACTTTATAGGGTAACTTTACAGTTAATAGTCTTTAAAACAATGCAGTTTTAAAGGATGACTTTACATCAATCTTTAAAATATGTAACTTTAGAGAACAACTTTATAGTGAACTTTAAAAAAATATAACCTTAGAGGTTAGCTTTACTGTGACATTACTATAGGCAATTTGGAATACAAAATGTCATTTAGATTTCTTCTTACAACAAATATGAATTGTCAAAAACATTTAAGTCATTATTCATCAGTCTGTCATTAGGGAATAAATAGCTGAAAATTCCCATTCAGTACATGTTATAAAAAAATTAAAGCTATTTAGTACCATTCAGGTGAAATAACCTTATGTACCCTTAATATGAAATATTTGGCAGTATCTAGCATCTGAAACATTTTACAATGCCCTTCATTTATAAAGCCCGTCGGTATCCACCATTTCAAAATATTGTACAATGCCCTTCATTTAAAAAGCCCGTCAGTATCCACCATCTGAAATATTTTACAATGCCCTTCATTATAAAGCCCGTCGGTATCCACCATTTCAAATATTGTACAATGCCCTTCATTTATAAAGCCCGTCAGTATCCACCATCTGAAATATTTTACAATGCCCTTCATTTATAAAGCCCGTCGGTAACCACCATTTCAAATATTGTACAATGCCCTTCATTTATAAAACCTGTCAGTATCCACCATCTGAAACATTTTACAATGCCCTTCATTTTTAAAACCTGTCAGTATCCACCATCAGAAACATTTTACAATGCCCTTCATTTATAAAACCTGTCAGTATCCACCATCTGAAACATTTTACAATGCCCTTCATTTATAAAACCCGTCAGTATCCACCATCTGAAACATTTTACAATGCCCTTCATTTATAAAACCCGTCAGTATCCACCATCTGAAACATTTTACAATGCCCTTCATTTATAAAACCCATCAGTATCCACCATCAGAAACATTTTACAATGCCCTTCATTTATAAAACCCGTCAGTATCCACCATCTGAAACATGTTACAATGTCCTTCATTTATAAAGCCCATCAGTATCCACCATCTGAAAGATTTTACAATGCCCTTCATTTATAAAGACCGTCAGTATCCACCATCTGAAAGATTTTACAATGCCCTTCATTTATAAAAACCGTCAGTATCCACCATCTGAAACATTTTACAATGCCCTTCATTTATTAAGTCCATCAGTATTCACCATCTGAAACATTTTACCATGCCCTTCATTTATAAAACCCGTCAGTATCCACCATCTGAAACATTTTACAATGCCCTTCATTTATAAAGCCCATTAGTATCCACCATCTGAAACATTTTACAATGCCCTTCATTTATAAAACCCATCAGTATCCACCATCTGAAAGATTTTACAATGCCCTTCATTTATAAAACCCGTCAGTATCCACCATCTGAAACATTTTACAATGCCCTTCATTTATAAAACCCGTCAGTATCCACCATTTGGAACATTTTATAATGCCCTTCATTTATAAAACCTGTCAGTATCCACCATCTGAAACATTTTACAATGCCCTTCATTTATAAAGCCCTTCTGTATCCACCATCTGAAACATTTTACAATGCCCTTCATTTATAAAGACTGTCAGTATCCACCATATGAAGGACCCTTCATCTTAAACACCATTTCAGTGCTTATCATCTTAAACACCCTTCAGTACCCATCATCTTAAATTCGTCCTTCAGTACCCATCAATGTAAACACCCAACAGCATCCATCATCTTTAACACCCTTCAGGGGCTCCTGACTGGTCCAAAGCAGTCAATGTTATGAATCATTGCCATCTTACCTCTGCATAGGTTTGAGTCTCGGGTTTGGCCAATGTGGGTATGTGAAAAATCTTGTTAATAGATTCTAATGGGTTAGTGGTTCTTTCTAATGTTTTCCTAAATGAGGTCGTCCTCCACCATTTATACTGGCTGCCAGGTATAGCCTATCTTGTGCTGAAAAATGGCATTAAGCCCTACAAGAACAACAAAAACAAAAAACATCCTTCAAAACCCATCATCTTTAACACCCTTAAGTACCCATCATCTTAAAACCCTTCAGTACCCATTAACTAAAATCCATATTTTGCATTACAATGGCAGGAAACATTGAGGAACTTCATCTACTTTTAAAACTTCTATAGATGACTGTTACTGACATGCCAGCTCTTAGATTTTGCCGGAAGTTTTATGAAAATTAACCTCAGAATACAAACTTAACTATGAAAAAATGTTGATTGGCAAAAAAATCCAGAAAAATTTGTTCATTCTTGTTTGATTTGGATTTGATTTGGTTTCATATTATAATTAGTGAAATTCATCAGTGAACCAGACTAACTTTACAGCAGCAGACGCTTTAGACTGCCCCTATTTGTTCATGCGAATCGTCTGCATTATTCAACTGTTGAGTATATAATTTGTTTAAGCATTGCATCCAGCAAGTGCTGCATGTTTAGACAAAAGGGAAAATAAGCCTTTTGAAAAGTCTTAATAATCAACACTGAAGAATAAAAAGGAATATTCAGATTCTTGTAAATAAAATCTGGAATAAACACAATTACTTTTTTTGGACATCACATGCCAATTTGAGCATGACTCATGGCGGAAGATATGATTTTGTCATGGGCAATGGATAAAGATAATTATGTCTAAGAGGCATGAACAAGCCATTTAGCTGCAAAAGGTTTGGAACTTGAGTTTGTGCAACTGTACTAGTGGTAAACAATGTCTACGCGTACTTTACAATCTCTACAGTTGAACATAATGTTTATTGCTGCATGTTTTTGAATACCTAACTTTTAATTATGTTTTCGAGCTTTACAGTAGCAGTTTGATATTTTGTTTTATACACCTTACTGAAAACTGGTCAAACTTACGGAAAACAACTACCTTACTTAGATGGACTTGTCAGGGTTGGCAGGTCTTCTGTTATTTAATAGATACTGCTGTTGAGAAAATATTTAAGTAACTTTGCACTTGAACCTGAAACTCAAACCACGCTGAGGGCTGCCACATCAGGGGATTTTTGATAGCCCAAAGGACGCACCAGCTTTGTTACTTCTTTTTTTTGTTGGTATCAATACCTTTTTTTTATTATCCCTGTATTAGGTTGACCATTGGGTCGGGAAACATCCCAAGGTCACCTTATAAACAAACATTTCTTGTTTCCAGATAAACCAGGGATAGTAAATATAATCTATATTAAAAGGAAAAGAAGAAAAAGACAAAATACACACACACACACACACACACACTTACACACATTCATATGGCATGCAGTCACTTTAGATACTCATTTAAATAGATTTAAAAATTGGTAAATAGGACTTGTAAATATAATCCAAATATGGATTCTAAGAATAAAAACACAAGTCCTATCACTAAAAAGTTGTATAAGAATCCAGGTTAGAGTCCCAATGACATACCAATATGTAGGGCGATGATGTTGGATGTAGTCCACTGTATGAATAACAATAATTCCACACTTGAATCAGTCTTTATTTCTGAATAATTCCAGATCAGAATTTGTTATAAGAAAGTCAACTTGTTGAGTGTCCAGGAAAATAAATTATTGAATCAAAAAATCAAACAACGAATAAAATATTCTGGCAACAAATTTAAAATAAATACACCTTGTTCTTTAAAGTTTTGAATGACTCTGGCCAAACCAATATTAAGAATGCGTTTTTACACTCAAAAACATCACTTCAAATCTCGTGAGATTGCTAATGTGGTCTCTCATTACGCTATTTATGTCCTGTTCGAAGTACAGACCGACTTAAAAACCTATCATAAAAATAGGTTGTATACAAACATTAATGAGGCAGAGAAAGTATGTCTATCATGCTGACCAATTATTTTAACTTCCTGTTGATTCCTTATCAAGGTAAGGCAAACTAAATGCCAACCCTCACATATTATTATTTCATTTTGAATTAACAAAGTTTGTGCTAAAATTAGCTCACTACTAAAAGTAGAATCCCGAATCTGAGAAAAATATTCATTGCAATTAAATACAGTGAAACAAAAATGTAACAAAAAGAATTTGAAACCTTTCAAGAAATTTATTCATATATATATATGTAACACAACATTCTTATACATTAAAACTCTGCTTAAAAGCATTAACTGAAGAATTTTGCATCTTGAATCTGCAAGTATAAATGTAATATTTTGCCAAAATAAGCAAAAAATTACACAAACTGTCCAGTTGTTCATTTCCTTAAAAGTGTTTCTTTTTTGTTGACAAATGTACAATATTTGGACAAGAAGGTGCAAAGTGTTCAATAAAACTGTACCAGAACTGTGAGTTAATATTGCAATCATAGAAGATGTTCAATACTTTCATTCTCTCTCTTATGAAATGTACATTTGTTGTCATCCAATATGTTAATTCATATAAAAAGTTATTAGTAGCAATTATTCTGTTGATAAATTTAAAGTTAAGAGATCAACTTAGTATCCTTAGTACAAAATTTTGCCTGGCTTTAAATCTCAGACAACCCACTACTACTTATATTTGTATTCAGTACTTGCATCAAAGATTCTTGCTTTGCAGTATGTTAATTTTTAGCCCTTTTTAAAAGATTTTTGTAAACAAACTTGAGTGAATTATGTTTTCGCAGATCCATTATTTTATCTTACTGCCTATCAAAATCATGTGCTAAATGTTTTTTTTATGACTTCTATCCAAGCTTTTGAAATTTAGGATATTAAAAAGTCACCTCTTCTAGATTTTTGTTTTATCATTTCAAAAGGTAATAAATTGCCATGCTCGTCTACTAGATCATTCAAAATTTAAAAACAGACTTCTGTCCAGGATTTGTATTGATAGAACATTAAAAATACTCATGGATAAGAACTCATTTGCACATTGCGGTTCCTTTTTCCAATAAGAAACTGCCAAAATGACATCTCTCCAAGAATTATATTTAATAAGCTTGCTAAATTCTTCTAAGTTCCTTGTCCCTAAGTTCCAAATATCCTTTTCATTTCTGAGTATAGTTGTATTGACTAATTTATGCCAAGCTCCAATTTGATTAACAGTAATCTTTTTCCCTATCTTATCTTAATATACCTAATAAATGAGAATATATGTATCATATTGAGTCCTCCTTCCTTCTCTGGGGCTACTAATATATCACATTTAATTTTCTCTACTTTTCCACCCCATACAAATTTAAATAATGTACCAGTAATTTCTGCTTCAAGTTTGACTGATGGATTTGGAAAAGCTGAGAAAAAAGGTATAAATATGGGCAGAACAAGGGTTTTTACAACAATTACCTTATCAACAACTGACAGTTGTCTTTGTCTCCAGCTTGTCAATATTCATTTTGCCTTTGTTAGTTTCTTCATATAATTAATTTCCACCATTTGTTGTAAATCTGTTGAAAAATCTCTGCCAAGGAGTGTAAAGTTTGAGAAGGCCACACCAGCTTTGTTACTTCTCATGACACCTTGTGACACCATTTATTTTGTTGGCCACAGAATGCCATAGAACACAATTAATTTTACTATATAGTCTCTACATTTGTTTCTCTGTACTGAACTTTCCACTGTGTGACAATCAATAAAAATCATATGTTAATTTAAAATACCTTCAAAGATGACTTTATGGTGAAGTTCTTGTCAAGGGTTGACCTGCATTTTTTTGAGAGGCTGAATTGTAAACAAAACACCATGCAAGGGAACACAGATTTCACTTCCAAATCATCACCATGAACTTATTACTCAATGCACACTGTCAACGAAATACAGACAACCACAACATAAGCTCACATTCTAAAGAATAAACAGTTGCCTTTAAATCTTTACCAGGAATTTTAAAATCAAACTCTATATCACCACCAAACAGAGACAGAAAAAAAGTGATCTAAAAATAGACTGGGACTACATTCGTGGGTACTGAAACTTATTTTATTGTGTACCGATGCCTGAAAGGGTCAATTTTTTAGTCAAACTTGTAAATTTTTGAATTTTATTTTGCATGCCACTACTATTTCAACATCATACATAGTCTTTTGAAATTTCCTTGCAAACAAGACATATGACAGCTGTCAAAAAGTGTGTAGTGCTGGTGTTCAATAGGGTGCAATTTGAGGTCCAATTGTTCTTAAGAAATCAAAACTAAATTTGCTATATCTTCCTTAATTATAGGAATTTTTCAATGCAATAAAAACCTAATTGTAATACATGATAAGGCCTGTCTGAAACTATGCTTGAAATTAAAAATATTGATATATTAAATTTTAATGGAAATTTAAAAAATTTAAATTTTAAAAACTATTTATTTTAAAATATTAAATTTTCTTACTAATAACATTCAGTTTGACAGATTTAAGGCAGCAAAGTTGATTAATGAATGGTGTTTAAAACAAATGACATTTTGGGTCTGTACAACTAATATTATTATTCCCAGGGGTACTGAAGCATGAAGCTCACAGTAATTTTGACAGCAAATTGCAATAGGACTATCCAGCTGCATATAGGTGTACATACTAAAGAAACAATGACAGGTGCTATGTTCCAGTTATTGTTTCAGGTACTTGGGCAGTTTTTTGTATGACTAATAGCCCACTCAAATTTAAAGTTTTGATGGGATCACTACCATGTTTTAAAGCAAATATGCATTCCATTTTAATGTCATAGCTACAAAAGTCAACAATGCAATATGAAAACACAGTTTATGGGTACTGAATTGATTTTATTAATTGTGTACTAATGCCAGAATATAGCCTGGTGGGCTGCATGCAGCCAGTGGGCCATGTGTTTGAGACTTGGTTTGCATGGTACCTGTTCACACTATTCACTTTTAATATGACTTAGAACAATTAGTCCCCAACCTGTACTGGAGGAAACCATCCATCAGTGTCTTGTAGGCTTTGGGTTTATTGGACTGCATGTGACCATGTAAATATCATTCATTGGTAAAGAATTACTGAAGAATTAAAAAAAGTCCAAAAGAATTTTGGATTATTGAACAGTTTAGATACAGGTTGAAAACATATGAACAGGGTTTGTTGTGATGACACTGACTGTCTGTTCTTTGATAAGGTGGTTTCTACAACATGGCTGAGGGTTCTTGATTTGCTTATTCATTTTTCCCATTTGTGTCTCAAGTGGCATACAAGGCTTTCTGAATGCCATGGCTGAAAGTCTATAGACCTGTTTGATTGGGTTCCACACTTGGACGTGTTCATGTATCACTTTCGCCATAGTTTTCCCCCATGTCTCATAGAGCCAATCTTACTATTGTTTTCCATCTGGGATTGAGTGGAGGTATACATGCCCCAGACATTGTTATCTTGATTTATTTTTGGATTTGCTAAGTCATAAATATTGGCCTCTATGACTCTAATTTAGCCCATGTATTATTGAGTTTTTTTTCTTCAATTCTTTTGCTAAAGTGCCCTATATGAATCTAATGACACTGTGACCTCAACCTTTTCCTTTGACATTCAAATTCTGCTGTTTACTTTTTTTAGCAGAAGTTTGTCAAGGCATGATGTTGCACAGTTGTGAAGATCAGAATAAAAATAAACAACCTTTTTTGAATTGTACTATTATGAAAATTGTCCAGATCATAAACTCTCAATTTCATCATTTTATAATCAGAACAAGTTTGCGATACATTTGCAAACTTTTGTGTTTATTTTTTTAAAGTAGGTTGTATGTAAATTCAGTACTACAATTGTGTGAAGAAAAAGAACTGTATTACTGTATTTGTTTGGATGTGATGTATGAACATCTCTCTTCAGATTCTTGTATCTATAAATGTTCTAGACAAGATTGCTAAAGTAAATAGCACAGGGACCAAGATGAAAGAAATATGTATTTGGACTCTGACCAGAATTATTTTAAACTATGGTCTCTGCATTAATGTTTCTTTGAAATGAATTTTACACTGTGTCTGGCTCCTAATAAACTATTTTAATCGAAACTAAATTCCAAGATTAACTCACGGTGAAATTCTTGTCATAGGTTGTGTCATTTTCTTAAGACTGTAAACAAAATACTGAAGTAAATCAAACATTTCTCTTCCAGATCAGCATCAGTACCCGATTTATTATTGTGTACTGTCACTGAAATACACACAGACAACACAGACAACATAATGATCATATTCTGAAGAATAAACGACTATTAAGTGAATTCCAAGAATGCCTTAATCAAACTCTTGTATCACCACCCAAATAAAAGGAAAAAATGCTCTAAAAATAGACTGGGACTACTTCCATGGCTACTGAATCGGACGTAATAATTGTGATCCAAGTCCATCTAAGGCAAAGTGTGAATTTTCAGATGTGGATGAAGACGCCAGCTTACAAAACTTACTTTTAGGGGTTTAGCCAAGAGGCTAAAGTTTGGGGTTGAGTTATGGTACTTTTTACTTACAATAGCAATTTTAACACATTATTTTTTATATCGTCCCAAGAGATGGAAGCTAAGTGCCTTTAACAAGGACTTGTCCATGAAGATGACTTTGACTAGCATAGTTGGTTATCAAACTTATAACCCTTGGACTGAAGAGTCTGATGTTCTAACAGAAAGCTGCAATGGCTTTGAACTTTGGGACGCAAGCAGGTGAAATGGCAATGTGTGCTGGATAAGTACAAGTTTATGGTTTTAAAAACTGTACTTGTTTAAAAAATTAGCCATTTATAGAAGCACAAGTCAGATACATCATTCTGTTTTCTAAATGGCTTTTTTTAAAAAATATGTTTACCAATCAGTATTCCCAAATGTTTCAACATATTTGATAGTACATGATTTTCTAAAACTTGAAAATATTTAAAATTACCGTTATTTGTAAGTTTTAAATTTAATCAGTCGCTACAGCAAAGGAGTGAAGGTGTGCACTCTGATTTAGCAAGTTTATGCTCAGAATATAAGCCATAAAACTGCTGTCAATAGGGAAAAAAGAAATTGTGTAAAAACTGGCTTTTAATCACAATTTGGTTGTTATTTGAGCAGAAGAGAAAATCGTATCAAATTGGAAATTGATATTTACAAATTGTTTTTTTTTAAAAATAACTTTGATAAATTTTAAATGTGTACTATCAACATTTATCTTGAATTTTTTTAAAGAAATGCAAATACCTTGAATCATAGCTTTCTAACTAATTTATTGTATTGGTTTGACATCATTTACTGCTGCAGTTGTTGTTACATTGGGTGTAAGGTCATTTATCGGCATAAGGTAAGCTATATATGGCAGCCAGTATATCTGGTAGAAGAACCTGAGAAAACCCTGGTAAGGACCATTAACCCTGAGAAGTTACTGGGAAGCTTTCTCACATATCTACATTCAATTTGGCTGTGCCTGAGATTTGAACCCACATACAGAGATTATATGACAGTGATTGGTGAAGTAAGTGCTTCAGACTAATTGGATACCTGGGGCCAGTGTCTAAAATCAGAAATGCCAACACTTTTAAACAAATAAATTTTCACCATTTTTAATGACTTGTTGCAGTTCAGCTAAATTATTTTTAAAGCAGTATTTGTGGGGAAACTTAAGAAAGCTGAAAGGTAGCTATATACATGTATTAAAAGTTGGAATTTTGAGTACATGTCCCATATATCCAGATGTTGATCCAGCATGTAATCCTATGCTCCTCTAATGATAAACAAAGCAGTTGAGCAAAAGTCATGAAGATTGTTTGAAACTGTTTGCCTAAGTCTTAGTTATCCTTCAGTTAAATGACTGCCATATTCCCAGTCAATGTAGACAGCAGTCATGGACAACCAGACATTAGTGAGACAGCAGTCATGGAGAACCAAGCATTAGGGAAGACATCAGTCATGGAGAACCCAGCATTAGCTGTCTAATCAGACAACCAAGCATTAGTGTAGACAGCAGTCATAGACAACCAAGCATTAGTGTAGACAGTAGTCATAGGCAGCAGTCATGGACAACCAAGGATTAATGTAGAGAGCAATCATGGAGAACCCAGCATTAGCTGTCTAATCACAGACAACCAAGCATTAGTGTAGACAGCAGTCATAGACAACCAAGCATTAGTGTAAACAGCAGTCATAGACAACCAAGCATTAGTGTAGACAGCAGTCATAGACAACCAAGCATTAGTGTAAACAGCAGTCATAGACAACCAAGCATTAGTGTAGACAGTAGTCATAGACAGCAGTCATGGACAACCAAGGATTAGTGTTGACAGCAGTCATGGACTACCAAGCATTGTCTGAGTGGTCATGAACAACCAAGCATTAATATAGACAGCAGTCATAGACACCTATCATTAGTGTAAAGGATTAGTGTAGATAGCAGTCATATACAACCAAGCCTATTAAGAAAACAATTGCAATGTAGGTAATGAGTAGGGTTTTCCCTATTGATACTGGGAGGTGGTTTGTAAGACTTTGATATACAGGAATCCAGCACAGATACATATAGAGTGTGTGTGCATGACAAGGACATTAGAATGTACCCAACAGAGAACTTTTGTTATAGAATAACTAACTCTAGGAATTAAGAATATATATTATTGTTGGATACCAATTTATTAAATAATATCTTTTAGCTTTCAATTTCATTTAGCAGCCAAATCAAGAGTATATAGTTTGTTCTGAGATTGTTAATATTCGACTTGGTTTGGTAAGCAGGGATCTACCAGAATAATATTTTTGCCCAAGTTGCAAAAGGCCGTTACATATTTTCTGACTAGTCGGAAATGTATGGTATTGTTCGATGTAGATGAGTACTGACCAAAAGGGCATTTTAGGACTAGTTCACAAACTATTTAATCCAAAGGTGTTTTTGCCTTGCCTACAAAAATGTGTCAGTAAGACATATTTATCTCTTTCAGTAGAATTGTTGTGACAGTATTGTTACCATTATTAATCTATTTTTGGTAGAATTGTAACAGTGTTGTCATCAATGTCAATTTTTTGTTTTTGGTAGAATTGTAACAGTGTTGTGATCATTATTAATTTTCAGTTTTTTGTAGAATTGTAACAGTGTCATCATTGTCAATATTCTTTGGTTTTATTCTTAATTTTGGCATTTACTTCCATCTTTCTGACAATGTTTCACCTACTGACATTACACTTAAATATTAGATGTCATGCATGTGTGCATTTCAAAAGCTAGCTGCAGTGAAGTATCTGTTGTAGTTTTGGGATTCCTTGCAAAACGGGAGGCATTACTATGTTGTAGATATGCTGTTCTTCTCTTGTTTATTTGTTGTATTCTCTTGAATTCGATATTTCAGATATTTATCAACAATGAGTGGCATGATTCAGTCAGTGGGAAAACGTTTCCAGTTCTCAATCCATGTACTGGGGAGAAGATCTGCGATGTACAAGAGGGAGACAAGGTTAGTGAGTTCAGTCATAAGCCACTAACCACCAGTAAAAAAAGTCATGGGTTACTGGGAAAGGTTATGTGTTCACTAGTTAGGGTCATGGGGCACTGGTTTTATTACAGAGGTGACAAAGTTTTAAGGTATATAAATCATAGAGTAAGGTCAGAAGATTCACAAAATGGTTTATGAAAAGAGATTATAAGACTTGGCATAGTTAAAAATGCTAATTGGTGTAATAGTGATTAAAATGGCTAAAATCCAAATTACAAATGACTTGTGGTTTTTGTTTCATAGTAATATTTTGTCGGATGTGGTTAGATTTGTTTCGGAGGGACAAACATTGGCTTGGATTTGTGTCAAAAAGGGATTATCCTTGCTTCTAAGTGATTAAACTTTGCTTGGATTAGTCTCAAAGGGATAGAATCTTGTTGGCAGTGTTTAGTCAGAAATTGTCATGTAAAAACAAATGTTCCATTATGCATGCAGACTTTTTATCATTGAGTGTGTCTGGACACATTTTCATTTTTCATTTCATTTTTTTTCAAGGCTGATGTTGACAAGGCTGTGGCTGTAGCCAGGGCAGCATTCAAAAGAGGCTCCCCTTGGAGGACAATGGATG
This sequence comes from Potamilus streckersoni, assembly GCA_016746295.1. Classification (NCBI taxonomy): domain Eukaryota; kingdom Metazoa; phylum Mollusca; class Bivalvia; order Unionida; family Unionidae; genus Potamilus; species Potamilus streckersoni. The sequence continues at coordinate 987,456 of JAEAOA010002321.1, forward strand.
CATCTAAGCGGGGACAACTCATTAACAAGTTGGCTGATTTCATTGAGAGGGATCTTCAGTATTTATCAGTACGACATAATGTCACATTTTGAATGAACTCAGTTTTTGCCCTTCATGTTACATATGTATCATTTTGAATGATTAATTTTTGCCCATTCTGTTGAATGACATCATGTCACATATGTAACATTTTGAATGATCTTAATTTTTGCCCATCCTGTAGCACAACATCATGACACATGTGTATCATTTTGAATATTTTTGCCCATCCTGTTGTACGAGATCATGTCACATATGTAACATTTTGAATGATCTTAATTTTTGCCCATCCTGTTGTATAACATTATGTCACATATGTAACATTTTGAATGATCTTAATTTTTGCCCATCCTGTTGTACGACATCATGTCACATATGTAACATTTTGAATGATCTTAATTTTTGCCCATCCTGTTGTACGAGATCATGTCACATATGTAACATTTTGAATGATTTTAATTTTTACCCATCCTGTTGTACGACATCATGACACGTGTGTATCATTTTGAATATTTTTGCCTATCCTGTTGTACGACATCATGTCACATATGTAACATTTTGAATGATTTTAATTTTTACCCATCCTGTTGTACAACATTATGTCACATATGTAACATTTTGAATGATCTTAATTTTTGCCCATCCTGTTGTACGACATCATGTCACATATGTAACATTTTGAATGATCTTAATTTTTGCCCATCCTGTTGTACAACATCATGTCACATATGTAACATTTTGAATGATTTTAATTTTTACCCATCCTGTTGTACAACATCATGTCACATATGTAACATTTTGAATGATCTTAATTTTTGCCCATCCTGTTGTACGAGATCATGTCACATATGTAACATTTTGAATGATCTTAATTTTTGCCCATCCTGTTGTACGAGATCATGTCACATATGTAACATTTTGAATGATCTTAATTTTTGTCCATCCTGTTGTACGACATCATGTCACATATGTAACATTTTGAATGATCTTAATTTTTGCCCATCCTGTTGTACAACATCATGTCACATATGTAACATTTTGAATGATCTTAATTTTTGCCCATCCTGTTTAAGTATTATACATAAAATTGCTGGTTTGATATGATAGTTCTGTATCAAGGAAGGCTGTTTTAGTTGTGCACACATTGTATGTGGTGTTTTTCCAATCTTGAAATAAGTTATTTTCTAGAAAATAGAAATAAAACGCTGAGAATAAATGTGCATTTACTTCAGGATAATGTGCATTATAAAACTGAAATGGAATTTTATTTTTGGATAGAGCATTTAGAGTTTTTCTGTGGTCATTCAGGAAACATGAGTCAGTTTGTTTTTGTTATTTAGTTATAGCATTGTTTTAATTTGCATTGATGTTATCATTACTATGATTTATTATTGTTCATTTAGTATGGAAGTACAAATCAAATAGAAATTATAAATGAAAACAGTTCATCAATTCTTGAAGGTTCAATTTTGAACTTAACATTTCCAAATCTCTTTGAAATATAGAAATATATTAATATGCTTTGTAACTTTTAATATAGATTTTGTAACAGAATCAGGTGCTTTGTGCAATTTATGAGAAAAAAATGTATATTTACAGAGTCTAGAGACCTTGGATAATGGCAAACCATTCTTAGAGGCTGTTGAAGACATTCTGGTTTGCATTAAAGTTCTTCGCTATTATGCCGGCTGGGCCGATAAAATTCATGGGAAGACAATTCCAGTTGGTCAGTATGTAGCTTAGTATACATGGTATAAATGATTTTGGCATAATTTTGTCTTTGGTCCTTGTTTGATTAAATTTCTAATATTTGTTTTAATTTAAAATTAGTTTTTGCGCAGCTCTGTTGTGATGCCTCTGACAATTTTGATATTTTTGTTGGTGGTGGAGATAGTACACAAGATTTAACCCCCTCCCCAAAACCCTTTAAAATTTCAATTTAAAATATTATGTTAATGGTGTTTGGTTTATTTGTTTTTGAACTCATTGTAGTCTGAGTCACACAGTATCATATTAGTGCAGTTTTAGGGGTCTAGGTCATCTCTTTCCCCCGGACATTTTCCCCCTGGACTCTCCATTCCAGACATCCCCCCTTCCGACATTTCCCCTTTGGACTTTCATCCCCATCAAATAGGACTCCCCCCCAGTCATTTCCCCCCATGATTTTAAAACTTAATTTATTTTATATGACATTTCGCCAATAAAATATAAAAATTTATATTAAGTTATGTTTCAAGAAAAAGATTATTTGAAAAAGATCTTAGTTGTGTTAAACAAAGTTAACATTTTCACATATTAAAAAATGTATTGTTTAAATGTTAATGTTGTAAGCAATTGCTTTTAAGTATTCTATGATGTCATGATTGTCGAAGTCAGTGACTCTGTTTGCAATTCTCCAAGAACAGTGTTTGTACTTCTTCTTTGGTTATTACACCATAATCCACTTATGTCAACATCTGGCTTGAGTATTGTACTGAAACAACTACAATTAATTGAATGATGGCTAATCCATCTGTTGTTTATCTTAAATATACCAAACATCCACTATAAATAAAGGTTAGACTCAAGCCTCATCAACATACTTCAAAGAAACCTTCTGTTCTACATTCAGTAAAAGCATTAGCAATTGATTGACAAATGGACATTGCCCATTTTTGTTATAGCTAACAATGCTTAACATTGGGTGTGAATTTATGTTCACAGCTCAAATGTGGTGTCAAGCTACCCTTAAGATCCATGAGTGTGTGTGTGTGTGTGTGTAAAATGACTATGATCGCTAGAAGACTTTTTATGATGTCTAGTTGTAAAATGACTGATCGCTAAAAGACTTTTTATGATGTCTAGGTGTAAAATGACGATGGTGCCCATCTGATGTCCAGAATAGCTACCACCATGGCCATTTTGAAAACATCTTGTCTCTACTTTTTCTGAATAATTGGTTACATCAGCATGGGGTTGTTACTCAAAGACATCCTGTAATTTCTATTTGGTCATAAATGAGGATGGTGCTGATTTGTCTTTTAATCAATCCACCACATTTTCCATCCTAAAATCTAGTTATTGCTACTCTAGAATAGAAAGTAATATTGACATGGGATTTTTTCAGAGACTTGATGTCTGTTTCTGAATGAAAACAGTAGTTGTACAATCAATAAGCATTCCAGTGTTCATTTTGAATTTCTTTTGTGTATTTTACTAAGCAACCTCTTTTGATTTTGATGAGTTCATCGTAAGTGAAAATGAAGCTGCTGAGGCATCCATCATGGCTGTCATAGTGGCCATCTTGAAAGTCATGTTATCATTACGCTCCCTGAATGAGTGGTAACCTTGGCATGCGATATTTCCTAAAATACTTGTAATGTCAGACTAGGTCAAAGAGTATGTTTCTTCCCAACCAAGATAAGGTCTTTAATTATGCAACTATTGATCAAAGTTAGTTCCAGGGGTAAATTCACAAATATCAGTTTCATGCCACCGTCAACTGACGGGTCATTTCACAAATACCAGTGCTATGCTACCATCAACTGAGGGCTCATTTCACAAGTACTGCTGCAAACTGTAAAACTATTGGGGAAATATTGTTATGGACAGTTATATAGAATACAGAAAATACAAAGAAATATTGTTATGGACAGTTATATAGAATACAGAAAATACAAAAACATAGTTCCAAACTATTTCATCCAAACATTCATTGCTAATTTGAGGAGGATAACTAATTTTTACATTTTTAGGCCTCATACTGAGCCGTTCAGATGCTTTTATTTAGGTGCTAGTATCCAGAATTCATTTTGTAAAAGGTCAAAATGGCAAGCTCAGCTGATAATTTTAAAGGAAATATCTTTGTATAAGAAAAGTGAGGCTGATTATAATATTACAAATATTGAATGTCTTTATTTCATCTCCACTCATCAAAATCTAATGTTTCATAATAGTATTTTGTGTGTGCTATATTGCTGTATTAGTGCTCCTATGATTATGTATGAGTACTAATGTGTGACCACAATTTATTTATAATTGTATATGGTTATTATGTATACTAGTAAAATGGTGTTTATGCACTGGTAAATTGGTTTTTATGCATACTGGTAAACTGGTGTTTATGTATACTAGTAAACTAGTGTTTATATGTATACCAGTAAACTGGTTTTTATATTGGTAAACTGGTGGTTACATATACTGGTAATCTGTTGTACAGTAAGACCTGTCTTGTGAAATCACTGCTATAAAGACCACCTGTCTTGAGTTACCATTTCTCCTTGCACATATTTATTGGTTATAGTGTTTTGACCGGTCTTGAGAGACCCATTATTTTTTGGCAGAATGGGTGGTCTTTCCAGACAGGTTCAACTATACAAGTAAACTGATGTTTACTTATACTGGTGAAATGATATTTACATATACAGGTAAACTGGGTGGTTTGGTATTTATAATTTTTAATGTAGCTTTAACAATTTTTCAGTCATATCAATGCAATGTCTGAAGTGTGGCAGTTTATAGTGATGTCTAGCACTGGGGCATCATGCTGCAGACATATAGCATGATGTCCCACCCAGTCATATTATCCTGACACCAGGCTACCAATCCTAATACTAACCTCTTAATGCTGAGCGACAAGCCAGGTAGCTGTTAGTACCATTTTTGTAAGTCTTTGGTATGACTCGAACAGTGATTAAACCCACGACCTCACATCCGATGCATAGGCTCTAATCACTAGTCCACCAGCGTGGTTATACTGGTAAACTTGTGTTTATGTATACCAGTAAACTGGTTTTACATATTCCAGTAAAGTTGTGTTTATGTATACCTGTAAACTAGTGTTTGTGTATACTGGTAAACTGGTATTTATATATAGTGGTAAACTGATGTTTGTTAATGATGTCATGACAGCTCAAGACAGGATTTTGAGTTTAATTATATGTGGTCTGGTAATGTTTCTTTGTATAGATTGCCCTTAAAGAGAGATGCAAAGGAGATTATATACTGAGTTGCCCTCTTATATTGTGAATCATATTGGTGTACATTTTCATTTCAATGCGTTAGTATATCCATCTGCTCATTTTGTCCCACCCTTTTCAGATTTGGAACATAGCATGCATGCCATGACTAGCTTCATTATTATTATTTTTAGGTTACACCTCTTTGTTGTTGTGCACCCCTTTCTATAGATTTATTAAAATAAAATGTCAGCAGTAGACTTCAAAAACTGAACTTTATATTATTGCAATTTTTATACTAATAGTCTCTGGAACTTGTAGTAAGGTCATTAAAATATTAAGTCACAAAGCGTTTTAATAAAAATTTTATTGGTCATAAAATTTAAATGCCTCAGTATGTTTGATTGCATCTACTAAATAGTCAATCTGCTGTTCATCAAACTTGTAATAGTTTCATTTGTTTTTTCAATTTGTAAAATAGTGACATTTTAACCATTATCTTTGACTGGTATATTTTTAAAGTGGGAACTTATTACACCAAGCACTGTATATAAAAATATATACTTTCAGATGGTCAGTATTTTACCTATACCAGACATGAACCTGTTGGAGTATGTGGACAGATTATTCCTGTAAGTAAATAAATTAGTGGTGGTTTAGTTTAACAGGAATGACTTTAGGTGTACATTTAAAAAGATAGAATTCCTTTCTTGCTTGATAATTGTTAGTTGTTGAGTCACTAAATGGGGTCTTCAGTCAGGGTGAAACAATTCATCAATATATTGCTGGAATGATATGTTTAGTATAACAAAATACAAATCAATACAAGAGGTGATAATTGATGCAAAACAGTACTTAATGGCATGCAATTTGTTTCATCTTCAGCAGCAGTCAGTAACTTATAGTCATTTGCCTTGTTATTTTTTAAACTTAGAATTTATCTGAGGCAGCTGTTGCAAGCACAAACACTAACCTTCACAAACTAACACCAAATGAAGTGGTTGTAATATCCCTTCCACGAATTTCATGCATTAATTTATCCCAACAGTATGTTCAGAATAAAGGAGACATTTCAAATGTGATCCACGTGTATAATCAAGTATTTTATTCATCATTTATTAACCACTTAATGGTTCCACTTGATGAGGTATGGTATGGTGTACTACAGAAGCCACACAGACACTGAACAGTATGGATCATGCACTGGACAACTCAATGGTATGGTCTCTAACTAGTAAATTAAGGCGAGGCTTACCATCTGGAACAGTACTGTGACAGCTTGGCCGTGCCTCATCTGGATATATATTATGTAGATTACAACCAATATGACTCATACCCTGGGGATCAGATGATAGATTACATGGAGAGGACTGAGTAGAGCTTTAAAGCAGCAATAGAGTAAATTTATCAGGTGTTGTGGTAATGTCCATCATCTCCCTCTTCCCCACCGCATACAGGATCAGAGCCTCAGGAAGCCAGGAGAGCATTAACAGGCCTACATGGGGCTCTTGTAACAATGGTTCCATGTATATTGTAAGACTGGAACCATGTTTTAATTTTATTTTGAATGAATGAGTACTGAAGAGCCAGACTGTGATGCAGCAGAATTAGTGGCCAGTTCCCCATTTAAACTTCCCAGAGACCGTCAAATGCTGATTTGTAGAAGTTATCCCTTTAAGAACAGGAAAAGGTAATCTACATTCTTAAAGTTACCAAAATATTACTAACAAAATTATTCTGTTAAACAATGCTTGTATTGGCAAGTTTGTTTTATTTGTAAGAGCTTCACTATAATTGATTTTTAAAATGTATCGAATCAGAAGAGTAAATCTATGTCTGTTTGAATGTACTTGAAAAGAAAATCAACTCTTTCATCTATTTTTTTAAATAGTTAATGATAATAATAATAAATAGGCTTTGTCACTGTCTTTGGACTTTAATATTCAGATAGGGTTTGACTTAGCATCACAAAAAAGTTTATATCTGAATTAAAAGTACATATGCAGATTTATATATTTTATAAGGTTTTGTTAAAAATTAACTCTTATCTGGTTTTCAGAAACCATTTGACCATTTTTAAACACAACCCCATTTTGAAATATCAACTTAAAACTTGCATACAAAAACTGGTAACATTTGACAGGCATCTGGAGCAGGCAGAACTTTCAAGTTTACAAAAGATGCTAACAGTTATATCCACCATTAGTGAAAATAGAAAACATAGAAAATAACTGAAATACTGCTCAGAAGAATCCTTAAGAAATTTACAGAAAGTATCCTAACATTGTTTCTTTTGTGATACCAATCTTTCAACATATATGATCACCATTACCACACACACAATCATAATCCGCTGAGACAAATTTGGCAAAATTTGACATGTTGGTATAAAGGTAATTAAAGTTTATACAAATTGTACTGAATCACCAACAAATATAGTCAGTGACTTCTACTGGACAGCTTATTCTCAATGAATCACTTACCAGAATTTGTCCAACTTTTGGAGGAAACTGACATAAATGTTTTTTAAGTTGTAAAAATGATTCAGAACAGCTGTAGATATGGCTGCGTTTACTAAACAAAAACAGAAAACCGTAATAGCATCTTGTAAAGAATCACTTTACAGAGTTTGGCCAGATATTTGTATTGAATTTGTACAGTCAGATCTTTCTTAATCAGCTTTCCAAAGTGACCACTAAAGGCTGGTGACTGCTTAACAAAGGTAAATTTCTTTCTGGTTTTCGAGAGTTTATAAAACTGGCTGTTTAACTCATTAACCCCAGGAAGGTTTTGTCATTTTTTGCCTGAAATTGGAGTCAGAAACCCATTTTGGGAGCTATTTCTGAATACATCCTAATACATCAACCTCCTATGCCTATTTGTGTCAGAAACATCATTTTGCATTGGCTATTTCGCCTATACATGAGCAGAAGGGTACAAGTTGGACTTTTTTGTGCTTAACAGACCTATCATTTTCATGTCGAAATCAATTCTTTATTCCAAATACCCATCTTATCCTACTTTTTGCACAGGTTCACCTGTCTGTGTGCAGTTCAGACTTGTCTGTCTTAGATCTGAGGCCAAAAAGTCTGAAATCTGGACACAAAACTGGATTCTGACCTCGGGCGAATTTTGGCTGGAAAAACTCTGGTCCAAAAAGTGACATTTTTCCTAATGTATTTTGTAGTGCAACTAAAACATCCATATTATTTGGTATCATCGTAAAGCTACATCTGTCTACCTTTCTATAATGCCACCCACTTTATTGTGCAACACATAACCTTAATGCTACAGAGCTCAGAAATAGGCTAACACCTCTTCCCCTGAAAATGCGGCGCCAGGGGTTAATAAGTTAAGAACAGTGATTTGCAGCTGACCTTTAAGGCCGGTCAGCAGTATCTCTCTCTCTCTCTCTCTCTCTCTCTCTCTCTGTATATATATATATATATATATATATATATATATATATATATATATATATATATATATATATATCTTGTAGTGGAACTACCCATTGCTGATGTTCGTATGGAAGGTGGGACCAGCTCTGGCATGTGGAAACACTGTTGTACTGAAGCCTGCTGAACAGACTCCACTGACAGCACTCTACTGTGCAGCCTTGGTTAAAGAGGTATTGAAATGATCAGAGTATGTAGGGAATAGATTATCTTCCATTTAAACAATAAAAATTCTCAAAATTTTGATGCAAATTGAAATGTTATTAACAAGATGTTATCGTTTTATATACTTGGAAATACATTAGGGATTTTCCAGTAAACAATATACTTCGGAACCAGGAAAGACATTTTCATTGTGGAATGGTCATCCACAGATGCCATTTAGAATTTTGTATCCTTTTCAAATGAACGCTATTAGAAATCGGAGTACTTGGGCATATATTTTTAAATGCGCTTTCCCTCACTGCCTTGTATATTCAATGGAATGGCCCCTATATGGTGATAAATATTTTATGTTATTATTCCTCTGTGTGTGTGTGCTCAATATAAAAAGGCCAGGTTATTGATAGTATTCAAGGTTAAAGAAATAAAACATAGTCAATATAGGTGCATTTATTGTAATAGACTTACCGTATAAACTTTATAATTGATTGGGAGGCATGTTTAAATCTTGATTCTCTATGGAAAATTTAGTCCTTGGTTTGAAATTTATCCATTGTCAAAATTTTTTCAGTTGATTGTTTTAATTAATGTAGACAATGATGTTAAGTCATTTCTGGTTGTAAAACATCATGCTATCATAATTGAAGTTACTGTTCTTTCATACATTCATCAGTTGAATGGACACTGATATCACAATGTACTGGTGTCCCATCCTTATGGACTCTGCACTCCAAGTTTTCTCTCATCACATAAAAAGTGAAATGCTCCAGTGTTTCAAGGCACTGATTAGTAATTACATCAAAGACCACATTTGCCCATGTATCCAGCTGTGAAATTCAGACTTAACACATACTCCTGAACCTATCTGAGAAAATAAATTAAACTCAGACTGCTCAAAAATTAAAAATGATGCATTGTGTATCTCAATCATGTTAAAATATGGAATGTGTGCAGGGCCTTCCTTATCAACTGGGAGCCAGGTGATCTACTTGTGTATCTCTGTTACAACATTATTCATATGACATAACTTGATACCCAAATTTTATAATAGTGATATGAATTCTGGGATATGTTGTACATAAAATGATGTCGTTGTGACTTTTGTTTCTTATTAAATAATAAGATAAATACTTTATCAATTATTTTAATAACAGTCCTATGCAGAAATAAAGTCAATGAGAAGCACAGATTACTTAGCAATTTATTTAATCTTCAACCTTTGCAAATTTATTTTATTCTTAAACACTCATTTACCTGTTAAGTGTTTGACAATTTTTGAAAGGAAACTTTATCCATTTAGTGACCCTTATTTGGACAGTAGTGAAAAGGAACATTTCTCCATGTAGGAGTCACATTACTAATTCAACTCTCATAGTAAACATATGGAAACACCATCATATTTAAAATTCAATAACTTATGATTTCTGGGTACTGATGATCAGACCTATATTTCTCCATGCACAACTATCCTTGGTGCAAGCTTCTGTTTGGAGAACACAATACGAGCCGCAGCATTTTTTTGACCTACATGTGTATGAAGCACATGTTATTGATTCTGCACCAAGGGAATCAAGTGCTACTTTCATTATTGAGTAATCCTAAGTCCAGTCTTTAAAAATACTAAAATTGCATCAATAGAAATTTGTCTATATTTTTTTAAAATTACACATAGGATAAGCTTTCAAAAGATATTTTTACTTTTCATTATTAACCAATTAAGGACAACCAAACCCATATATATATACTCTATTATTACTTCACCCATTTCTAGACTGGTACACAGTTCTTCCATATAAATAGTACCGTGTGTCCTGTAGTGACCCTTATTTTGACAGTTAAGGAAAAGGGAACTTTTTTCTATGTAATGACCTATACTTAAGTAGCAACTGAACATTGATGGGATGGTATTTGGCACCAACCCCAGTATAATGGGAGACTACTCTAGTCTGATTTCCTCTTTCTAAAACAGGCTAAGGGACCTGTTGAACATTTTTTTAGCTTGGTAATGCTGGTTTGTACTCAAAAATATGATTGGTAAAGAATTATTGAAGAAACACTTTTTACACTAAAAATTGTTTCACAGATGATCAGCCATAAAACGTTTTGTTACTAGGCCGGCTTTCCTCCCGGAGTAGTGAACATTGTACCAGGCTATGGGCCAACAGCAGGAGCTGCAATCACAGAACACATGGATGTTGACAAAGTGGCCTTTACTGGATCCACAGAGGTATGTTTATTTGTATCTGCAGTGACCTAGTGGAAAAACTGACACTATCACTTTTTTCTTTATTATTTAGATAATTCAGACACATGGTATTCATAGTCAATAGGTTAATAAAGAGTTATCTACTTTCATATAGTTATCTACTTTCATACTGCTCAGCAAATAGGAACCAGTGCTGTTGGGATTAAATTTCTAACTCTTGTAAAACTTGGGTTACATGAGTATAATGGATATTAATGTAACAAAGCTTGTCAAGAAATGTCCTATGAGGAATGAGTTATGTGCAAATGAAGCATTGGGACTTTATTCAAAATAGATTCAGTATAGATAGGGAAGAATATTTTAAAATGAGTGGACTTTATTCAGAATAGATTCAATATAGATAGGGAAGAATATTTTAAAATAAGTGGACTTTATTCAGAATAGATCCAATATAGATAGGGAAGAATATTTAAAAGTGAGTGGACTTTATTCAGAATAGATTCAATATAGATAGGGAATAATTTTTTAAAAAGAGTGGACTTTATTCAGAATAGATTCAATATAGATAGGGAAGAATATTTAAAAGTGAGTGGACTTTATTCAGAATAGATTCAATACAGATAGGGAAGAATATTTTAAAATTAATGGACTTTATTCAGAATAGATTCAATATAGATAGTGAAGAATATTTTAAAATGAGTGGACTTTATTCAGAATAGATTCAATACAGATAGGGAAGAATATTTTAAAATGAGTGGACTTTATTCAGAATAGATTCAATACAGATAGGGAAGAATATTTTAAAATGAATGGACTTTATTCAGAATAGATTCAATATATATAGGGAAGAATATTTTAAAATGAGTGGACTTTATTCAGAATAGATTCAAAATAGATAGGGAAGAATATTTTTAAATGAGTGGACTTTTTCAGAATAGATTCAAAATAGAAAGGGAAGAATATTTTAAAATGAGTGGACTTTATTCAGAATAGATTCAAAATAGATAGGGAAGAATATTTTTAAATGAGTGGACTTTTTCAGAATAGATTCAAAATAGAAAGGGAAGAATATTTTAAAATGAGTGGACTTTATTCAGAATAGATTCAAAATAGATAGGGAAGAATATTTTTAAATGAGTGGACTTTTTCAGAATAGATTCAATATAGATAGGAAAGAAGATTTTAAAATGAGTGATTGATCCACTCAAGTAGGAAAAAATATGGATCAACAACCACATCAATCAAGTGATGGAAATCCTTAGGAAAGCCAAGATATTTCCTCATCTTGTCAAGCTATTATGGTGCCATGCATTCCATTCCAGTCATAACTGGCACATCTGGATCATATTAAACAAGGCCTCAAGACCAAGCAGGTCTCATGATGTGATGGAGAGAATTCTTCTGGCAATACTGTCCGCCTTTTTGAAAGTGTATAAATGGGAAAGATAGAATTTTCTCTCATAGGTATGAGAACATATTCTACCAAAGAAAATAACAGAATCTCACATATCTTTGTTAAGGAACAGTTCCATGATCTCTGAGATACTGCATCATCATGAAAGACAGGATGTTGGAGACAACAAAGACCTATTGGATCTGTCCTATTTTGATTTAGCATATCCAAAGACATTGTCCCTGTGTCCTTTGTGGGATCTTTCATGGCTTCTCACTTGACTGAATAAGACACCAATGGAACTTGTCTCATAGGCTTCATTGGTTTACTTCTCATATAAATCTGCTTCCTACTCAAACTAGCGATGGCATTCAGAATCGGTGAGATATATGCCTGATCAGTTGATCGGAAATACTTGCAGTTCCAACAGGAGGGGTCGATGATGCTCATAATGGCTTTTATTGCTAAGAACAGGCTTCAATGTTTGTGATGCAATCCTTTTTGCACTGGACAGTTCATCTCAAGGTTATCTATATTGCCCAGTGAGAGCTCTGAGGTGGAACCTGAAGAGATCTTTGCATTGAGTGTGAACTTCCTGCCTCTCAAGAAGGGCATAATACATGCTAACAATTACGCTTTTTTTCACTAAATTATGCCTTATGCATAAACATATCTGGATTACGCATTTTTGGTATATCCCATTCCAAAAATATTAATTTGTTTTCTCATTTTTATTAACATCAAATTAATCCTACAGTCCATATTCTAGAAAAGATAGTTTTATACCTAACTGAGATGAGAGTAGGCTTGTCCATAGACTAGCATGCTTTTTTGTAGTGTTATGTTCTATTTTTAGCAGCTGCCCTATTTCCAAGAAGCATGTTGGATTCAACTTTATAACTTTTGACCTAGGTTTCTATTTTTAGCAGCTATATGGTTTAGTTAGGAGAGAACAGACTGGTTTTCTAATATGTAATCTTTACTTGCAGATTCTTTCTTTTGTTTCACATCTGGTAAAGAACCAGTCTAGATATTTGGCGCTAAGAGTCAAGTTAGATTTATTCTAGCCATTGTTTGTGTTAGGAGCGAAAATGTTTTTCAAGTAGTTTCACAGATGGATCAGAAAATATGAAAAACAAATTCAGATATGAATATATGAATTACATAATACAGAGGTCCATTCTAGGGCAGCTTCACACCCATTGCAGTTGGTGTGGAAAGGATTTTAATATTGGTGCTGGTAGTACTAAGAAACCTTTATTTTAGCTGTTTTTCCTAACTCCAATACTAAAGTACCTTCTTTTTTTACTGCAGAGCTCAATAGTGGACACAAATTTTATGAATGCAGAGGCATTATTTACTGAGTTCTTAATAAAACGTGTATTACCCCTTGCAGCTGAAGACTGTATTGGTCCTTTGTTTAAATGGATGTTTCCGGATTCCAAAATTGCCAAAAATATGCATGTGCAAGAAGAAAATCATCTAATATTGTTAGGTATTTAGAAAAAGATACTGAATCATGTAAAATTGCAGATTCCATGAAAATATGGCCGTTTGGTATTGCCAAAGACAGGAGTAGTGATTATGATGACAAAAATGTTTTCTCAATCCGTTTAGGAGATTACATACACGCAACGAAAAGGGCAAAGTCAGAGTGCTCTTCTTTCAATATCCACTGCTTGATTTTGCTTTGAATAAACTCAGAACTGTATGGGGTTTTCAGCTGATAAAGCATTAGTGATGACTGGAATTCATAAAGGAGTTGCATTCTTTATTTTGAAAAATGTATCCGTCAGTGTACATATAAGGTTGTCCCTGTCATTTGATGCACTTTGCTGCAGGAAAGGCTGCCGATAAATTAGAAGACCTTCAGAAGTATCAAGTTGGCATTCTACCTGACAGTGTTCCTGTGTATAGAGTTGATCTGCACCTTATTTCCCAGCTAAAGACCCAATAACTGGAAGATATAAATTTTATCTTTGTCAGGTTATAAAAGGAATATTAGTTCTTTACCATTCCAATGCTGACTGTGATAGATTGTTCAGTATTGTTAACAAAAATAAAACTGAATTATATCCAGGCCCAGTAACCCAGCACTTAGTGCTCTACTTTGTGCAAAACATTCATAGTCTCAGCTGGTATAAAGTGTTCTGAAATGCAGTATGAGAGTCTGTTGCTTTTTAAAGCTAAAAGTGCTGTGTATAAAAATCAGTTACTGATGTTAAAATAGACTAAAGGTGTAAATAAATATTTCGGACATATGCTCATTGAATTTTATCATGCTATATGTGGATTACTCTTTTTCTTCTCAGATTACTCTTTTTCTTCACTTGGATTTCACTTTTTCCTTGCATGTATGGGGCATGGATAACATTTAACTGCAGGCACTCTAGTCTTGGATATAAATCCTTTCTGCATATTGGGTATTAACCCCACATCAGATAAACTTGCTACACATCTCATCTCATGAAGTTCTGGTAGATGTGACAAACATTGCATTCTCAAGAAACTCTTCCCTATGCGAGATTAAAGACACTTTTTGTTGGAGATCAGAGTTGACATATTGCAGGTTTTACCTCTGAGATCCTTCATCTGAAAAGTCTTAGCTAAACCTGGTGGTGCCTACTACTGCTGTACAAAAGGTTATCGTGGTCAGATGGTGTCTCAGGTTTGAAGTGTTGTATTCCTCTCCACCTTTTAACTATTCTCTTTCAGTATTATAATTAGATAATGTATTTGAAGAAGATACCAAGGTATTCTTGTAAAATGGTTCTTCAATGAAACTTACCCAATTATGATACACTACACTTTCTGATAATCCCTTTAGTTAAATGCATATAAAGAGCACCAGTTTCACTCCATTAGTAACTGAAGTATTAATGGTATTCAGAGTTCTTTATCAAGGGGTGATTACTCTATCCTCCACCTATTTTGGCAGTTAACTTTTAGCTTTTAGCATCATAGTTAAAAGTTCTGGGAGTTCTGGATTTGTGACGTAGTAGTAGTAGTCAACGATATTATGATCAGGCAAAACATATTTTACAAGAAAAATGGTATCATAGGAAGCTCACAGTTTGTGATGGCAAGTTACTTTTCATTCCAGTCCTTGGAATGCATGGCTATGGCTTTCCTGTTAGCATTAGTTCTGACAGCCATTGTTTTGTTTTTAGTTATATTTGCTCTTTTTTTCTTGACAACTCTCATTTGCTGAACCTGAAGAAAATCACGATCAATACTAATAAATAGGGTTTAGATGTATTGCATTTTTTATTATCAGAAATGTTGGTTTGTGTTAGGAAATTTGATTATCATTGTGAAATTCACTATACTAAATAACAATATTCAATGATATTTGTGCAAGGATATGCAGAAATATCACTGTGCATTGCAGTTGAATTGTGGCATCAAAATTTTAAAAAATCAAGTTTTGATATTAGAGATTAATGAACTAAATATCCTTTGTTTTTAATAAAGTGAAATATTGCTTCATTCTTAATCAGCATTAACTCTTGAAAATATATCCAGTCAGATGCAGAAAGCAGTTATGTAATACATAGTTTTGGTTGAACATGTGATGCGTCTCAAAACCTCATTGAGTAGTGTTTACATGATTCAAATGTTGGTTATTTTTTAAATCGAGGAAATTTATACAGAAAAGCCAACAACTTCATTTGCAAAAGCATTATATTGACAACCATTTCCAACAGTTTTAAAATGAGAATTAAACCATTTAACAGGAACCACCTCCTGCCCCATCTTTTCATGGTCAGTGTCCGACTAGGATGGTATCTCCTTGGCAACTGAAGCTTTTGCTTAAACTGCAGTCTGTGTTTTGGACCTTGTTGTGCACAAGATATCAAGAAAAGCTTCATGTACGCCATAATTTCTTATAGGTTGGACATCTGGTGATGCAGGCAGCAGGAAAAAGCAACCTGAAGAGGGTGTCCCTGGAAATGGGTGGAAAGAGTCCTCTCATTATTTTTGCTGATGCTGATTGTAAGTACAGTAGTTCCTTAATGTACACTTTTATATTGTACCTCAGTATGCACATGTCACAGGTCATGAATCCCATTAAATTGTTCCCCTTAATTTCCATTTTTTTTATCATTGCTAATTATTTATTTTACTTTTTGTTGTTAGCAAAAAAAAGAGATAGTGGTTTATTTTCATCATTATATATCATATTTTGTTGTTTTTATGCATCATTTTGACAGTTGTGTTAAAATTTGCTTTTCTCATAGTATATGTAAGGTTTTGGCATCCATGAATAACACTTTTAAGTGGGAGTACTGAATTATACTGATTTTATCTTGCTTGTAGTGAATATTAGAAAATGCATTACAGTAGTTACATGGTCTGTAAGTCTGTCTACTTATTTTCTGTCTATTGTTTCTTCCATCCATCTAAACA
The DNA here is from genome assembly GCA_016746295.1 of Potamilus streckersoni. Classification (NCBI taxonomy): domain Eukaryota; kingdom Metazoa; phylum Mollusca; class Bivalvia; order Unionida; family Unionidae; genus Potamilus; species Potamilus streckersoni. The sequence goes on from JAEAOA010002321.1 coordinate 1,004,061, forward strand.
TCCATCCAGTCATTCATCAGTTTTTCAGTCATGTTTCCATCTCTCTCACCATCTGTTGACTGTCAGTCAGCATCTCTCTCCCAGTCTATTGACTGTTAGCTTCCATATCTGTCTGTTGACTGTCAGTCTCATTCTCTCTGTCAATCTGTCACTCCATGTCTCTTGACTGACAGTCTCCAACTCTTTGTTGACTAACAATCTCCATCTCTATATTGAATGTCAGCTTCCATCTCTGATTGTCAGCTTCCATCTCTCCCAGTCTTCATCCATGTCTGTCATTTGACTGTCAATCTTCCTCCATCTCTGTCTGTTGACATGCTGAATCTCTTGTTGGAAGTTGTAAAAAACAAATATGAGACAAGTATTGCTTTAAGGATAAGATTAGATGCATTATTGTATTGCAGATAGAGATAGATGTACAATTTTTCCTTGCCTTAAGTTTTTTATGGTTTGTTGAATTTTAGACACTTAATGCCAAAGTTAAGTAAATGGCTTATCACACTTAAACTGTCTACCAAAATACTATACATTATTATAACAGATCATACAAGGCAGGGAAACACAATGAGGTAGACATGATTGGATGAGACATGATTATGTGATGTACAACTCTTGGATAGGTGACATTATTTGCTGATGCTACTTGTAATAAAAAAAAATATTCTTGAGGAACAAGTCTTCTTGTATCTACTTTGTATGGGCAATAACTGGACCTGTACCTTGTATCTATTTTGTATGGGCAATAACTGGACCTGTAACTTGTATCTATTTTTTAGGGGCAATAACTGGACCTGTAACTTGTATCTATTTTATATGGGCAATAACTGGACCTGTAACTTGTATCTATTTTATATCGGCAATAACTGGACCTGTAACTTGTATCTATTTTGTATGGGTAATAACTGGACCTGTAACTTCTTTTCTGTATGGGCAATAACTGGACCTGAAACTTGTATCTATTTTATATGGGCAATAACTGGACCTGTAACTTGTATCTATTTTGTATGGGAAATAACTGGACCTGTGATTTGTATCGATTTTGTATGGGTAATAACTGGACCTGTAGCTTGTATTTATTTTATATGGGCAATAACTGGACCTGTAACTTGTATCTATTTTGTATGGGCAATAACTGGACCTGTGATTTGTATCGATTTTGTATGGGCAATAACTGGACCTGTACCTTGTACTATTTTGTATGGGCAATAACTGGACCTGTAACTTCTATTTTGTATGGGTAATAACTGGACCTGTAACTTCTATTTTGTATGGGCAATAATTGTACCTGTACCTTGTATCAATTTTGTATGGGCAATAACTGGACCTGTAACTTTTATCTATTTTATATGGGCAATAACTGGACTTATAACTTGTATCTATTTTGTATGGGCAATAACTGTACCTGTCACTTGTATCTATTTTGTATGGGCAATAACTGGACCTGTAACTTGTATCTCTTTTGTATGGGCAATAACTGGACCTGAAACTTGTATCTATTTTGTATGGGCAATACTGGACCTGTAACTTGTATCTATTTTGTATGGGCAATAACTGGACCTGTAACTTGCATCTATTTTGCATGGGCAATAACTGGACCCGTAACTTGTATCTATTTTGTATGGGCAATAACTGGACCTGTAACTTGCATCTATTTTGTATGGGTAATAACTGGACCTGTAACTTGCATCTATTATGTATGGGTAATAACTGGACCTGTGATTTGTATCGATTTTGTATGAACAATAACTGGACCTGTACGTTGTATCTATTTTGTATGGGCAATAACTGGACCTGAAACTTGTATCTATTTTGTATGAGCAATAGCTGGACCTGTAACTTGTATCTCTTTTGTATTGGCAATAACTGGACCTGTAACTTGTATCTATTTTGTATGGGCAATAACTGGACCTGAAACTTGTATCTATATTGTATGAGCAATAACTGGACCTGTAACTTGTATCTCTTTTGTTTGGGTAATAACTGGACCTGTGATTTGTATCTCATTTGTATGGGCAATAACTGGACCTGTAACTTGTATCTATTTTGTATGGGCAATAACAGGACCTGTAACTTGTATCTATTTTGTATGGGCAATAACTGGACCTGTAACTTGTATATATTTTGTATTGGCAATAACTGGACCTGTAACTTGTATCTATTTTGTATGGGCAATAACTGGACCTGTCACCTGTATCTATTTTGTATGGGCAATAACTGGACCTGTAACTTGTATCTATTTTGTATGGGCAATGACTGGACCTGTAACTTGTATCTATTTTGTATGGGCAATGACTGGACCTGTACCTTGTATCTATTTTTGTATGGGCAATAACTGGACCTGTCACTTGTATCGATTTTGTATGGGCAATAACTGGACCTGTAACTTGTATCTATTTTGTATGGGTAATAACTGGACCTGTAACTAGTATCTATTTTGTATGGGCAATAACTGGACCTGTAACTTGTATCGATTTTGTATGGGCAATAACTGGACCTGATAATTCTTTTCTTTCCAGTGGATGATGCAGCTATGTGGGCACATGCAGCTGTAATGAACAATCATGGACAGAACTGCTGTGCAGGGTCAAGGACATTTGTGGAGGAAGCTATTTATGATGCTTTTGTTGAGAAAGCAAAATACATGGCTGAAAACAGGATTGTTGGGGACCCTTATGATGCCACAACTCAACAGGGCCCTCAGGTATGCAGGTTATTTTTGTCAGATTTTCACTGTTGTGGATTTGTATTCTGTTTTCTTTTGTATTGAAATTAAGACCAAATGGTGACCATCAAAATTTGTCTTGCCTTCATTTAAGTTGATTATGCGAGTCCAAAGATCAAAACCATTGCATATACTGAGTTTAATAGGATTTAAATTTAATGATTTTTATTAAATGAATTTATTTTTTAAAAGTTTTTATTGATTTTGTTTTGTGAATGTGTAGTTGTTATAAACTAAATTTTGATATAATGTCATTTTGTGGATTCTATTTAACTTTCAGGTTTTTACTGTCAGTATCAATATAGACTTCAGTTCAGAGTGTCAGTCATTCCCTTCTTGTCATTGTTATATTCAGCATTGCTTTATGATAAACAAAGAGGCGAGTAGGATGACCAGTAAAAATGTTTTCAAAGGTATTGGATGGGTTTTTAAAGGAACGAAGTCATCGTTAGTAAATTTTGGTAAATTTTATAAAGATAGCGTATAGAGCTATTATCAAGCATGGCATTGTTATTTAACTAGCATTCAATGGTTATACCCCACAACTTGTACTGTCAGAATTGTAATTGGCTTTGTTTGTCTGTTTGTTTGTCAGAGAAAAACTTGTTCATAAGATTACCAAAATACTCCTAGCATAGACAAAATAAATGTTGCTAGCTTATTTTTTTATGTTGATCACCTGATTAAATTTTCAGGTCATTATTAGCATTTCAAATTATCACACATGTTTGATCTCTTTTAATAAAAAAGAATGTTATCACTTCTAAACATTTGTAATAAAACCTTTGTTAGCATGATTGTGAAGAAACTTATTTGGATAAACAAGGTACATTTGGCAGGGATACTTTTATTCATGTGTAGATAACCTGAATAGATTTTCAGGCCTGTATATCAATATTTCATTAGTTTGCATTTTTAGAAATTTTAAAACTATGATATGATTTACAGCTTGCATTGTTGACAGTGTCAGGTAGACAACTGAAATTTGCTGGACATGGTTGTATTTATATGTAAATACCTTGATCCAGGTTTCTTATCATTTTGACTTTGATTTGCATGGATTGATTGGTATGCAGTGTGGCATATGTTTTATAAACACAGATTGAAGTCTTTTCCATAAGGAATGATGTCCATGAAAACATATTAGCTTATTTGTCTTTTGAATTTTCTCCAGATTGATGAAGAGCAGCTCAACAAGATCATGGGATACATTGAGAGTGCCAAGAAAGAAGGAGCCAAATTAGAGTCAGGGGGAGAAAGACTGGGCAGCAAGGGCTATTTTGTAAAACCAACAGTTTTCTCTGATGTGACAGATGACATGAAAATTGCCAAAGAGGAGGTAAGGTCAATTTTTATGTTCAGTTTCCTCAACATCAATAACATATTTGTTTGTTAATGGATTTATACTGATATCTTGAGTGGACAAGTTGTTATAGCAATAGGTGACAAGCTTGCAAGATGGCCATGCCAAATTAAGTTGTTTTAATCGTGGGTGACAAGCTTGCAAGACGGCCTTGCCAAAAAAAGTTGTTGTAACAAAATAAAATATTTTGCATTGCGTGCCAAGCATGCAAAAGGGATGTCGTGGGTGACAAGCTTGCAAGACAGCCATGCCAAAATAAGTTGTTTTAGCAGTGTGTGACAAGCTTGCAAGACAGCCATGCCAAAATAAGTTGTTTTAGCAGTGGGTGACAAGCTTGCAAGACAGCCATGCCAAAATAAGTTATTTTGGCAGTGGGTGACAAGCTTGCAAGACGGCTGTATAGTCTTTTACCTTATTTCATTCCTAATTTCACTTCACGTTGTTTAAACAAAACATAGACCAGACAATAATATGATACTGTAACAGTTCCACACTGACAAAAGCTGTAGTCTCCGACACATGATATACAAGTTATCTCCCTTATCAACTTTACATAGCACAGAACATGTATAGGTTATAGTCTAACTACCATATAGTCCAACATGCATACATATATAAACTGCTTTTCTTAGAACCTACCACCACTTCAGTTATGGGATAAATAATTATCACAAACTGATCATACCTGTGTTTTTTTTTTCTCTCAGTGCAGCCATTTTGGGGAAATAATGTGCAGTAAAACTTGTTTATTACATTCTTAGATAAAATGTCTCATCTGTTAACTTGTCCAGATAAATTTCTAATTACTATATTTTCCAATTGCTTTGTTATAATGTACCTATGTTGCAATGTACCTTTGTTATAATGTACCTTTGCTGAATTGTACCTTTGTTGCAATGTACCTTTGTTATAATGTACCTTTGTTGAATTGTACCTTTGTTATAATATACCTTTGTTATAATGTACCTTTGTTGAATTGTACCTTTGTTATAATATACCTTTGTTGCAATGTACATTTGTTATAATGTACCTTTGTTGAATTGTACCTTTGTTATAATATACCTTTGGCCATTTAAATAAGAAAGGCATAAGAAAAGTGCCAGGTATGAAAAGCATGATATTTATACCTGAGTAGCAATGTCATAGCAAAGGCACCAGTTTGACTTATTGTGACAATCGTTCATAATATGCAGTTTAAAATTGTGATTTGCCATTTAGTTAAGTTAAAACATAACAAAAAACACTGCTTATACCTAATAATATAGAAATGTTCTTTAGTTATTGTTATATTCCAGTATGTTGAATAAGCTCATTTTGAAGTAAATCTATCATGTTGCAGTGAATCCCTTTCAGTTTGAAGTTGAAGTACTGCCCAGTTCCAAATTAGATCATGAAACATGACAAGTTTTTTGTGTGAAATAAATGTATTTTATATTGAGTGTGATTCATCATGTATGGTATGTTTCCACAGATTGTGATTCATTTTGGCATGGTTTAGTTGGCAAACAGATGTCATTTTGAGTGATAGGAATGATGATGATGTTTCCATTGCTATTGCATGTGACTTGTTATGTCTGCTTGGGTCTGGTCATGAGAATGTTAATTTCATGATTTCTGTTTTGATAGTGATATCATCACATCTGCAATATCAACAGTTCACTCCTCAGTTTATAAACATTCGTAATGGTATGACACTTTTAATGGGAACACATAATGGGGACAGTGTATGTAACACATAATGGGAACATAGTATATGACACCTTTAATGAACACATAATGGGAACATAGTATATGACACCTTTAATGAACACATAATGGGAACATAGTATATGACACCTTTAATGAACACATAATGGGAACATAGTATATGACACCTTTAATGAACACATAATGGGAACATAGTATATGACACCTTTAATGAGAACACATATTACAGTGTATATGACACATAATGGGGACAGTGTGTGTGACACCTTTAATGAACACATAGTGGGGACAGTGTGTATGACATATTTAATATGGATAGTTTATATGCCACTTTTAATGTGAATACACTTTTAATGTGAATACACTATTAATATTGACACTCACATAGGGTGTGTGTGATTTAGTTTGTAGTGATGTCTAGCACTGGGGCATCATGCTGCTGACATGTAGCATGATGTCCCACCCAGTAACATTATCCTGACACCAGACCGACCAGTCCTAACACTAGCCTCTAAACACTGAGCATCAGGTGAGGCAGCTGTTAGTACCATGTTTTAATGTCTTTGGTATTTCTTGGTTGGGGGTTCGAACCCACAACGTCCTGCATCCGAGACAGATTCTCTGTCCACTAGGCCACCAGAGCAGTTTCACAAAGGGAATAGAGCATGTGACACTATTATGAACACACAGTGGAAACTGTAACACATTCTGAAAACACATAATGGAGACAGTGTATAATAGCACCTTGAATGTGAACACATAATGTGGACAGTGTTTACGAAATCAATAATGTACTCTTATTATGATGACCTTTAACCTCCACAAATTTCTCCATATAATGTTATGTTCAAAGTGACAGTATCGTGTTGAATGGTGTCTCTTTCAATAGTGCTGATACTGTACATTTTTTGAAAGTGTTGATTATTTCTTGGAATACCTTTATCTATCTTATTAAAGTTTGGAAAATAACTGCAGTTACCTTCTAAACCCAGTTATCTAGAATAGACCAAGTTGTCATCTTTTCCATCTCTAGACCAAAGGAAGAAACTCTACCCATTGCTTCCCCTTTACCACTGCTGGATGACTTCGGTCTTTTCACTTCTAAAATTATTTCTCTTTCCATGGAAATGTGTTAATAATTTACACTTATACCCATTAAGGACACCATTTGTAGATAAAATTTGGTTCAAAAGAAGTCTCAAGAAATATTAAACAGAATCTCAATCATTCAGTATAATTGAATGATATAGACTGATCAAGATCTGAAAGTCATAAAATATTTGGATGCTTATCCTTCACTCTGCCCAATTTTCAGATCTTTGGTCCAGTTCAGTCCATCATAAAATTCAAGGATGCAAGTGAGGTAATAGAGAGGGCTAACAGGACCACTTATGGTCTTGCAGCAGGAGTCATCACTAAAGATATCAACAAGGCCCTGATGATGGCACACAGTCTTGAGGCAGGAAGTGTCTGGTATGATATTTCTGTCGAGTTTACTTCCTTCCTTCATTCCTGCCTCTTACTATCTACTTTGCAAGTTATCAATATTGTTTTCTGTATGACTGACAATTTGTAAAATGTTTATCCTTATTGAAGACCTAATTGATTTTGTAGGAATCCCAGTCATAATATATGTGTACAAAATAAAATTGTTTCTTTGTCATTTCTGTTGGCATATCTTTTTTTTTTTTTTGGTAATTAGATGTCATTTAGATGTCTGCTGATAATTAAGAAGATAACAAAAGCAAATTTGTTTTCAAAAGAAGTAGAAAATAATTCATTTCTATGATTGATTCTTGGTTGCTTTAAAGAAAAAATAATATGATGGTGGTCTTGACTGCTTCTATAAATTATGTAATGTATTTGAAATGGAACCAGACTATAACCAGATTGTAACAATGAATTTTGAGTTTGTAGTTGGTTTTATATGAATGTACAAATTGTTTAAATTCATGAACTTGTAAAGCAGTGATGCTGGAAGACTTGTGCTGAAGAGTTCAAAGTCACATGACATGTAAAATTTTCTATTGAGCTGTTAACCCTGATCATGCTTGCCATAAATTTTACTTGGGAGAGGTCTTGTAGCACTTGTTGCAACATGTCTTTTCAGGCAGGCAACACTTGACACATATAGGTACTTATGCTGGACATTAATAGTTGTTAAATTAAATTTTATGGGTTCATTGGGCCTGGAACAAGCATTCTGCCATAATTTTAACCTTGCATTCATATATGAAGCTTTACAAGTGCTTCTTTAAATTTGAGGCTGCCAAGAAAATACCAGATGGCTGACTCCCAACATGGTATATCATCAGATGATGACTTAAATCAAAGCTCGCTGATGATAGTGATGATGACAATAATTGTGAAGTTTTTAAGTGTTTTGAGATTTGGATTGTCAGATGATATCAGATTATTTGAGCAGGGAAAGTGTTATTGATCATCTTATTGAGCAAAATTTAGTCCATAACTGATGCTAAATACAAGTCCCATGTACAAGCTGTTTGGACACAATATTCTGGTCAACCCCTTATTAAACTTTATTTTGAAATGGAGAATACTAAGCCTAATTAAAATAGACAATTTAAAAGTTAATATAATTTTCATTTCTTCAAACACAATTCATCATAGTGGGATCTATAGTACGATAAACTCTAAGGGTTAAAATAAACAGACATGAATCAGAAAGGAAATTAATAACAAATATGTGTAGTTTTTATTTTATCAAACTTCCCATGTCTTACAAAAGCAGACTATGACAGTGATGGACTTGAAAGCATTATGGAACCAATAAGAAATCTGGCATAGTGGTCAGCCCTGCAGTGATTCAAAAAATGTAGAAGAGTCAATAACTAATAGCCACGGAAAATAATTGTATATAACAACCATACAGAACAAGTTGTCTTAGCAATACATAAGCCATTTTAGACAGCATGAAGTAGGTTCTCAGCATAAAACAAGATTCATGCATAGATAACAAACAGATTAAGCTCAGAAACAAGGAATCAATGCTTTTACAGCTGATGCGGGACATTTTTCAAAGATTTTTGATTTCAGTTGAAATATTGAAATCTTTTTCCTCCTCGTTAATTTGGTGACTTTGGGGGTGGGTGGGGTAGAAATCCTCTCTTTAAATAAAATGCTGGCAGCATATTTGAGGCCTTATGAGTGCTAAAAAACCTATATATGCCAGGCATGTCTGACCAAATGAGACAATTGTGGCCCATCATATTGGACACCTTGCATAGGGTGCCCATTACTATCCTATGCAGTCATTTATTCATGTTGTTCTTCCAGTTGTTTAAACATTTTGTAGTGACATAGATGCATAAAAGCTGATTTCCTGGACTTAACAAAACCCATAATATACTTCAGTTGAATAATTGCCTATTGTCATTTTAACTAATTATTGGCAGTGCATTAACTGATTTCAAAACAAAATGTAGCCATGCTCTAATTATAAACTAAAAAAAGAAAGATAAATTAGAACTGAAGCTAACCTTTTTTATCGTCGTCCTCCAGTGCTTGTTTAGGAACATGGACCTGGCTTAACAAAAATTCTCAAAATTTATCCTCGGGTTTGGCATTCTCTTTCTTTAGATAAAGCTGATACTTTTTCATAGATTGAGCAAGATTGTTAAATTACTTTGGAGTTTTAAAAGAATTTAGGAATTCCTTCAAATTATGAAAATCCTTAATTTCCTCAGAGATAAGGCAATATTCCTCCAAGGAAAATTAAATATTTCATCAGTATTTTAATCCCTGATGCTAGCTGAATATTCTATGAAAAGCCAGTCACCTACTAAACAATAACAAAGATATTCAAAGCATTTCATGCCATTGCCAACTAACCAGTAAGAAAGATATTCAAATATCTCACACTTTTAACAACTAATCATAAGAAAGATTAAAAAATCTTACACTGTTGACAAAGCAAAAAGAAGGAAAGATTAAAAAATTGCACTGTCAACAGCTAATCATTAACAAAAGATTAAAAAGTCACACACGTTTAACAACTAATTGGTAAGAAAGATTAAACAATTTCAGTTAACAACTAATCAGTACAAATGATTATAATTGCAGACTGTTAAGAACTAATCAAAAAGAAATAGTTAAACCTCACACTGTTAACAACTAATCAATAAGATTGTAAACCTCACATTTCTAACAACTAATCAATAAGAAAGATTAAACACCTCACATTTCTAACGGCTAATCAATAAGAAATTTTAAAAAATCTCAAACTTAGGAATAAATTGTGAGGAGGTTACAGCAGTTTTGTAGACTAAACAATCAGCATGGGCCAGGAGATTTTTGGGAGCTCTGATTTGTAAAGTATGTGTGTAATTTTACAGGGTCAACTGCTATGATATAGTCACAGCTCAGACACCATTTGGAGGGTTCAAAATGTCCGGACATGGAAGAGAATTGTAAGTTTACTTATGATACCATTTCAGTATAATCGATATTACTTGACATTTCTTTATGTGCATCACTAAACACTTTCCAGTTTCTACAAAGCAGGTTATATCTATGCTAATTATTTCATTTCTTCATATCTACATAGCTCATGTAGAGAGGGGCAGGATTTGCATATTAATTCTTTGTGAAAAAATATGATTGACTAAATTACAATAAGTTATTCTAACATTTTTATAATAAAAATTAATAACCAGTTATAATAACTTGAGTGATCAATAAAACAGATAATTACAAAGGAAAATCTGATTTTTAATTTTAAAAAAAGTATTTTTATTCTTTATTGCAGAGGTGAATATGCTCTCCACGAGTATACAGAAATTAAAACAGTAAGTTCTTTGTTTTCATTTTTGTGCATTTATGTTTAAAAGGAAATTTTTACCCAGCTGAGCTTACTTTCTGGTCATCATTTTTGTTGGCACATGGTATAGATCTATCATTTAAGGTCAGTATGGAGTTAATTGTTGCATAATGTAAATCATTTAATTACCACTTGTTTCTGTCCATTATATAATATGAACTCTATTGTGTGATCAAGCCTATCTCTAATACATTGAGCTTCGTCATCAAAGAAATTTGCAAACAAGTTTGAAAGGTCGACCATAGAGAAGGTTGTTGGAAATGGTGTACATTACTGTTTATAATCTCAAAGAGATCTTTGCAGCTAGAGCTTTCAGTAATCTTAGTATTGTAGCAGCATGATTTTGCGACATGAACTATGTAATATTCTTCTTAGTAGCTTGATAGATCTGCTTTTAAATAGTGAGTCTGGTGGAAAACCAAATCTTCCAGTCATGTGGTGTTCTCTTTTAGCAGTACAAACTCCCTCACGCTATTACACCATGAAGAACACTTTTGAATCTATAATCCGCACTTGTTTGTTAAGGCATGTTTGTCCAGCAAGAAATGCAAGCATTTGTGAAATTTTAAAGCTGTTGGAGGTAATGAAGTTAAGTTTGCTTGATTGTGATACATTATTAGGGTACTGTTTATCATATGGAAGTTTCATGCAGTATCAAACAGAGATGGAGGGTTTGGGGCTGATATGTGAAGATGGCATTTGATGCAGAGCTAATGACACCAGTGAAAGTTGAACTTATATTATGATCAGATCTATGAAGAATATAGTCTGAATGTTACCATGTTTATGGGTGGTTGGATGACTTGAGTGTTTGCGGTAGAAAACGTGAATATATGGTCATTTCACCCATGTATACTTCATGAAGAGTCATTTGGATGAGGTGGGATGTTTTGGATATAAAACCATCTAGTTAAATAAACCCTGCTTAATACAAAATTTACATTCCACTCTGTTATTTGGAAGCCATGCTGTTGATGTTAATACACAAAGTTGCCTGGTTCTCAATTACATTTCATTTTCTAAAAAGATATATTCCCATGCATAGTGTGATGTGCATTTTGTTTGGCAATATATTTAAACAGTAACTGATGTTGTCATCACTGATGGTGATCATCAAGGGATCCATTGTTAATTGTGGGATATTATTGAGGACACAGTTCCATCATTATGCTTTAATAATATTTGTTGACTTTGATTATTGTAAAGTAATATTGCTTGATTTAACAATATTTTTTATCATGATATAGAAAGTGAAATGATTCATTGACACCATTGAATATAGAGAGGAAAGAGGGATAAAAATCAATGCATTTCGAAAACATTGGTGAAAACTTATAACATGACACTATCTCCATCCACTTTGATGGTCAGTACCTGTACTGCATTTACATAAAAATCCCAAAACAAAACTAAAACATTTTATTTACACTGATTACATGTACAAATTTATTTGCAGCCCAGTTTACTGATATATACAACCTTCACACTATTAGCCATAATATGATGTTGTGGCATACTTGAACTTCCTTAATTGGCAAATTTGTTTTAAAAAAAAAATCAGGCTTTTTGTCAGCTTGTTATTTTGGTGATTAAAATTGTTGTAAATTCTATAAAAAATCAGTGTGGCCTTAGTTTTATTCAAGTATTTGTAAAACTTCTGTTCTAAATAAAGACAGATAAGTTGGCCTAGTGGTTAGAGTGTCTGCCTTGTACGTGTTAGGTCATGTTTTGATCCCTAGCTAAATCATACCAAGACTTACAAAAATGGTACTAACAGTTCACTAGGCACTTAACATTAAGAGGTTATTGTTAGGACTGGTTAGCTGGTTTCAGGATAATGTGACTGGGTGGGAATTCACACTTCATGTCTGAAAATTTTTTAAAGTTGCCTTAATCCAAAACCCCAAAACACTTCTAAATATAGAGTATATACTTTACAATGCTTGTTACAGGGCAAACTAACAGTTGGATATAGTTCTACTAACATTGTGACTAGCAATATAAGACCATTATTGGCATTAGTGTCTGCTGCTGCTATTTTGACTAGAACTTAACAGGATGAAAGTTGCTTTATTTATGATTTAAGCTGATTGAAAAGTCGGAGATTCATGAATTTATGTGCATGCAGTATGACTCCATGAATTGCTGTCAAAAGTCATGAAATTCACACCACAATTATGAGGGTTGGCAGGTCTGGTAGCTTCCTGTGGGTCAGTGGTTCTTGCCTGGTTTTCCTTGGTTCTTCCTCCATCAGTTTTACTGGCAGCTATATATAGCCAATCATTCACTGAGAAATGGCATTAAACATGAGCAACAAAAACCTGAAATTTTTTTTTTTAAATTGCAATTGCATTATCATAATTTGTTTTACAGGTGACCATTAAGATACCCCAGAAGAATTCATAGATGGCATGGTGAAATATAAACCGTGACACAACGAGGGCAAGGACTTGGAACTATCACATTGATCTATTGGAAGATAATTATCGAGATTCAATTTCTCCATATTAATATACAAAGAAATAAAATGCTATCAAATTCAGTTACCATTCTCACACACACACCATCTGCACCTTGGCATATTGAGCAGATGTTTCTGTGCTTTGGGTCTGTGAATTTCATCAAACACTGTTCCTACATTTTTTTTAGACAAGGGGAGCACATAATTTTAATTGATTGATAAAGAACCAATTGTCCTCTCCTGGTCTATGTTTGTACAAATATCTATATCTCAAATGTGCCTATAATGGCTTTGCTTTGCTACATAGTCACACTTTTGGCATTAAGCTCGCAAAGTATTCTTTTTAAGTTGCTGTTGTTGGGCTTAACGCCATTTTTCAGCACACGATAGGCTATTCATGGTGGTCAGTATTAATGGTGGAGGAAGAAACTGGGAAATCACCGGAAAGAACCACCGACCCACGAGAAGCTACTGGCAAGCTTTCTCACATATCTACATTAGCCGAATCCTAGACTCGAACACACGCAGACAGAGGTGAGATAGCAGCACTTTAGACCACTCGGCCACTCGGGGCCCTTATTCTTTTTAAGTCCATTGCCTCCACCATTTCAGGTCGATGTACAATGCACCACTGTTACATGCTATTGTTGGCATTACATACTAAGGGAGGCAACTCATAAAATCCAATCGCTATTGCTAGGATGAAGCACTCAAATATGTTTGATCTGCCAAGTTGTAGATAGGATTATCATACTGTATCATTGGCTAGTCAAGATGCTTGTGATATGTAATAATATATATTAGTCGTTCCTTAAAATAAATTCATTCATATTTTTGTCCTAGTTTTTCAAAAATGAATCATGGACCATTATCTAAATTAAAAACTATCATTTCCAGTTGGAGATATATGAAGTACCAAGAGGTAATTGCCTACTAGACTTGTGATACATTTATTTACAAATCAATAGCCTGAATTATAGAAGGACCTCTATTTATGACACTTCATTAGAAACATGTCTTTTTCATTTTTTTATACAAGCGACAATCATATGGACTCCAGAGTAAGTTAGTAACAAATTATGTTATTTTTTATTCTGAGTGCTGTTTGTGGTATATTTGTCAAATTCTGCATCTGATTGAGTTCACATACTCTTGCCAAATCTGTGATCAAAGACCAGTTGAAAAGAATGAGCTTACATTCAAATAAAGTTTAATAGACCCAATATATTTTAAAGAAAGTATCTTTTTTTTTTTCCTCTGTTGGAGCTGGCATAATGCCTCAAATCCTATTTACAAGTACATTCTTTTTTGATATTTTGAGTGACAATAATTACTTCTACTGTATAAGCTTGCATACAAGTTGAGTCAAACTGCAAATGAGAAAAAGCCCAATATGCCCTAGCTTAATATGCCTGCAGATCAGGGTCTGCTTTGTTTGTTTTACTGATTACTCCAAACTACACAGACCCAGATCTGCTTGTACATTATGTGATGGCATGTCTGGGTCTATATTTGGAGTCAACTTATAAATGAATAGATATGGTAGTCTTTTAAACAAAATGTGATGAAAATTATTTGCAGTGAAAATACGATGATGACCTTTGTATTGACTAGGTATACTAAAACTGACAGGAATGCATCCTGTTTGATTTCCCTACCTTAATGCTAGCACCACTGCATGCAGTTGTTGTCACAGCTTGAGAAAAGATTGAGAGAAGTTGCCGAGGTACTGCCTAAGGGAAGTCATTCTAGTTAATCATTAAGACAATTCATGAAAAATCTGTGACAAACATATCATAATTCCTCCTGTAGTTGATATCGTCATGGTTGTGGATTTAAGCAGTGCCAAAAGCAGCAACTAAATGATAACATTGCCCTGACTTGATTTTATTTTACTTTGGAAAGGAAGCCATTCCTGAAATAAAACCACTTAATACATGAATCAGTATTATCTGTACATGTTTATGAAGTGAAGAGTTGTATGTTCATTGAAGACCCAATTAATTTCATATCGTTTTTAGAAGCATTGTTATAAAGTCACCATGATTCAGTCAAGTCCACATAATATATTGTATGTTTCATAATGCCAGAGTTTTGAAGATTAATAATTTTGGAAACTTTTTAAAATTTTTGTCATGTACATAGCATTAAGGTGAAATCCATTCATAGATCTATATTTTTGTTTATTATGTGCATGGCTACTAGTTACAATAAAATTTATTTTTCCCATCATAGATAATACAATCTTTATATCTACATTTAACCAGAATAATTATCTAAACAGGAATTAAAATTATAGATTTATTATTTGCCACTAATTATCAGACTTAGGGTATATTTACATATTTTTTACCGCAGTACTGAAAAGCTCAAGGTGCATAAAGAGACCGAAATGGCTAGTTTATATCATATCCCCATCTCAACATACTGTACTTTATATTCTCGATTTTAAGTTGAGTCATACTGCCACTAACAAAAGTCTTGATCCACTGTAACAATGTGCCTGAAGATCAGAGTGCATCCTGTTTTCTTCTGCTGATTACTCCAAACAAACTGCACAGACCCAAATCTGCTGGCACATTGTGACAGCTGATCAAGGTTTGTGCACTTTGCCATTGGACTCATAAGTGACTATATACTGTAGACCACAATGGCTAGTGTATATCATGTCCCCAGCTCAACACATTAAAGACCCCATTGGCTAGTGTATATCATGTCCCCAGCTCAACACATTGTAGACCCCATTCTGCTGGTTTGTAAGTATATGTTAGTGGCTTGTATATGCATATGTATATTGAACATGTTTTAGTATTATAAATAAGGAATTCTAATTCTATTATAATCCATTAGTAACACACACACACACACACATATATATATATATATATATATATATATATATATATATATATATATATATATATATATATATATATATATATATTCTTGGGTTCAAACCCTGGCCAAGTCATACCAAAGACTTATAAAAATGGTACAAGCAGTAAGCAGTTGCCTTGCTAGGCACTCATCATTAAAGGTTAGTGTTAGGACTGGTCGGCCTGGTGTCAGTATAATATGACTGGGTGGGAGATCACACCATATTGTTAAAGCTATGTTAGAAATCAATAAAATACAAACACTTAAATCCTGTAATACTTTCTGTAGTAATAGAAACCTTTCTGAAATTGCTGTTTTTGATTTTGGTAGATGAAACGTTTCCATATGGTGTTGAGGTCGTATGGTAATGTTTTGAATAAGACCTGAATGAATATTGAAGGTACATATACTGTGGTTTAGCTTCATTTATACATTTATGTACAAGAACTGCTTTGTGAAATCAATCTTTCATATATTGTCAACCATTGCAGTTCTGTAAAGTGCTCTTGGTATACAATCAATAGATGCATAAAAAATGCATAGATGCATAAAAAATGAATGCTGACCATTTCTAAAATTCACATCCAGTCAAGCTGAGATTTGGCAGTTGCCCATACAATTGAACAATAACCCTTTGTTGGAAGAATATGGCTTGTAGTATA
Organism: Potamilus streckersoni; assembly: GCA_016746295.1. Classification (NCBI taxonomy): domain Eukaryota; kingdom Metazoa; phylum Mollusca; class Bivalvia; order Unionida; family Unionidae; genus Potamilus; species Potamilus streckersoni. The sequence goes on from JAEAOA010002321.1 coordinate 1,020,693, forward strand.
GAGAGAATTTCTGTTGTTAAATATTTGTTGGTTCTACTTAGACCATTTTAATGCTGGTGTTATACAAATATTGCCAAGATAGCCGTTTTTTAATTGACATTTATGTTGTAAAAATAATTTTGTTTGCTTTCATTAATTACCACTATAGTTTGTTCTGCACAGCTGTAATCTTAAATAAGTTTATAGTCTAATCTTATTTGGATGACTTCAGTATGAAAACTAGATATATACAGAAATATCACACCTGTAATGTCCTAAGATCTTGTAACCTTTGACTATTATACTTAATATACAGTGATGTCTCTGATTAGTTTGTGTTGTATACATGGTATAGGACAGTGATAAGGGACATAGCTTTTAAGTGTCATGAAATGTTACACTTTAAAAATCGTTAAGCAGTGCCTTAAGATGATAGATTAATAGACAAGCTGATTGATTGTAAAAACATTTGTTATAAATGAAATCGTCAGTGCCATGAAAATATGTATTTGTGATTGTGACTTTTGAACACTATTTTTCCAGTGGCATTTTTTTTGAAAACTTAGGATGTAATTTTACATGCAGTATATTTTAGCTGGAATAAAATGTTCAAAGCATTTTTCATTTGTTCATATTACATTTTGTTTGGAAATATTGAATTTTTCTAAGTTCTTTTTTCTGAAGTTAAGTTTACTATATGTGGAAAATCAGTTACTAGTGAAACAAAATTGTGTTGTCTTTTCCTCATTCTGATGGGATATGTATTCTTCCATAGTTACATTAGATATCTGTATATACCGTACTCTGTCATTATTATGCTGTCAATAAAAGCCCTACACTCTACTGCCATCTCATGAGAATTATAATGCTGTTCATAGAAACATTAGACCATCCTGCCATAGAGTAAGAATTATAATTCAGTCACAGGAAGCTCGATACCATATAGTGAGGATGCATACAAGGAAGTATATCATGCATATAATTTCAATGCTACATACTTAAATGGGATCCATTACTATATGGATATTATTACAGGAGCAATGTTATAATAAATGGCATTATAGTGAGGGAATACTTTCCATAGTTCATCAGTAATGCATTACTTTTGTTCATAGTCGTACAGTATGGATGGTATACACCAGGACAGACTGTCAGCAGATTTGTAATATTACTGCAAGGTAAATGAATTGTGAGAACTAAAGAGGAAAATGGAAATGCATTCTATTGATAGCTTTCTAATTGGTATGATGCATTGTCACAACATTTTTTCTTGTTGGCAACTGTTTACACATTTGGCATCTTTTGCCATGAATGGTTGTTAAACTGAATTTGTATGGTTCATGGGCCCATACACAAGCATTCTGTCAAAGTTTTGACATTAATGTAGTTTTACAAATGCATGTTTAAAATAAAAGCAAAACTTAGAAAACCCAAATGCCTTATTCCCAACATGGTTCATTTTCAGATGACAATTTTCTTAAGCAATTAGTGGCTCATTTCAATGATGATAACAAAATTTTTTAAAGTTATGAGTTATATCAGATTAATAGAGCTGGGAAAGTTTTATTAGAGGTACAATTAAGTGATTTGAAGCCTGAAAATATTGTTAAATACAAGTCTGATGTACATACTAGACGAACAAAAATAGACAGCATATCGGTAAGTCCTATTGAAATGTGGATATTAAGCCTAATTACAGATAATTTAAAAGACGAAAGTAATTTTCATTTCTTTTCTCAAATAGTTAGCCCTATGATCTTGTGCTACAAAGCTATATAGCTCTATAAGGATTGAGAAAAACAGGAGTCTGAAATTAAATTTAAAAATGATATTTTTTCATAAAAATACCTCTGAACAAACAAGCTGTTGAATTGTTGAACTTGAAACCCTAATACAGCGTTAAAAAGTGAGAAATATGAAATCTGGTAAAATAGCAAAGTACTAATTAAAGAAAATGAAACTTTGTCAGAGCTTATGTGGGTGAAAATTATTTTGGAGCAGAGATGCCCAATATCGCTGAGGTGTGGAAAATTTTACCCAACCCCAAAACAGTTTCCCCAAATTGTTCAAGTTGGCTAAACAAACGGCATTTGCAAATCTGCCCCACTGTATTAACTATTCTATGGTATTTTGATCGGGTTACGTATTTGAAGAAGAAACCGATTTTGTCTACTGAAATATCTTCAGTAATATATTCCCGATCATATAATACACATACCCCACCCCCCAACCTTCTGTCAGTTACCTCCATACAGAAAGCGTGCCTTCTGCTCCAGTAGTAACTAAAGCATTCGTGGGACTTGGTGCCTTTCCTGATATTAAAGGGCGATTACTCGAACTAATTGTTACCTACGTGGGTATATAACATAGCTTTGTAGCTTAAAAGTTTTATTTTGTAAGGCTGACTGTGAGAGCTAGCAGTAGTTTTTCTATGGTTATATGATTCGGCAAGTGTTATTAAACAAATATATTTTACTTGAAAATTGTTTTTTGTTACGTCCATAAGATAAGCTTTGAGACCATTGTCTTGTGTTTTCAGCATAGAGAGTATTTAAAGAGCTGAGAAAACATACTGATCAAACAAGCTCAGTTGTCTTCAACTCTAATTTGACCTGGCCATCATTTTTAAAGAGCATAGTGGGCAACATTTTTATGTCCAACAAAGAATCAGTCTGTAAACTAGACCCTCTGAACTTTGAAATTTACTTTGTTTATTTGGCAGTGTGTGTAGCTAAATCAAGGTGTCGGAGAACAAAATGCAACAATTTTTCTCATTATTTGTGCCAACAACTAAGATTCAACACCACAGTAAACTGACAGTAACAATTCACATAAACGTGTGTATATTATAGCATGCATAAAAACGAATTAGAACCGGAAAGTACCTCATCTGGATTACCATGTTTTATTTAAAAAGTTAAATACTGAGCACATACGCTGAAAATAGAGGCAGAATGGACATAACAGGATTGAGAGAAATAATAGGTATTTTGAATTATGCAGGAAAATGTGTATATGGTAGAAGATGAATTCCATTTGGGATTTTTTGTCCAGCTTATGATCATTTAAGAAATAAATACTTTAATGAAGTTTATTATCTCTATCCATATGTAAACATATTGTAATGAGTCATAATAATGTAACAATTGTTAGAAATCTTTCTTACTATATCAATTCGGCTTTTCGTCTTGGACAATCTTTCATAACGAATGGTGAGAAATATACTTAAAGTTAGTTACATATATATAACATTTGGAAATTATGTGTCTATAGTCGTGAACATCATATTTAACTTAACGAGATCCTGGTGCACTTCATATTTACTTGTATTGCATTTTGTATTATGGGCCGGTGAACTAAAATACTGAATAAAGTATAGGAAATGTGTGACATTAGCTTTAGATCTGTCACACAACTGTTTGCAAACTTTGCAATATCGGACGTCAGTAAATTGAAAACGTGTGTTAGCGCAGGGAAGGTCATGAACTCGGAACTTCGGTGTCATGAACACTCGAAAGCCAGACTTTTGAACCAAGAAAGGATGGTGTAAGATCTTGTAATTCCGCAGTAAAAGTCTGCGTCATTTGTATTCAAACCCAATGTATTGAGGACGGTAGGCGTATTTCAGGTAACAGACTCGACTCAGGCAGTTCTTTTCCTTGTAACTGATGGTGCACATTTTCTGTTAACAGTATCATCGTCGTCTTACAAAATCTACATGCTTTATATCAAACTCCTAATAAGTAACTGGCTTTTAACAATCTCTTTCCTAATTGGGATTTATATATGCAATATAGAATTGAGACTGTACGTTGCTTTTAACTATTTACTTGAAATATGTTATGCTGGACGTGCTGTTTTGATTCAGAACTAGTTATCAGTTAACAAAAAGCATGACACAATGAGTCTGATAATATATCATTTTCATGCATTCATCACCTGGTAAAGAAAGAAAAACGAGAGCCACATAATTGACTCACAAAGGCAACTCACATTCCCTTTATTATATATGACACACCCTGACAACCCTACGTGAACATTCTCCTCGGACACAGGTTAACAAATTGAAATTGTCAAAGTATTACACGTTACTCTACTACTGGTATATAAACAAAGTTTGGTGAAAAATATTAAAGTTTTCACATAGTGGACATTTTATTCAATCTAATTTTTGACCCCATTCCAGGGACCCTTGTGAGTGCTACAAATAGTACTTCTGTTCCCAGGTTACCACATGGGGAGATAATAACCTCTTGTCCAGGTTACTAAATCGACGGGTAAATACCTTTCACCCAATGTCACGATATGGAGAGATAATTGCCTCTTATCAAGGGCTACCACATGGAAAAATAATCACTTATCACCCAGGGTTGTAATCTAACGAGATAGATACATATCACCAGAGGTTACCATACTGTGTGACATCAACCTCTAGCCATGGATACCTTACTGAGAGGTTACCATATTGGCAGACATCTACCTCTAGCCATGGGTATCTTACAGAGACAGCTACCTCTAGCCATGGATACCTTACTGAGAGGTTACCATTTTGGGAGACATCTACCTCTAGCCATGGGTAGCTTATAGAGATTTAAAAAGAAAGTTATATGAAGTTCTAGTATTTGATTTAGGAAGAAAAGCGATAATGGACTGATGAATGAAGAAACTGACGGTTGAGTACATGCAATAATGGACTGATAAATGAAAAAAACTGACGGTTGAATACATGAGATAATGGACTGGTGAATGAAGAAACTGACGGTTGAGTACACCTTGGTGATCAGAATACTGCAGGTGCTAAAGGGTGAGAGCAGTAAAAGAAAAGATATTTTTTGACAATACGGTCTTATCTTTTAGGATCAAGCACAATATGGATAATTTCTGTAACTTTATACATTCCGGATAATACTTACTACAACAATATATTCTAAAACGAGTTGTTATCGTAATAACTGTAAGATGTAGTAGTGGTTAGTAGACTAGTTATTGTTTTACTATTATATAACCTAAACTTACCATCATGCATCTGCATAATTTATGAACTGCTGTGTTCGATCAATAGTAGTGTTTCATGCTACATCATATTCAACCCTTAAATTTATTTGGCGTAATTAGTACATAGAGTAAAAAACTACAATTCGTACCGTACCGCATGCCTATCCATAGAGTAGGGCATGTCAACGTTGGTACAAGTTGCCTACATCTCCTCTATGCTAAGGGAAAGTGCTACCTATATAAAAATATAGCTGAAACGGTATCTCTGAGTGTTCTGAGAGTGTTAGTCAATAACTTTTCTTTTGTTAACAACTTTAAAGCCTTTTGAATATACATGTTCACATTGTGTCTTCAAAATTGTGGAATGTCAAACAAATCCTATGTGAGTTATTTTTAGAAATGTAGGGTGCAATTTTGGATCTACCTGGTTTTGTCTTAGCTTTGACAGATTTCGTGGAGCGGACATTGGTTTTTTAGATGTTGTTGTTGTTGTTGTTGTTGGGCTTAACGCCATTTTTCAGCACACGATAGGCTATTCATGGCGGCTAGTATTAATGGTGGAGGAAGAAACCTGAAAATCACCGGAAAGAACCACCGACCCACGAGAAGCTACTGGCAAGCTAGCTTTCTTACATATCCACATTCGCCGAATGTTAAACTCGAACACACGCAGACAGAGGTGAGATGGTAGTGATCCGTAACGGACAGCGCTTTAGACCACTCGGCCACTCAGGGCCCCTGGTTTTTTAGATAGACAAAATGATAAATATTTTAAATAGTTTATTGATTGCCCTAAATTAGCAATTTTGCTAAATAAAATTTCGTTAGATTGCATGTAGCATTTTACATGAGCTGGAAATTCTTATCAAATGATTTCAAATGGTTGTGTGTATCTTCTGGTGTTTGACTGACTGGCTTCTTGGTTAACTTTTGCTCTTGTATATATCTTTAAGGTTTGAAAATATGCAGTACAATTTGACTGCCTTTTTGGGATTGATCCTTGTCAAATTGACTGCTTCTTTGGAATGATTCTTGTCAATTTGACTGCCGTTTTGGGATGACCCTTGTCAATTTGAGTGAAGTTTTGGTACGATCATTGTCAATTTGGCTGCCATTTTGGAATGATTCTTGTCAATTTGCCGTTATAGGATGATCCTTGTCAATTGAACTGCTTTTTTTTAATGATCCTTGTAATATTGACTGCCACTTTGGGATGACCATTGTCTTTTTGACTGCTTTTTTGGATGATTCTTGTCAAATTGACTGCCTCTTTAGAATTTGATCGTTAACCATATGACTGCACTTTTTGGATGATCCTTGTCAAATTGACTGCCTCTTTAGAGTTTGATCGTTAACAATATGGCTGCACTTTTTGGATGATCCTTGTCAATTTGACTGCCTCTTTGGTATGATCCTTGTCAAATTTTGAATGAGTCAATGGAAGACTGGTTATCATCTAAATACTGTCCCTGAGAATAAGCTTGACGCATGGATGGATTATAGGTATTGATTAGATGCCTTTCCTTCTATGAATTTATAGCATGTAATAGGAATATCCACATGAAAAGAAATCAGAAATAACCACTAACAAATGCGATAACCAAGCATTAGTGAAAGTGTACATTGTTTGTGTTTTTAAAGAGTTTTAGAGACAGAGCTAACTGATGTCTGGTCAGTCGACTGGATCTGGTTGTAAACCAATACCCTCACACCCCGGAGTAATAACCAATTTATTGGCACAAAGAACGTTTTTGTCTCATAACTAACGAAGTTATATGAAAGCATAAACTGGACGCCGTCGAATAAAAATACTCTTGTGGAAAAAGTGGAATATTCTTTCACAATTTCTACTCTTTCGAATTCACAAATTAAATTTCCGGAGACAAATTCGTTATCCATGCTCGATTCGATTTATATTTGTAATACAATCCATTCAGTGGCATATAACAAACACTGAACAACAATGCGTCCCATTGATTTACTTTCCTAAAATTACACAGCTATCCCATTGATTTACTTTCCGAAAAATACACAGTTATCAAAATAATTTTGTAGGATGCACAATGAAAATCGCACCCAGCTTAACCATAATTAATATATCAACTATTCGTTAATCTCTCATATTTATTGATTTGTATTATAACACAACTAGTTTAATTAAAGATGATATACTTTTATGGAAAGACTTATCCAGATTAGAACACTGAAGTGAGTAATTGTTTGGTTCAACACCTTCTATGAAATGAAATTTTAGAAATTATAATTTGCTTGTCGATTAAAGCAAATATAGTGTCATCCACCATAATTCCCCCAGGAAGAAGTCGTTCCAAGGACCCGGAATTGGAAATAAAAGTGTGATTATTAACATTTGAACTTTTAAGTCTCACTGAGTAATTAAACTGTCATGACAAATGCGATTTATACATATTAATAATCAGAGACTATGTAATGCAAACAAGCAAACAAACATATAAATAAAGTTAGTAAGAACAAAAGCTAGATAGATACTTAGCATGAAATGAAGCAAACAGGCAAATAATTACATTACCTTCCAACAATCCCCAGAATCTACTGTAATTCCGTGAAGAACTAGCAGATAACATTCATACAAGCAAGGGCCCAGAGTGGCCGAGTTGTATAAAGCGTTCACCGTTACTAATCGTTGCCATCTCACCTCTGTCTACGTGGGTTCAAGTGTCATGTTCGGCCAATGTGAGTATGTGAGAAAGCTGGCCAGTAGCTTCTCGTGGGTTGGTGGTTGTTTCCGGAGTTTTCGCGGGTTCTTCCTCCATTATTTATACTGGTCGCCTTGTATAGCCTATCTTGTGCTGGAAAGTGGCATTTAACCCTACAACAACAGCAAAAATCATGCAAACAAAAAAATAAGGAAATAAATATAACATTAAATCAGTAAATAACTGCAATAATAAAATATAATTAATAAAACAACTCGCATTGCATTTGTCTAATGCCAGTTAACGTGTTATATCACTTCACAATATTCATATAATGCCATGGTCTAAATTTCATTCTGAAATTGTTTTAGTTGCATTCAGAAAATCGATATTAGTTTTTGTCTCAAAAATCAAGGAATGTAAATATTTTGTGTGTGATGAATATCATATTTCATGATGAGGAATTTAGTTTTATGCACAGAGTTAACATTACAACAATGGTAGTGATCCTGTTCAATTTTAACACTAATATTGATTTTAAGTGAATATTAATATATTGCCACATACACACGGCCATGAGAATCAACTGATGACCCGGATTTTCCACTCTAAAGAACAGAGTAGCAAGTGCAGTGATTGATTAAACGTGTACCTCATTTTAATCAATGAGGTACTTCCATTTAAATCTCCTTATACTCTATAATCCTTACCATGTTGCTGTGGATGTTTGTCACAAGACACATATTTAATTATTTATGGGGCTTGAATCTATTTATCTAGTAAATAGTTCTGCAAAACGAACATTAATTGAAAGTCAATATTTTGTCATTTGATTGATTGTGGGTGTTCAAACTGAACACAAAACAAAAATGATTACATTTTTCAGAACCATCTAAAACATAATCGATAGCAAAATTTTTTAAGTGCACGTGAATTTGTTTTGGTAGTTGATTAATTGTAGTTGGATCGAAGATGGGATCAATGAATCCATTAACGCTTAGTTCACACAACTTACCTATTTGCAAACAAAAGCTTAATAACTGGTCTACCAATACATTTCAGTTACCTAATAATAAGGGACTTTATAGAAATCAGATAATTATCACAGAGACAAAAGCTTATGGAAATTTCATTTAGATCACCTAAAAGAGGTATCTTTAATCCAAAGAGAAAACTTCAAACGTCCCTTTGATATGTATTAATTGGAAACCTATACATAATCTGTAATTCCACCTACATTTTCAAATATTGCAAATGGTTTGCAGTAACGACGTCTTGAATTTATCTAATTAGTTTATCTAATTAGTCTTTATGGCTTCGCTATCATAATTTTGGACTTGTATATCAGGACTGCAGGATAGAACTCAGCAGGAGTTACTCTTTGGTATTCATATGTTCAATTGGTCGTTAAAAATCCAAACATGTATGTTCATACTCTTTGGATGATTACCTTCGTTAGGATCATTTTTTGGATTGCTTTGGCAGAAGAAGTTCTCAAGATAGGTAAGCATATACCGTTGTAGAATATGTAACGCTATCTTAGTGTTTCAAGTCGAGGGTAAATAATATGAACATTGTAGAGAAGAAGCAAGATGTCAATATGTTATCAAATGCGTGAAATATTGTGTGTGTATACATTGATGAGAGAGAGAGAGAGAGAGAGAGAGAGAGAGAGAGAGAGAGAGAGAGAGAGAGAGAGAGAGAGAGAGAGAGAGAGAGAGAGAATTTTAATGCATACGATTTGAAAGGATGTCAGTTGGGCAAGATTAAAAGAAATATTAGGCATATTTAACAAGTACAATTTCAAATTTATGTTAATAATAAAGATATAGCAAATTAGCAATTAAACAGGACGCTTATACCATAAATAGCAACTTTTTTTTTTATAAAAATGGCACTCCACGTCCATTTAACGTGCAGTGTTAACACACATATCGGTATCTAAAAAGTTGATTGCTGCGTTAGGAAGTCGAGATTAATATTTCAACATCGATAACTGCTCTAGACATAATTCATTGACTGACTGGTGGGTATTCCTCAGTCCGATGCAAAAATAGCCAAGGGTGCATCAAATACATGCTTTTTCAAGAGCCTTTTCACTGTTTGAACAGTTCGCTTAGCACACTAGTTGTTTCGAGGGTACATTTGAAATTACAAAATATGTATCAGAGACTGTAGGCCTGTCGACGGTACATTTGAAATTACGGTACATATCAGAGACTGTAGACCTGTTGAGGGTACATTTGAAATTACGGTACATATCAGAGACTGTAGGCCTGTTGAGGGTACATTTGAAATTATGGTACATATGAGAGACTGTTGGCCTGTTGAGGGTACATTTGAAATTACGGTACATATCAGTGACTGTAAGCCTGTTGAGACTGTCAAAATTCCTCTCGTCTTCATTTTCATTTACTATTGTCAGGTCTGAGAAATGCTCTTTTGTACTCGCTTTGTATTATCTCATGTCTGGAGAAACGCTGTTCCGTTGTCACTTTCTGTATCCTATGTCTTGGAAAATACTCTTTCTTTATCACTTTCGATTATCCCGTGTGTGGAGAAATGCTGTTCCGTTGTAAATATTTATTTTCACAACATCTGCAGAAATGTTGCTGACACTTCGTTATTACCTCATGTCTTAAGAAATTATGTTCTGTTGTCTATTATCCCGTGACTGAAGAATTGCTTTTCCGTTGTCACTTTCTATTATCCGATGACGTACAACTACTATTGTTACTTTTTATTATCCCATCTCCGGAGAAATGCTATTTTTGGCAATTAACAACAGTGACACACGTGATATCCCGCAACTTTCTTTTTTCATACAAGAGTTCGCGAACTCGATATGTCAGGAAAAAAATGCAAGATATCTCATGCTACGATTTTCTACGGTCCATGTGTTAGGTTAGACAAAGCAAAGATTCTCTCCGTTGCTTATTTCGAAATATGTTACAATTCCCGCAAAAAACTAGAACGTGAAGAGGTCCACTGCATATTATATTGACCATAGTTATGATTATATCTTATTGAAATGGATGCCATCTGTTAAATCCATCACACCAATTCAGTTTCAATAGGCATTAAATGTTGGGGTTAAGGTACTGGTTGGAGAATGCAAAGCCATTATTTACTTCTCTCCACTCAGCTTACATGTACTTGATGCTTCCATGAAGAGGGATACTAAAGATTGCCTTGCTTTCACTCAGCCCGAGTTCTTTAGCTCGGAATATGCACCATATAAAGTTGAGTTTGATTTTTCAATATTGTACATTTAACTTTTTTAAAAAAAATTAACTTTTGTTCTTAATATTTTAACAAGTAGTCCAAAAGTGGTTATCATACTCTATCCTCTACCTTGTGTCTGCCGTATAACCAAAAGCTCATTTAGAATGTCATCACATGAGCACATTTTCAAACAGACGTGAAATAAGCTTTGTTCCTTAACATGGCAGTCATCCAAACGTATACCGTCGGAAGGGCGTGTTAAGCACGGTGAGACACGTATTTTCCTATTTAAGGTTTATGTAATACATTTCAGATCTTTCATCAAGAGTTTTGTATAGCTATGTGTCACTTGAAGTTGCAGTCACTAGTAGTTGATTAACAGTGAAGATTGGCCATCTTAGTAAGATCCTGTCTTCTTCAGAGAGTAATGTTATCTATAATCGAGCTTTTTTGAGGTCCCTTGGGACTAAATATACTTTATTCTTTGCCCCCACCACAAAAGAATTAACTCAAATTATTAGCTTTCACACATTGTGTGACAATTTTTCTTACATCATCCTCTTAGGCATTTTGTTCAATTGTCTTGTACAAAATTTGTTATCATTCTTGGAGGAGATTTGTTTGATATAGCATTGATATAATTTGATCTCGTTCTCTTTGGTAAAGGGCTTAATCAGGGAAACAGATGCTCATACCTAATTCATAAGTAATTAAAAGTAGCTTGAATAACTTTATTATTTTCTTTTGCTCTGTGTGCTCGTACGGTGTAATCAGTTGTTTGATCCGTATTAACATTACAAGTAGATTTGATGAGCTTTAGTCTGGGCATATTTGTGCATTACATCGGAGTTTACTGGATGCCCATTGAACACACCATGCATGTTCGGAAGAGTTAAACTTACTTGCAAGTTTCCGGTTGTAGGTATTTAGTGTCCAGAACAGGAACAAATTTTATTTGTACAGCTTTTAGTCTGCTTGATTCCGATCTTCAGACATGTATTCTGATTGATGACATTATAGTGGGCGCCACTTTGAATTTTAAACTGTACTGGCTTACCATTAGCGTCACCGTGTGCCCATATCCCTATCGAAGCAAGTCGCTTACTTCCAGCGAAGCAGTTATAACCGAAACCAGATTTCTCTAGGGATTGTGGCATTTGATTTACTCTGGCAAACTGATTTGATTTCTCGTTTGGTCTCTTATTGTCTGATGAGTTGCAACGTATGCATAGTTGACCTTTGTCATTGTCATATTCTTCTCACCAGATTTCTCTGATCTACGATGCCATCGACGCCATCGATCAGCTATTCCTTACCCGACCTAATGAGTCCGAGCTTGTGCCTATTCATCTCCAATGTTTGCTATACTCGGCTTTCTTCGCCGCTCCGGAAATATTAATAGCCCGAACAAATTTAATTCATTTTCTGGAAGATGCATAGCTCTTGCAGCAGCACTCTTTATTCCACACAAATCTTTCGCATATGCCATGTTACACAAGTCAGTCACATATGCATAATGTTTTCTCTCCCACTCCATCATATCTAATATTAATGACACACCTTTCGTTAGTCATATTTTTGAGATTACTGCAACAATGGCAAGCTTTTGTTTAAAATGATTTTAACTAGCTTTTTACCTTTTCCGTCTGTTTGAATGAATATTTTGCGGGCATTAATGTGATCTGACCCATTTATGCACAAGAATGTTATGGCCTTGATACTGGCGTCTTTCTTCCTGTAAACAATATGACGGTTGACGACTGTGTCATGGCTGTAGCTGATATCCTGTTATCATCTGACATATTGTTTTGAAAAAAACATTAATTTTATGTACATTTAAAACTTGCCGACGTTTCCAAAACATTATTGAAGTAGAAACTGGCAAAATATATACAAGTTTCAATGGAATTTTGGACTATCTAGGTACCGCCAATTTCTCGCCACAAGCAAATAGAACAAACTTGTCTTTGCTTTAGCAATGATCTAGTTACGAATCAGAGGAGCAATCGCGATTATTCATCTTCCACCGTTTCTACACTTGTTTGATGACTTATGTGAAAATGACAGATTTCACGACTAACGACTAAATGACGCATATTTAACAACTAATGAATAAATTACTAATATTTGGGACTAATGAATAAACAACACAAATTTGATGACTAACATCAACATTACACTTATTGTACGAAAAAAGGACTGAATGACACAGATTTAACGACACATTACACATATTTGATGATTTATAAATACACTACAAATATTTGACGACTAATGAATACACTACACAGATTTTACGACTAATGAATAAGTTACACAGATTTTACTACTAACGACTAAATGGCAAATATTTAACGACTAATGAATAAATTACAAATATTTGGGAACTAATGAATAAGCTACACATATTTGACGACTAATGAACACATGACACATATCGGACGACCAAGAACTAAATGACACAGATTTAATGACTTATGAAGACATAACACAAATTTGATGACTAATGAATACACTACAAATAGATGTCGACTAATGAATACACTACAAATATTTGACGACTAATGAATACACTGCACAGATTTGACGACTAATGAATAAATTACACAGATTGAACAACTAATGAATTGTTACGAATCTATGGTCTTAAACTATAACTAAGTAACAGTAAAAGCAAAACCTACAATTTACAATTTAACAAATACTATAATTCTCTAAGTCATAAAAGGGAACATTTAAGCAGAACTTATATTATTATGAACTAAATCCAAAATGATCACAAACGTTTTATCAGAAGTCCAAAATAATAGTCTTCTTAATAAATTCCTAGTCCTAAATGTGCTGCTGCACCACTATCCTTGAATGTGCTGAAGTTGTATCAATAGCCAAATAGAGGTACCGAAAGCCGCGAACGTGTTAAAGTACCAACAGTCTTGATATCTCAATGGCAATGTCCAGAATATCTTTGAAAAAACTCACAACAATGTATCATTAATTGTGTGAGTACTTTGTAATTTCAATAGATTAAACAGATACTTCCTCGGAATCTAAACACAACAATAAATACATCTGAAGACTGATATTAAAATAAATGCCATAAGAAATATGAATCTATATCTATCTATCTATCTATCTATCTATCTATCTATCTATCTATCTATCTATCTATCTATCTATCTATCTATCTATCTATCTATCTATCTATCTATCTATCTATCTATCTATCAACCGCATGACTCAACCATCAACCCCCCTCCCGAACTTTCTCCAAACTTGTGGATACGTTTATTATTGATATTGATATTAAATGATTGTAAACGCCTATTTATTTTTCATTGCACTCTAATCTACCTATATCAAAAGTTATACCCATTATAGATATACCTAACATGAATAATTGACAAAAATTTGACGGATAATGAAAAATGGCAAAGATTTAGAGGTTTATGGGTATAGGACAGATTTGACGGTTAATGAGTAAATGACAGATTTGACGGCTAATGAGTGAATAACATATTTGACGGCTAATGTGTAAATGACAGATTTGGCGGTCAATGGATAAAAGACAAATTTGACGGATAAGTAATTGACACAAACTTGGTGCTAATGGTTATATGACAGAGATTTGACAGTTAATGAGTAAATTGAGCAGATTTGAAAGGATGATGAGTAAATGGCACACATTTGATGGCAAAGAAGAAAATTATCTTTACTTAGGAAATTCAAAATATTTGTTATAATTACTTTTTCTGATCAAGAAATACGGGTTTTCTGATATAGGATAATTACAAAAAGGAAAATAAACGTTTCTTTGTTCATATTACAGAATTTACGCAGATACTGAGTAACTGTTACACATTTCTTTAAAATGAATTGGCATTATTCTACTTATTCAGTTCCGGTGGCCTAAGTGGTTACTGCGTCCTCCTCGGATGCGTGAGGTCTTGGGTTTGAACCCCGACAAAGTCATACCAAAGAATTATAAATATTGTACTAACAGCTGCCTCGTTTGGCGCTCAGCATTAAGACCGAACTGATCAGCCTTGTCAGGACAATGTGACTGGGTGGGATATCCTAAAATGCTTTTGAACACCAAACTAACAAAAGGAATATATACATTCAAAAATGTAAAGAATGCGTTGAATCTTTTAACAGTTAATAAGCAAGAAAAGCATAATCCATTAAACATAATATCAGAAGCACCATACAATGCAGTATTAAACAGCGTGAAAAACTTCATTTAAAATAATAAAGGCAACTTCTTATTTCTAGACTGTCACATTTTACGAATCTATCCTATCGTTTGTTTTGTCTTCACAAGCTTGTCAGCTTTGAATAGGCATTCCTGTTAATCGATTAGTGGGACCTCTAGTCCATAAGTATGACTTCTATGTCCAATTCCGTCATGTCTTCCAGTTGGTCATCCTTTAAATCGATTAGTGAGACCTCTGGTCCGTAAGTATGAACTCTATGTCTAATTCCGTCATGTCTTCCAGCTGGTCATCCTGTTTATCGATTAGTGAGACCTCAAGTCCATAAGTATGATCTCTATGTCCAATTATGTCATGTCTTCAGTTGGTTATACTGTTTATCGATTAGTGGGACCTCTACCTTATAAGTATGACTTCTACGTCCAATTCCGTAATGTCTTCCAGTCTGTAACACCGAAAATCACTTGCCATTATTTGAATATTTCCTCTCTGAAGACATCGGTATGCAAGTATCGTTATATTTCAAATTCTGATTCTGTCAATTTATAGTAGATAACGGTTGACCGTTATAAGTCAGTTACAAGGTTCCTATCGATTTTCGTCAATATTGAACTGATTATTTCACTTTGTTAACCGATCTTTGCCTATTGTTTCAATATTTAAAGATGCGTATCAGTTTACATCTCACTTTTGCGACTCAATAATGTGTCATCTGTCATTTGCTTTAATTTAATTAGTGCATTTTTTTCTTCATTTTTTTCTAAGTAAAATTTTTACAAATGCTAATCATGTAAATGAAATGACATTGCACCGTGCATCAATTGACGCTGATTATTCCTCGTCAGACTAAAGAACAACATAACACACGAGTAGTTTTATTAAATTTACTAGAACTGTTTTCTGAAAAGAACTGTTAATACACAATTAGAACTGTATGCTTGCGAACTGAGAATTGTTACTTGTAAACTCGTTCAAAAGTAACAAAAAAGTATGAAGCAATTGGGCTTTGTAAATTTCAACAAAATAATTTATTTCTATACAAAACGTGATAAAACTATGAAATAGAACTTACGGTTTGTGAATATAATCCAATATTTAATTCTAAAATCTAAATTTATAAGTCCTGTTACTAAAAGTTCTAAATTGAACCCAGGTTCGAATTTCGATGAAGTTCCAATATCGATGGTGATGATGTCAGATGAGGTCGTTGTACTAATGGAAACAGTTCCTAGTTGAAATACAATTTATAATGTTCTGTTTAGAATTCCAGAATAAATGTCCACTAAATGTCTTTGTCTAAGAATTTTATTAAGACACGCACTTGTTTAGATTTCCAGAGAAAATAAATTTTTCAATCCACAAAAATAGATGAACTTAAGAAAAAAATCTAGCATCAACAATTAAAAACATCTTGAGGTCTAAGGTGTAGGAATACGACTGAAATATCTACTAGAAAGCGTCTGTATTAAGCCGCGATTTTAATCACATGCTGGCGCACGTGACGGAGCTACGTGATCACTAATTTTGAACAGTTCAATAAAAAATGACATTTAACACGTAGCTTATAATATCCCTATCGAAAAATTGGATTCTCACGCTAGAAATGAATAATGTAATGTGATGTGTCTTTAATTTTAACGTAGTTTTAACAATTTTACGATGTCTGCAGTGTGGCAGTTTATAGTGATGTCTAGCACAGGGGCATCATGCCGCAGACATGTACCATGATGTCCCACCCAGTCACATTATCATGACGCCAGACCGACCAGTCCTAACACTAACCTCTTAATGCTAAGCGCCAAGCGAGGCATCTGTTAGTACAATCTTTGGTATGACTCGACCGTGGATCGAACCCACGACCTCCCGCATCCGAGGAGAACGCTCTAACTACTAGTCCGGGGCCCCGAGTGGCCGAGTGGTCTAAAGCGCTGTCCGTTACGGATCACTGTCATCTCACCTCTGTCTGCGTGAGTTCGAGTCTAGGATTCGGCGAATGTGGATATGCGAGAAAGCTTGCCAGTAGCTTCTCGTGGGTCGGTGGTTCTATCCGGTGATTTCCCGGTTTCTTCCTCCATCATTAATACTGGCCGCCATGAATAGCCTATCGTGTGCTGAAAATGGCGTTAAGCTCAACAACAACAACAACAACTAACTACTAGTCCACCAGTGTGGTTAGAAATTGTAATAAAAAAGTGTTTATAACATGAGTAACAAGTGGGCCAAATATGACCATGACAACAGTCAATAATTTTCACTCCATGTTTACAAACGTCTCAACCAAGGTGAATTAAAATAGTGATAAAGCATCTGTTACGTTCTAATTAGGTCAAATGAATTTTCTGAAAAGAGATTCAAATCCAATGTAAATTATCACTACAATAAAATATAATGAAACAAAAACAATAAATTAAAAGAAGAATTTAAAACAAATACGCAAGCAATTTATTTACATATTCGTAACAGAATTATGAGTTTATCAATATCGAACGTATAACTTTCTATGGTAGTTATTACTAATACTAGCCGTAGGGTTGAAACAAACTGATGCGGTATATATCATCTTAAATAGTACGATCGAGTAAGTGAAACAGATTTCAGTTATTACCAAGAGCGAGCGTTAGAAATATATTCTTCAGCAGGTATTTAATAGCAAATTATTGTTTTCTCGTCTGAGTTTATGATATAATTTTGATACATTTCCGTTAAACAAAATTTTGTAAGTCTGTAGTCTGTCATGTAGTTCTTTTATTTTAACTACGACCACAACAACTGCTACTAAAAGCAGTGATGATAATATTTTCTAAGGAAAAGATACATCAATTTTGTTTTGATGTTTAGGTTG
The DNA here is from genome assembly GCA_016746295.1 of Potamilus streckersoni. Classification (NCBI taxonomy): domain Eukaryota; kingdom Metazoa; phylum Mollusca; class Bivalvia; order Unionida; family Unionidae; genus Potamilus; species Potamilus streckersoni. The sequence continues at coordinate 1,038,620 of JAEAOA010002321.1, forward strand.
TGTGTCAGTATCCTCCAAGTAGTTCACAGTTTATTCTTTTTGTTATTCTAGGAATTGTGAAGCACGGACAGTCCCTCACTCACTTCAATGAAAGCTATAAAAAAGACAACTTCCGTATTGATGTTCATGGTATTTCCATCGACTACAATGATCCATTTCAACTGATTCAAGCAGGTATTTCTGAGATAGAAGTTAGGTATTTGCATAACAAATACACGATTCCTATGTCATATTGAAAATGACAACAAGAAAATGATTACTTCCAGTGAATTACTATTTTATTTTACATGTTTTTATGTTTTTATGTTTTGCTTTTCTGAATTTAGTCTGGGTATATGCTAAAAAATTAATAAGTTACACGGTCTTCTGTTTTCAAAAAATATTATTTGCGTAAGACTTACCATCAAAACTGGAGGGCAATATTTACTTCCTGAAAAATATTCTTCAACATTCCTGTCAAGATATATCCTACAGATCGTATTTTTTGTAAGGGAAGATATAACTTACATCCATAGCACAACAGTATCGATCTGCTGCTGATTTCTGTATCGCGTCTTTCCCCATTCTTCATGTCGAAAAAGTCGATCGAACGAGAGTCATTTTCGATCAATGGGAACAGACTATAGGTGGTGATTATACCATACTGCACTAAACAAAGAATGCTGTACATCAGTATATAAAAAGTCTGTCCTTAGGAAAACTAACATAAATAAATTCTTTGTATGAGAGCCTTAAGATAGATTAGTTCTTATCTAATTTGTAACCTTTTTAAAAAAGTTTATTATTATTATTATTATTATTATTATTATTATTATTATTATTATTATTATTATTATTATTATTATTATTATTATTATTATTATTAAATAACATTTGCTAAAGGCAGGCTTTGTATCTACTCATGGGCAATATCCTTTGTTAATTTGTTAGGGACAGGCTTTATATCTGCTGAATAGAAATATCGTTTGTTAAGGACAGGCTTTGTATCTACTGATGGGCAATATCGTTTGTTAAGGACAGGCTTTATATCTGCTGAATAGCAATATCCTTTGTTAAGGACAGGCTTTGTATCTACTGATGGGCAATATCCTTTGTTAAGGACAGGCTTTGTATCTACTGATGGGCAATATCGTTTGTTAAGGACAGGCTTTGTATCTACTGATGGGCAATATCCTTTGTTAAGGACAA